>CM039124.1:6757197-7278289 GCA_022036555.1 Microstegium vimineum | reverse complement strand
TTATCCGCGCGTCCCGTGCCTTCGGCCTGTGACTCGTCCTTAATTACCGACCCTTCTTCGTTCTCTCTCTCTCTCTCTCTCTCTCTCTCTCTCTCTCTCTCTCTCTCTCTCTCTCTCTCTCTCTCTCCTCTCTCTCTCTCCTCGCACATCCATCGTTCACACACTCGCGCTCCTGCCAAGCTGCTCCCTCACTGGCCAGCGGCAGCGCCCTCCCCGACTCCGCCCCCACCCCCCACCCCACCCAACCCACATCGGCGGCTCCTTCTCCGACGCTGGCATCCTCCCCCCCCCCCCCATCGAGGCAGCTCCTCCCCCTCTGGTTGTGCGTGCCAGGCCGCTTCCTCACGGTGGCGGCTCCCTCACTGTAACACCCTAAAATTTGAATTAGTAAATTAGGTTTGGATTTGTTTAATTTGATTTAATTTCAAATCATTTTGTGAAGCATAGAATTAAATAAATAAAACTAAATTAAATACCATGTTAGGGTCAACATGTTTGAGCATTGCATTCCTCTGCATTTTATTGTGTTGAGTGGCTTTGCAAAACCCTAGAAAATATATTTCAAAATCCAATTTCAAAATCAATTTTGAAAAGGAAAATAAAAAGAAAAACTAAAACCTCACCCTTTCACCTTTCGGCCCACAGGCCTGCTCTCCCTCTCCCTTTCTCTTTCTCCCGAGCAGGCCGGCCCCCTCCCCCGGCCCAGTCCGCCCGCGGCCTTCTTCTCTCTCTCTCTGTCTTTTGCTGACACGCTGGGTCCACCCGTCAGCCGCCTCCCTCTCTTCTCCTTCTTCCTCCCGTGTCCGGATCGGACTCCGCCGCGACGCGCCGCGCGCACAACCGCCGACGCGGTTTTCCCGCGCTCGGGTCCGCACGGGACTCCGTCTCTCGATCCTTTAAATAGTGCCGACCCCGTGCCGCCTCTTCCCATCTATCCTTGAGCCCTCACCTCGCCGTGCCTCGCTCCACAGCCGCCGCAGCGCTGCCGCGATCCGCCAGCGAGCCGTCGCCGTTCCGTGCGTCCCCGACCACGGTAAGCCTCCCAAAGCCCCGTATCTTCTTCACGAAGCTTCCGAACGTCTCCTCTCCCTCTTTTCTCCCTCGGTTGGGCTCTGTTGGACCCCGTCGTCGTGCACCGAGGTCCCGCCGCCGCTGTTCGTCGAGGCCAGCCATCCTCGGCCGTCCTCAGACCTCTCCGAGCTTCGCACTCGCCTCCCAAGCGTGCGGAACACTCCTCCCCTCTGTTTCCCTCTCTTTTGTGCTCTGGATTGCCCGCGCCGCCATTGCAGAGCACCGTCGCCGCTGTCGCTCGTCACCAGCCACCCACGGGCCATCCCGAGCCTCGCAAGCCGCGTAGATGAGCTCGCCTCCCTCTCCTCTATCTCCCGGTGTGCTCGGTTCTGAAAACGGGGCACCGGAGCCCCGATCGGCTTACACCGACGAGCCTCAGGCTCGGCCGGCCATGGAGCCGCCGCGCGCCGCCCAACTCCGGCTGCCCCGCCGCCCATCTCCTCCCTTTCTCCTCTCGGTTCTAATCTGAGCCCTCCGTCTCAGATCCAACGGGCCAGAGCCAGCCATACCCCTTCGCCTGGACTTTTTGCTAAAGAGACCCTGAGTTTCTTGGCCCCTTAACCCGCAGTCCAGAAGGCGGATTTCATCTCTACGCTTTCCCCCTCGGAAGACGTATTCTCTGTTAAATCTGATTTAATTCGAAAATAAAAGAAAAACCCTAATTACAGTTTTGCCACTGATTTTCAAATGCTTATATTTTCTTCGTTTTAAATCCAAATCGATCCGTTCAAGTTGCGTTAGATCCGTAATTTTATGCTCTATCCAGTAGTATAGATTTCATCTATGTTAATTACTTTTGAAAATTAAAGTAAATTAATTTACTAATGCTTTAATCTTGCCCTTTTCAAAATCTTGTTTAATCTATAACTTCTTCGTTTTAGATCCGATTAGTGTGATTCTTGTGTCTTTGTGATCGTAGTAAAGTATAGATCTGTTTTATAACCTTTTCAAAGCCTCTTTATTGTTTATGGTGTAATGTTCTGATCATATCTTTATTGCTTCGTGTATGATTGTTCGGATGATTGTGTGGTGATGTTGATCGAGTACAACCGGTGAGATCTTCGGTGAACAAGAGTTCTTTGCAGCAGATCAGGATCACCAGGAGCTTTGTGATCAAGGCAAGTTTAACATGGGATCATCCTTGTTACCTATTCACTCTAATTCACCTAGTCATATTGCATGTATCTAATTTGATTGCTATTTAGATCTATACCATAGCTTTATTATCCTTTTACCTTGTCACCATGGGTTTCATGCATATGGGTAGCTTTGCTATGCTTTACAATAATGGATCTTGAGATGAATCTTGACTAATGATATATGCAACGATGAGTTAAAATTGGCTTTGGTAGCAACATGGAATAGGACCCCACTGTAGAGCAAAAGCTGGGATAATAATGCAACCACGAGTGCTATAATGACTCTGGTTGTAGTCAAGTATGAAGATTCGTACTAGCATGTTGGCAGTTCGTGAAAGACACTATTGCCGAGCTGGTTGTAGGGCATGTCCTAGGGTGGTTACCGCTTCGAAAGGTACCATCGAGTAGGGGCTTTACATACCCCTTGCCCTTGGGTCCGTAGGGTCTGGCAACATGTTGGGAAGACTTTTGAAAGACTTCATAGTGTTCCCTGCCCACTCACCTTGGAAGTGTTATGGGAGTAATTAACCCGGGCATATGGGTAACATGGCTTGTGGGTAAAGTGTATAACCTCTGCAGAGTGTAAATCTATCATGATAGCCGTGCTCACGGTTACGAGCGGCCTGAAAAACTCACAGTGTAGATGATCATGTTGTTTAATGTTTAATTGTTAATGATGTTTATTAATCTTATCATGTGGATATTAATTGGGTTTGCATAACTAAAGCTAAGTGTTGGTAAAACTTGACCAAGATAAAAGCAACCGCAGTACAGACATTGTCAACCTTTGAGCTTTATAACCCTATGTTACTCTTGCCGAGTACTTTAAGTGCTCACTCTTGCTTTCTCAACCCCTTCACATGGCTATGAGGACTGGAGTACTAGGCTAGTGGTCAACCAGTCGGCGTCCCCTGTGAAGTGGAGCTTCGTCGTGAGAGTTATCTTTATTTTCCGCTGTTATGTTAAATAAATATTATTCGTTATGTAATAAGCACTCAGTGATGGTACTATTTAAAGATTTGTCGGCTTATGTGTGTGATTGATCTCTGGGCACACATGAGTTATTCATATTCAATTTTATCCTTAAAATTGGGTGTGACACTCACCGGCTGCCGCCGGCGCCCTCCCCACTTCGTGCCCCTCCTCTAGTCCTCCCCCGACATCGGCGGCTCCTTCTCCGACCCCGGCATCCTCCTCCCCCATCCCGGCGGCTCCCCCCCCCACCTCGGCTTCCTCTTCCCCGACACCGGCGTCCTCCTCCTCTACAGGGAGCTCCCAACGCCCTCAGATCCGGCAGCCATGGCGCTCCCCGCGCATCGCGCAAGCTCTCTCCCCCTATGTTGCAATTGTATCTTTCATTTGTTTCAGAAAGCTTTAGAGGTATGTTGGTTCAATAATATGGATGTTGCAAAACTAGATCGGGGGATGTTGCACATGTTGTATGTGTTGCAAGTGTTTCAAATGCATGTTGAAAGAATTTATTCACAATGTTTCACTCGTTTCTAAATGTACGTTGTAATCGCCAGATGTTTCATATGCTGGTGCAATAATTTGTTCTAAATGTTTCAGCCGCTTTAATCTTTTTGTTTCAATAGTTGCTCCATGTTGTTGCAAGCGTTTTATTCGACTGTTTTGTGTTGTTTGACCGGGAGGAGAGTTAAGACTGATGGATATATGCGGCGGCGCTGTGGTCAGGGGCGTGAACGGGGGGCGCTGCGTGGTCAGGGGCGTGGTTGTTGTGCGCGTGGGGAAGGAGGACGCGACGGTGGCGCTGTGGTCAGGGGCGTGGACATCGCGCGCGTGGGAAAGGAGGACGCTGCGGGCTGCAGGGGCGAGATGGGAGGCCTGGCTCGTCGAAGGTGTATACTATGCCGGAGAGTGCGCTGGGGCATGAGTGAAAGGCACGTGGGTGATTCAGCACTTTAGCGGGCCGTCCGAACGCGCGTGCTGCGCCGGAGGTCCGGGCGATAGTGATGCCCAATAATAAGAGCCAGAAATATATTCTAGACAATGTACACCTAATTAATAACAAAAGCTATTTTCAAAAAGTTAGGACGGCTTATATAATTTAAAACGGATGAAGAATGAATTTAGTCACACTTCAAAAATACGTTGGTTCAAATTTACAATTACGTGACGGAGTGGGTAAGAATAGGTAAATAAGAAAAAAAAAACTTTTGTCCAGCCTGGACGTGACAACAGTTTTTAGGATCGATTTGTTTTGGTGTAGAAGCAATGTTACTTACCATTGCAAATGTTTGCATTGATGTCCCACCGAGATAGAGGAGGGTCCAATTGTTGCAAACTCTAAGGTTTTGAACCCTAATCTAATACTCTCTCGGCCATAGAAAGAACGCATTCGAGAAATAGCACTCGATCAGTCAAATTCTCTTATAAATTTAAATAAATAAGGACGTGGTGCCACATTAATGGTCACGTAGACAGTAGAGTTTTGTGTGACCTGTTTTGATGACGCTAGGACATAAACGAAGTTCATGAATCCAAATAAGCAAAAAAATAAAAAGTTTGACGGACCTAGGTAAGAAATGAGGTATTAAGTGTAAAGGCCTAATTTACTCTTGATTTTTTTTAAATATGATTAGCGATCCACGATGAGAAAGCGAAGTTTCCAAATAGTATAACAACTACAGTCACAACGTTATTATTGGCTGATATATGTGGCTATCAATTTCGATCGATCAGTTGATAGATCAAATTAGGGAAAGAAAGAGATTCGTTCAAAAAAGAAGAAGAAGGGGGGCACCTAGAGAAACCCATCAACCCAAGACCGGAAGCTCGAGGCAAGGACCATTGCAAACCCAAGCCCACAAATTCTACAACCACCACTTGGATCAACTGACGATCATTACACCGAGCCCATGAGAAGCGAAAAACTGAAACCAGAGCAACGGGGCAACATCCGCATCAGTCACATGATCCGGCAGGCGTCGTCGTCGTACATGTTGCCGACGTGCTCGCACTTGCGGGCGTGCCGGTCGCAGTCGCTGTACCCGTGCCGGCGGCAGTTGTAGCTGTCGCGGCAGTACGAGCCGCCGCCGTCGCGGAAGTAGCTCGTGCGGGGCGTGAACCACAGCGGCGTGCCGCCGGTCGGCCAGAACTCCGCCTTCTTCCCGCTCCGCCGCACCTCCTGCAGCACTCTCGCCCGGTCCACGTACCCGGTCACCGTCACCTTCTCCATTGGCACGTTCACATCCACTCTGTCCACTCCTGCGGGTGATTGAAATAGCAATTAGCAAGTCTGGATCTGTAAGAGAATAAACAGAGCATGCGTGTCGTGTGTACCTCGGAGGTTCTGGAGGGCTTGTCGCACGACTCTCTCGCAGCCCACGCAGCACATGCTCACCTTAAGTTCCACCCTCTGGATGCAGCTCAGCTCGGTTAGTCCAGTTCACTCATACTGTTGTTCATGAATTGAATGAAACAAAAAAGAATCTGGAGTTGATTCAGGGTCTAATAAGTGTAAGCACGCACCTGCGGGGAGACGGACCTGCTCCGGCTGCTCACCTGACGGCAGCCGGCACCGCGGTGGTGATGACACGCCGCATTGCGGCCGGTCTGGTGGCCGTGGCCGTGGCCGTGGCCGCCGCTGTAGTGGCGGTTGTCTCCAGGAGCGTAGAAGCAGCAGCAGAAGAAGGACAAGACCAGATCAGAGACCACGTCCCCCATGTGTGGCTGGCTGAAGGAAGCCTATGCCAGAACAGGGGGAGCATGTGGTTTTATGCAGGCTCTTGAATCTTGATCGAAGAACAGTAGGAAATGGTGTCCCTCCCTCCTAGCCCACGAAGTGTGAATCATCAAAGTTCTTCTTCCTTTCTGCATGTCCATTCCATGCTAGTGCTTTTGAGGGCTTCCAGTGTCGGTCCCACGTGCAAGAATATGGGGAAAATAATAAGATTGTCATAAATTGGCTAATGCTTTTGCCGTGTCTCAGTAGGTATATCCTTGAAGACATACTCCCTCCGTTTCAAATTATAAGACATCCTAAGAATCTTGGAGAGTCAAAATATCTCAAGTTTGACCAAACTTAGACGATAATATAATAACATTTATGATGTCAAATAAATATCATTAGATTCGTTATTAATTATATTTTCATAATATACCTATTTGATTTCATAAATCTTTATAGTTTTTTCTATAATTGTTGGTCAAACTTAAGATGTTTTGACTTTCCAAGATTCTTGAAACGTCTTATAATTTGGGACGGAGGGAGTAATTGTTTACCTTTATTAAAGTTAGGGTTATGCATCGAAACTGTATATAATATAGCTTCTATATACAGAAGCCATTCGTTCCAAGTTTCTTATTAACTGCCGACACACATCCTTTTGAGAAGTTAGAGGCCTGGGATCGGCCACCAGCAGGTCCTTATTCTTACATTTCTGTAAGACTCTGTTTAGATTCCTGGAATTAAATTTATTTTAATAATTATAATTTATAGACATATTAATTAAACTAGTATGATTGTCTAAAGATTATAATTACATATTATTGTTCACTATATGAGAGACATACTTAAATTCCATCATAGTTAAAATCACAAGAGAAATTTCATACTCCATTTCAAAGAGCCACGGGAGTGTGGTTCCCCTCACAGATCACGGCGCTCTACCATAAGGGCTAATTTGAAAGTAAGGGGAGGAAAACCTCGGGATGAAAACCCTTCCATAATTAACTAAATTGATATTTAAATAATTTTCCCATGGATTTGTTACCCTAAGAAAAGGTAGTGAATCTAGAGGGATTTGAGTTTCCAAATTAGCCCTAAACATTTCTACTGTACTGTAACATCTGAAAGGCTCATACAGTGTAACAATATAACAATATAGTAATCGGAAAGCAAGAGAAAAAAGCATAAAGGAAGCGATGAATCCCGACTCACCAACGAATCAATTCGTTCATGCATGCGTCCCATGTACCCCTGTCTTTCTGAACCTTTCTTTTTCTGTAATGGTCACGCAGCCTGTTTCGTTGCTGTCACCACGGCTATCTTAATTTATCATCAGATATTTTCTGACTACATAAGAAATAATTTCATTATTTGTTGCACACTTGCATATGCTTGCCAATTGCCACCTTCATATCTAAGCTCCAGTTAGTCATAGTGGAATCGAACATTCATTCAGGTCTATCAAGAGCAAGCTGTAGATTCAAATGGATTTTATTTGAGAAACAGATTTTTTTAACATGGAAATAGATTTCCATTAGCAACAAGGATCCGGCTTCTCACCGGATACCAGTACAGATACAAAGTCTGGTGCCTGACTCATGAAAACATGGGAGCCAGGAGATAAAACACATGCATCATAACTAGCAAGACAATCAGATGCCCTATTACAAATCCTAGAACATATAGATTTTACATTGACTAAATTGTAGGTACAAAAGTTCACGAGTCTTACATTGACTAAATTGTAGGTACAAAAGTTCACGAACTGCGTAAACAGAGCACCATATGGCTGCGATCCAACTCCTTTGATTTAAGTGCACGCCCGAGAACTGACGCATCTATCTCCAGCATCACCTTCGTCATGCCCATTTGGGCAGCCCTTTGCAAAGCTTCAGCATGTAGCCAAAGCTTCAGCATGTAGAGGAGAATCTACTCCAATATTCCCGACGCCTCCATCCAAGAAATCACCATGACTATTCCTGACAATGAAACCGGAACCCCCTTTCTTAGTTTCTGTGTTGTAACTTGTAAGCAACATCAATGTTAATTTTACAAAAATCAGCTTGGGGTGGCTTCCAAGCACATTTGCTTATTTTCCTTCGCCTGCAAATTTAGCTTGGCCAACTCCAACAAGTAATATGTGACGGAACTACATATTTCAGCATTGCTTGGCATCCTACCACCTTCGTTGGCTTTGTTGCGCGTTGACCACCATCGCCATATAAACACAAATATTTTAAGTTGAATATTTTCCTCCATTTTCCAAATTTCCTCAATTTCCTCTTTTGTCCGATCTACATAATTCCAGCACTAGACATACATGCTCCATATTCATTTTCCTCCAATAGTCCTCCACTTTCTTGCATTTGAAAAACAAATGGCTGCTATCCTCATCGAGCCTACTACAGACCGAACATCCCTCTCCTTGCAATGTTCCTCCTTACAGGTAGGCTATTGTACGCCAGACTATACCAGAACATTTTAATTTTGTTTGGAGCTTTAATATTCCAAAAAGTTTGTTCCAATTGAATCCATTGGAATCCTGGTGTGGTATAGATGAGGAAGAGGCATCATTCCCTTTAGTTCGATGATGTAACTGGACAGCTAATTTGTACGTCAATTTAACAGAGAAGAGACCATTTTGATCATAGTGCCATGCTGGCCAGTCTTGCTGCTCTTGATCCGTTGGGATCATTAGAATTGCTTCAGCATCTTTAGGCCAAAAAAAATTCAGGTACAAGGATCCATGAGTTCAGAAACGGAGAAACCATTGTGATAAGAGCAGCACAGCGTGGAGTAATAGGTTTCCTAGTAATTCCTCTTGGAATCCAGGGTCTGCCCATATCTTGACATTTGCACCGTTTCCAATCCTCCAAATAATACCACCTTTCAATAAATCAATACCATGCATAATACTCCTCTATGTGTATGAAATTCCATCCCAAATTTTACATTCCAAGAAACAGATTATTATCATTATCATCAAATGGATGGTGCTTAGTGATTCTGGTTCACATTGCACCCTGGTCAAAGATAGGGCCTGGCCCAAAAGAGTACACACTTCCTGCTGGCGCACCCATGAGGACTGAGGCTGAGGCCCATATTGTTCTGGGCTCAACCGATCACGGCCCATCCAACTGCTTCCTCTGCTCTCCACCAGAAAGCGCACACTTTCCTAGAATCCTTAGAAAAAAAAAGAGAAAACCCAGAAACGCACACGTCGCGCACCAGACCAGAGCCAGACCTCACCTTCCCCGTCGTACGCTACACTCCTCCATCGCCCCCCGAAACCGAAACCCAGTGCCACTTTCCCCACCCGCACGCCACCACCGCCTAACGCGATGCTGCCGTACTCCGGCGACCACAAGCGCTCTCCACCACCGCCGCCACGTGCGGTGTTCTCCTCCTCCCTCTCCCCATCCGCCGCGCCCTTCCTCGCCGCGGATCCGGTGGGCCCGGGCCCAGGCCCCGGCCGTGATCTGCCCACCGCCCCGTCCGTATACGCTGCGGGCGGGGACTGGGGCGCCGTGTCGTGGATGGAGCCTCCCGCGAGCTACATGGCCCCCGCCACCGTGCCGCCGGGTTATAAAGGTAACAACTAACAAAACAACCCCTGTTGACCTTCGAAAAAACAGCCCCTGTCTCCGTGTCGGTATCTCAAGCACCGTCACTACTCACTGGTTCACGTGTGATCGGTGGGTGTTAGATGCGATACTTCGGGACTTGGGAGCCGCATCTGCTATCGCCTTTTGTTTCATGTGTTGCGTACAATTCATGTGATTGTTCGGTGAAACGGACCAGCCATGAGCGTATCCATCCGTATCAGAGTGGATATGCTATTCATACCAGTTTGGGATGGATAACTGAAACTTCCCAGCTAGATCAATAGATTTTCACCTTTACACACGTTGATGGATAACTGAAACTTCCCAGCTAGATTAATGAATTTTCATCTGAATTTGGGATAGATACTTTAGGGCGTCCCCAACAGGATGACCAAATTGCCAGATGAGTTGAAAGTTGAAAACAATTAAAAGAAAAGGAGAAGTGGAGAGCGGAGGTATACAGCGCAAGTGAGCTGAGAGAGAGAGAGAGAGCTTTCTCGGAGTGCGTGCGGGACTAGTGACTGTGGCAGCGCTAGCTCGTTGCTCTCTCTCCTATGCGCCCAATAGATTTCACCAGACCTGGTGATTTGAGCACGATGCCCTTATAAGCTTGCAACTAGATTGGCTGTTTGGTTTGGGGAATGCTAGGTTGTTTTATCGAGTGGCAGCACCCAGTTGTTTTTGGCAAATAAACGAATGGCACAACATTGCCGTCCCCAAATCTGGTGAGAGCTCTGTTGATAGTAGACTAGTTTGGTGTTTGGGTTTTGGGGTTGGGTTTTTGGGATGGAGTTCCTTGCCTGGCAGCTGTAGTGAGCTAGCAGTGAGGCAAGGCGGTGATGGCGCCGCTGTCCCAGCAGTGGAGGATTTCTTGTGAGTGGAGTTGAGGCCGGGGTGACACTGGTGGTGGAGGTAGGGGTAAGGAGGTAGCTGCCGCATGTGGGCTAGTGTCTTGCTGGAGCTCCATGCTGGCTTCAGCAAAACCCTAGTCTGCTGCGGCAGGGTGGAGGCACGTGGGGTGGCGTTGGAACAGTAGAGCTCGGGAAGAAGCAGTTTGCTTAAAGCTCGATATGACCCTGGCCATTCAATCTCCATCCAGTGGCCAGAAAGTTGGGTTCTGGAAGAGATTTTTTCACCAGAATATTGTATAAACAGACCCTTTGGTTTTCTGTTGGGTGTTGACAAGTTACATGTGAAGGTTATTTCAGGCTATCATAACTGGATTTTTAGCATCTGTTTATGGCAATTAAAGTTTTGGATAGATAACTGTAGCAGCTAGATTAGCCTTTTGGTTTTGTGTTGGGTGTGGGTGGGTGGCAATGAAGGATCCTGTTAGACTTTGCCAATAATGTTTTAATAACTGGATAATTAGCATCTTTATATGACAATTTCCATACTAATTACAGGCGGTAAAGTTGTATTGCCCCAACATGAAATCCGGCCAGTGCTAGGTCTTATTAAGTGGTTTAAAAATATGTCCTTAGATGCACATGATTGCCTTGTATTTATGCAGCAGTAAAACTAAAAACATGTTTGTCAAACAAGATGCGCTGAGTGAATAATTTGATTGGTATACATAGTTATGCGACTTCAACGAAACAGTGGCTTTACACTTTTCTGATGGACTCGTTGAACATATTGTAGGCGAGTCCACTCCCTATGGCATATACTCAAGGAACCACTTCAGTAACTTATTGGGTCTACATTCTCTGAGATCAGAGAGGTCGAATTCGGTAAGTGAGAAGCAGCCAGGAAACTGCCAAGAGAATTCAGAGGCCCTCACCAAAGATTTTGGACCATCAGTATTTCATCAGCAGCAGAGTGCCTTTGTGAGTAAATTGCTTGATAATTCAGGTGCAGAAGACACAGGGCCTTATCCCCCACGACAAGATTTAAATCAGTATCCTTTTGGTTCTACGTATGACAAATACATGACACAACTTTCGTCATGTTCAACAGATACACAATCTCACATCTTTTCTACACGATATGTCAATTCATCTGAGATGGCTAATACAACCGTTCCATTGATGAATGACACTATCGGTGAAAATTCCTTCTCCTTTTCGCCTTATATGAATCCTTCCAGAATCAATCTTGATTATTTTGATTGCGTATGGAATGAACAAAAAGGTCTTGGATACCAAACTACTGATAAGCAGCATGGAAAATGGAGTAACTCTGATGACAAGGCAACAGTCGGGAACTACTCCCTCAATTCTCCTGGAGAGAACCACCTTAATCCTGAGCATTTAGGGAATCAGGGACCAATGCAGGGATCTTCTGAAATGAAACATGATTTGGGAAGTTTTAGTTCCAAGGTTTCTTTGTCTGAGTCTGGATTTGTTAAGCCTCGTGAATGTTCATCTGAGTTTCCTGAGGTCAATAACACCAGTGTTGATTCACCTTGTTGGAAGGGCACACCAGCCTCATACCAGCCTTCGTTTGGGGTGATGGAAAATAATGGTGCTCCTCCTGTGGTGTTAGGAACAGTAGCCTACATCAATTCACCTCAAAACCAGAAGCTCCCAGAGTTGCGTTCTGAATATCCATGGCGATTCTGTGAACACCAAGAAGCATCGGGCTCTGAGAATGACCCTTTTAAGGCGTTCAAGTTGCCTGAAAGATGTAAAATCTCCAAAGACCACAAAGAAGTTCCGCCAATTGATGTCAGGGTTCTTAATGACATGACTACTCATTCTAGTTCTAGTTATTTGCCTGACAAACAGCATTGCACAACACAGAAATACTATGATTCTGGAGAAGATTCTAAGAATGTGATAACTTCAAGTCAACAGGAAAGTTCGTGTCCTGCTAGCAAACCAAAACTTTTGGGTGAACATGGTGGCAGCCTTACAGCAAGCATAAATGAGCTAATGAGTAGAAGTGTGATGAATCCTATTGCTATTACTCCTACAGTTCATACAGATCACTTAACAACAGGAAGCCCACATGGAAATATTTTTTCTGCAGTTGTGGAGAAAGAAGAAAGCACTCACCAAAGAGGTGAAGACCCTTCTCAATGTTATCCACGTGTTGAGGGGAATATGCTGAATATGTCTTCCGAATCCAGCTCTAGCACTCGGGCAATATTTCTTAAACTAATGCACAACCTGTCAGTGGTGCTTCTATCGACCTGCAAGGGTGGTTCTTCATTGCAGGAAGATGAAGAGGAGCTTCTGCAATCAGTGATTCAAAATCTTACAGCAGCCAGTTCCAAAAGAAGCAAGGTATGATCTTGA
This sequence comes from Microstegium vimineum, assembly GCA_022036555.1. Classification (NCBI taxonomy): domain Eukaryota; kingdom Viridiplantae; phylum Streptophyta; class Magnoliopsida; order Poales; family Poaceae; genus Microstegium; species Microstegium vimineum. The sequence continues at coordinate 7,265,541 of CM039124.1, read as the reverse complement.
AATGCTTTTACTTAAATGCCGTTTACTATTCCATAATCCAATGTAAACCAAACTTACACTATGAATCAAGAAATGGGCATTTTTCCTTCCTTTCTCTGGTGCTTTCTGATCTCCAGAGTCCAGACATTAAATATAGATAGATAATCCCTCTTTGTTTCTAGCCTTAACTCATTTTGTTCTCCAAGGTTGAACAAAAAATTGATGATGGATTGAGCAACTCGAGTCAAATGAAATTGAAAAATAGTAATTCTGCAAGGAACAACTGTTGGAGGTCAATGCATGAAGATTCAGCACAGGAGAATTCTGATTCAAAATTTAAAGCCACAGTTTCACAGGTAGCTTTAGTCATTATTTGGAACATCATGCTTCTGCTTAATTTGAATTAATACAGCCATGTCTCTGAAGTATGTACCTTACGTTGCACCTTTCGTTTCAGGTTATTACTAATCACCAGGAGGATAAGATGCTTGACAACACTGAAGTTTCTCAGGCTTCAATCTATAGAAACTTGTGGATTGAAGCAGAAGCTTCAGCTTGTAAACTCAAATATGAACTCCAGCATGCTCGCCTGAATCTTGAGACAGCAAAAGGCCTGAACGACACAGTAAAAGGTACTCCCTTGCTACACAAAAAATTTTGGGACATATTTAAGAGGAACGAAAATTACTGCGATGTCCCTCAATCAATCACCAAGATTACAGAGATGCAGTTAACGCCTTCCTTTTGTACAGATGCCATAAACGCCAAGTGCTAATTAAAACTTTAAACATCAAGATTATATTGATGCTAAACATGCTTGCCACCAAAATAAAACACCCTCCAAATATTAATGATGCGGGAAGGGAGGTGTTGATTATACCAGAAATGTTTACATTTGTGGACAATTTTGAATGCTGAAGACACACATTTGTGTAAGGAAGCTGAAGGGAGTAGCAAGATGGACATATAAATTAATATTTTCAAATGGTTCTTGGATCTGTGTACTCATGTTTTTCTTCTTTTGCCAATGCAGCCCCTGACTCATTGGAAGGCAGTAAAGGCTCTAACTCATACATGTCCAGTAGCAAACCACAGAACCATGGGAAAGAAACCATTACATGCGCTGCGGCTTGTCAGGGCCAGGGAGGAGATACTCATGACAAGCAATCTCCTGTTGTAAATATGAGCATTTTCAATGGTGTAGATGCTGATGTGTTTGCCCGATTTAAAGTTTTGCAGTCCCGTATTGATAATGTTAACTCCTTCAGTGAGATTGACTGTGGGGAGCAGCAAGAAGCAAGCAAGCGACCATATGTAGTCGAAGATGCTGTTATGGCGACACTGAAAGTTTTGAAGTCTCGTCCTGACAATATAACCTCTTTGAGTCAGGAAAGCAATAAACACCAGCTAGATGCAAGCACAAAGAGTGCAGATAATGTTGATGATGCTGTTATGGCTGGGCTGGGAAATTTGGAGTCCCATCCTAATAGTGCAGCCCTATTGGGACAGGAAAGCAGCAAGCAACAACTGGATACGAGAACAAATAGAGAAGATGGGATTGATGATGCTGTTATGGCTAGGCTGAGAATTTTGAAGTCTCGTCCTGATAATGAAACCTCAATGGTTGATGCCAACAAGGTGCAGCAAGACACATGTAGTGGTCAATTAAATGGGGACAACCTTGGTGTTGTGTCCAGTGGAACCATTAGCAACACCCTGAGTGAGAAGTGCTCTAAGTTTACACACACTCATGATTTGGCAGATAGTTTGGGAGGAAAAGATTCAGTAGGTGGCCTGGACACATTTGGTGATGGAAACTGTGCTAGGGAGAAAAAGGAGGTCGGTGGTTCAGCAAATGTTGCTACCCCCCATGAGCTGCAAAGGTACATCTGACCAAGTGACCATCGAAAGCGCAGTACATGGCAAAGATAATCTTGGTGAAAACCATGTGTGGCTTCAAATTGCTGGGGACTCTCATGTTTGCACAGAAGGGTCTCAGGAAGCGCACCTAATCTCCTCTCCAGTTGACCAGTATGATGGTTCGCCTACAGAGTGGGAGCATGTGCTGAAGGAGAATTTCTTCCATCCAGGCAAATAGGTGAAATCTGAACCATAAACTGAAAAGCTATTGTTTCAGCTTATGTTGCCTCAAAATGCTGATGCTGCTTGTAAATATGACATTATACATCCTCTCCTCCCCAACCTTTTTCTGTATGTTCAATAATCTGCATATCGGCGATCAAGGAAACACAGTGGCCCCGATTGTGCTGTATGGAAGTAGTCTGGTTTGCCTGCTTTGGTCTATGCCAAAGTTTATATCTATATATAAATGGCACTTGTATGTTCTGGACCGAGTGAATTATTGTATATATTTACTTCCAGCAAATTTGGATATTGTGGGCCGTGCAGTCTGTTTATACCTTCAAAACTGGACCTTTCGCCGGCTGCTAACTCGGCTATGGTTCGTAACTCAGGCTCTGGCTATGGGTTACCTCACTCACGGAGATGCTTCCAAGATAGGATTATCGCAGCAGCAGGGACGATAAGACTTCCAAGAGAAGGTGTCGGAAAGTCTGTACGCATGGGAAGACTTCCAGGAGAGGGTATCGAGTTTTCAGGGAGTGAGGATCGTGCCCGTACGCCTCTCTCGAGTTTCGTCGTGACGGTGCCGGAGATGCAGCAGCAGGATTGCAGCGAAGCGCATAGGACGTCCGTTAAGGGGGAGTCCGACGTGTTTCGGATTCTTCCGCCCGATTTCAGCGAGGTTTATAGTGATGAATGCGCGATGAAGTCTACCAGTCAAACTGGCAATAAGCGGCCTCCGTCCAAGCTCAATCAGACGCTGAGAAGCTATATACCACAGTAACAGTCACCATGGAGGCTAACTCTTCCCAGAGCGGTGGTGTTATTGTTCCAATGAGTGAAGACCTAGTCAACTTTAGTTCTCCATGCACTAGTGAAAATGATGGAATACAGGTATGTACGTTGTTTTTCCATGTGCTCTCGATGACATGACAACACATGATCTATGCTAGATTTGTTTCAATTGGTATACGTGTGAGTCTTAATATATGTTTTCAATCAGGGGAACGAACCAACAACTGTCATCGACTCGGCATCCACATTACTCACTATATCAGTTTCAAAGTCATCGACATCAATGACACACAACAAGCGACACAGGTATGATATGTTAGTTTGATTATTAGGCATGAAAAATTTTCATGCTCTGGATTCCTTGTTAATAATTTAAATTAACATCTAACTGTACAACAATGGATCTCATGAGATGTACAACAAACATGTAGCTGATTAAGCAAAGCCAACTTTGATTGTTCCTCAAGTTGAAATGAATTTTGATTAGATGATAAGGCTTATGCAATGTATAACACATATGTTGGGAAGGTTGGTGATGAGAGTCAAATATATGTGTATGTTGAGTCTTGGGGAGAAAGACTTTCGACCGATTCCTCTAGATCACTCGAGGGCTATACCCATCGGGTATGCTTGTGCACACCCTCCAGATAGAGTTGGGCATAGCCTGAGCACACCCATGACCTATGCTCAGGGTTCGGGAGCTCGCTAGGGCCCTGGGCTCCCGATTGACGATAGCATGAGCCTGACTCCAGCTTTGACCCCAGCCCAAGAATACCATAAAACAACACCCGGCATGAGCCTAAGAGAAGAAGTCTAGTTACCAGGCAAACCATGACCCTAGTCATATGGAGAAAAAGGCCAAGAACCAAAGCCAAACCTTCTCCAAATGACACTAAACTTTGCAGGCATGGCTCGCACATCCCCATAGGCCAACCAAACAAAGGCGGTTGTGAGGAGGCACCACCAAAGGGTGGGAGCACCCCCCCACTGAGCTTCTCTCTGGCCCCACTTTAGTGGGATGATGCAATTAATTTCCCTAAGTACGCTTGCATGCAAATCTCCTCTGAATATGCTATGCAAACCCTCCTTAGAGTACTATATAAGGAGGGGAGAGATCCCTCTCACACCACACACCACAAGGGGCTCTCTTCTCTACCATTTCCAAGATGTAGTAGTAGTAGTGCTAGCTAGTTGTGAGTTAGGGAGAGATGCTCAAGTTTGAGAGGAGTCCTTGGAGGTTTGGTATATTTTTGCATCGCTCCTTTGAAGACTCAAGTATCAATATATTTACCTTCTCTATTTACTTGAATATCATTAATGGTCATCTAGTTCTTACCTTAGTTGTTTAGCTGAGCATGGTTAAGTAGAGTCATATTACACCTTAGCATGGGATCTTCGCTCGACTGAGTGCTCTAGTTTTTAAGTGAGACTAGAGTAGTAATCGATAGTATACACATGGTGTCTAGACTATAGGTTACCTGAGTTTGCTCTCAACCCCATGCATAGTTGTGGTAGCCCAAGATATGATAGCTATAACCAAGCCTTTGTAATCTACCACATTCGGGTTGGTGTTTTCATAGAGCTTTTGGCAGCCTTCTTCCGATCACCCCTTCCCAATCTCTTTCAAGGATCGGAAAGAAACTGCTGCTCCAAAGTGCTCTAGTGTGATCATTATGCTTCACCCTTTGCTTAGTTAATCTCTTTGGTCCGCTCTAGAATAGAAATCATAATAATAGAGAAATGTAAAGGAACTTTGTGATCCCCCATTGTCCTCCCATCTTATTTTTACTCTTTTTTCTTACCATAGAGTTGTTCTGTTTGTGTCACTACAAAACTCTTATCTTTATCCCTTACCCCCACTTTAGTCTAGTCGGTATATTAGTTAGTAGATACATGATGGTTAAGTATCTACCTCTTTAACCATTCCTTCCCTATGAATAGACACGATACCCTAGAATACTCATAGGTGAAAGATATAACAATATCCATGCGCTTGTGGATTTATCTATTTGCGTTAACAAATACCAACAAGCTTTTTGGCGTCGTTGACGGGGCTTACAAACCTGCTAGCGACGTTATGAAATGTCAACATCACGCAAGGGCAACACCATGTTTAGCTTTCCTACTGCCAATGCACCAGGATGATTTTTACCACTAAAAAATTTATGATTTACCATATCTTTATAAAAAAACTATGTGCCTTTTAGTGGTGCATGAAGAATCATAGTCCCTTGTGTTTAGGCGATTAACGACAATGCTAGGTCACTATGACTAACGTGTGTTTTGCAGAGGCAAAGTCATTAGAGATAAGTCATTAGTGATGCTAGATGAATGGGCTTAATGGATATTCATGCCCCCAAGATGGAAATCGTTTCGGTTTCAAAGGACAGTGATACAAGTTGAAGACTAGGCTAGTTCTTAGTGCCATGAGGTTGAGAAGGGCACTAAGTATAGACTAGGACTTTGTTTTTCCTTTGACCATACTATAAAGGGGGTATGAGGTTAGTAGCTTGACCTAGGAGTGTTTGGGAATGTCGGTGTATGCACATTTGTCACAACCTATCCTAGAGACCCTACAAACAACCCTTGAGATGGTAGGAGCAAAACCCCTTCAAGAGACTTAGTGAAAAGAGGTGAAGAAGGGGGAGAAAATAGCTCCGGACCAATTAGCCTAGGAGGCGTCGGACCATGGAAGGTAGTCCGACGGTCCTACCTTAGGCAAAAGTTCATAGGAAAGAGCTCCGGACAAACCTGTTCGGAGGTGCTCCGGACCATCGGTGAATGGTCCGGTGGGTCTTGTTAGAGAAAGTGAGCCAGAGAGAAGGCTCCGGACTAGTCCGACGGCTTGGCCGAAGGCTAGTCTGACACTGCGTGGCTGAGTAAAGTTTCAACTCAGTGCGCACCCTGTGTTCGGACTAGAGCATCGGACCAGGGCTCTAGACCAAGGCAAGTGGTCTGGAGGCTCGTGAATCAGATAGAAATTTCACTCAGTAAACACCCTGGCTTCGGACCATAGCGTCGGACTAGGGCTTCGGACTATGGCAAGTAGTCCGGAGGTGCCTGTTTCAGATGAAGTCGTAGCTGAGGAAAGGCTTCGGACGACGTGTATTGGTCCGACGGTCTAGTCTCCGAACTAGTTCGACGTTTATGCAGAAAAGATAAAGCAAGAAACGACTAGTTTTGAAGGTGGGGACTATTTATAGTTGCCCATTTCGTCCAAGTGAACTCTCTTGGCTATTGTTTTAGCTGAAAGAACCTAGAGAGAGTGTTTGGAGAGCCAAGTGCCTAGTGAGGAAGAAATTTGAGAATCCTAAGCTTGTTCTTCCTCCCTAGAGTGATTAGGAGTGACATTTGTGCATCCATCCACCTTCCTAGCCTTGAGTGGGTCAAGTGAAGGTCTTGTGCTTGTTACTCTTGGCGTTCGACACCACCTAGACGGTTTGGTGGTGATCGGAGGAAGGTGATCGCCGGAAGATTGTTGGCGGCCCTTCTCCAAGTTCTTGTGATCCGTTGTGGGCGATTCACCGAGCCGGAGTGGCGAAGAATCAGCCCGTAGAGAGCACTCATCCCTTGCGCGGGATTGAGGGGGAGCTATACCTTGTGAGGTGCTCCAACGAGTACTAGGGGGGATTGTCGACTCCTCGATACCTCGGGAAAACATCGCGTGTCAAGAATTCTCTTTCCCTAGCTCTTTAAATTTCCGCATTACCTTTTCGTTGTGTTCTTTCAATTCCTACTAGAATTCCTTAGGTTGTCTTTAAATTCCTTGGCTTTCTATTTCTTTCTAGTTAGGACACATATTGTGGTAGGCACTAGGGGGTGATTGGCATTGTTAGGTTTTAATATTGCTTTAGAAATTTAAAAGAAGCCCAATTCACCCCCCTCTTGGACATCTTGATCCTTTCAATTGGTATCAGAGCTTGGTTGCTCTCAAATTAGGCTTTACCGCCTAGAGCAAGATGTCCCATGGGGATGGACCCCCTCCCATATTCGATGGAGATGACTGTCCTTATTGGAAGGTTCGTATGGAAGCCTATCTAGAGTCTGTTGATGCCGGCATTCACGAAGCCGCCACTCTTGGTGGTTCGGTGTTCACCGTTGATCCTTACTATGAGAAGACCAATGCTAAGGCTAAGAACATTCTCTTCCGAGGATTTGTAAGGATGTGTTCAACCATGTGCGGATTTACAAAACCGCACATAAGGTTTGGACTAACATTTGTGCTCTACACGAGGATACCAAATGTGAAAGAGAAGAGCGCTATCACCTCATCATTGCTAAGATGAATTCTTTCACCATGCTATCTCATGGAAGTGCTAATGAAATGTATTCTCGCTTGAATGTGCTTGTAGAGGAGTTGAATGGCCTTGGGCTCACCCAAATGACACCGACTGATGTGGTGCGCAAGATACTTTGTGTATTACCAATTGACAAGTATGGCCACATCGTCATAGTCCTTCATCAAGGCGATCTCTCCGCTTCTACACCAACACAAGTGTTGGGCAAGATCAACGCTCATGAGATGTACATGAAGATCAATGATGGTGGTTCATCCTCCTCCAAGAAGAAAGAGAAGGAGGAGAAGGACTTGGCTCTCAAGGCATCTTCCAAGGAGAAATGCAAGCTACAAGTTATGTATGAGAGCTCAAGTGAAGAAGATGAAGACAACATCGCTCTTATGGTGAAGAAGACCACCAAGATGTTGAAGAGGCTAAACAAGAATGGAGTCAAGTTTGACTCAAAGAAGAAGAAATTCTTCACAAGCTCTTCAAGGAAGTCAATCTCCCAAATGAAGTGCTACAATTGCGGCACTCTTGGTCATCTAGCTCATGCTTGCCCTGAAGAGAAGAAAGACAAGTTCAAGAACTTCAAGAAGAATAAGGATGGCAATGATGACTCAAGTGATGATGACAAGAAGCAAGACAAGCCATACAAGAAGAGAAGAACTTCAACTTCCACAAGAAGACGAACGATGACAAGGCTTACATTGTGGGTGATTAGCTCACCGGCATTGAGGATTCTAGTGAGTCCTCCGATGATGAAAGTGAAGATGAGATGGTGACCGCATTGGTGATTGATTCTTCTATTCCACCGCCACCTCCTCCTTCATCACCGAGCTCATCCTCTACACACCTATGCATCATGGCTAAAGGTGACAAGAAGGTACAAATAGAGGATGATGATGATAGTGGTGACTCAAGTGGTAGTGATAGTGATGATGAAGACACACCATCCTATGATGAGCTAATTAAAATTTGCAACAAGTACTCTAGCATCATTAGGAGGTACAAAGGTAAAAATGACAAACTCCAAGACATCAAAGATAACTTGCATGCTAAGCTTGACACCTTGACTAGTGCTAATGATGATTTGAAGCTTAAGATTAACACTCTCACATCTAGCACTAGGGAGCTCAAAGCCTCTCTTAAGGAAGCTAATGAGAAACATGATAAGCTTGAGAGGTCAACACAAGAGCTTCACACAAGGTATAACTTGCTAAAAGATGACTACAACAATGTCAAGCAAGAACATGGCACACTAGTGGTAGCAAATGAATTGCTTAATCAAGATCTTGCTACACATGTTGCTACTAACACGTGTGCTAAGTGTGATAGGGCTACCTCTTGTGATATCTTGATTGATGATGTGGCTCTTGAGCAAAGTGCTAAGTGCAAGGGCAAGAGAGTTGTTGAAGTCGACAAGTATGATGACTATGTCAAGATGAGAGAAGAGAACTCAAAGCTCAAGGAAGAGCTAATCACTCTCAAGTCCAACAAGCCTATTGTCATCAAGCCGGCTCAAGAAGAATACAAGGATTCTATCACCCTGATCACCTCTCTTAGAGAAGAAATTGCAAATCTCAAGAGTGACAAGACCGAGCTTGCTAGTGGTTTTGAGAAATTCACCAAGGGTCACAACCTTTAAAGTGAACTCTTGATGAACACCGTTGTGAAGAATGACAAGACCGGTATTGGGTTCAAGGAGAACCAAGTGATGAATACAAAGGTCAAGATTGAGGCCAAGAACTATTACAAGAACAAGTACAATGGCTACAATCAAGAGTACTCAAAGCCCAAGCTAAGAAGATGCTTTGATTGTGGTCAAGTGGGTCATTTCTCTTATGATTGCAAGACTCAACCACCCAAGACCTTGCCCAAGCACACTAGGCCATTTGCTCATGATGCGCACTATGTCATCAAGAAGGACAACAAGGGTAGACCACTAGTAGTGTTTCTTGGTCCACCAATGAAGAACAAGCCTAGAGTTCTTTGGTTGCAAAGGAGTTGGTTACCAATGCAATGGGGACCCGCTTTGAGTGGGTTCCCAAACAACAAGCTTAACTCCAAGTTGCTTGTGTGTAGGTGAACTACAAGACCGGTGGAAGTCATTGGGTGATTGATAGTGGTTGCACTCAATATATGGCCGGTGACTCCCAGATGTTCACCACACTTGATGAGGATTGCTCAAGTCAAGACAAGATTACTTTTGGGGATAATTCTAAGAGCAAAGTTCAAGGCTTAGGCAAAGTGGCTATCTCTCAAGATCAATCAATTTCCAATGTCTTGCTAGTGCAATCTTTGAGCTTCAACTTGCTATCGGTTGGTCAATTATGTGATCTCGGATTCCAATGTCTCTTCACTCCAAGTGAGGTTGTTGTGACCAAAATGGATGACTCAACATTGACATTCAAGGGATTCCGGCACAACAACTTGTACTTAGTGGACTTCACATCCAATGAGGCTAGTTTGCAAACTTGTCTATTCTCCAAGAATACTTTGGGTTGGCTATGGCATAGAAGATTAGCTCATGTGGGCATGTCAACCTTGAAGAAGCTTGTCAAGAAGGAGATGGTTATAGGAATCAAGGATGTGGTGTTTGAGAAGGATAAACTTTGTAGTGCATGTCAAGCCGGCAAGAAAGTGGCAAACACCCATCCAACCAAAGCTTTCATGTCAACCTCAAGAGTCCTAGAGTTGCTACACATGGATCTATTTGGCCCTACCACTTATGCGAGTTTTGGAGGCAATCTCTTTTGCTTGGTGGTAGTGGATGACTTCTTTCGGTACACTTGGGTGTTCTTTCTTCAAGACAAGGTACTCAAGCTATATTCAAGAAGTTTGCTACAAGGGCTCAAAATGAATTTGATGTGAAGATCAATAATATTAGAAGTGACAATGACACCGAGTTCATAAACACAAACATTGAGGACTATTGTGATGAAGTGGGGATCAAGCATGAGGTATCCGTCACATATACTCCACAAAAAAATGGTGTTGTAGAGAGGAAGAACCGGACGCTCATAACTCTAGCAAGGTCTATGCTTGATGAGTACAACACTCTAGAGAAGTTTTGGGAGGAGGCCATGAACACCGCTTGCTATGCGGCAAACCGCCTCTTCATCCAAAGGCTATTGAAGAAGACCCCCTATGAGCTTGTCAATGGGAAGAAGCCGAATATTTCATTCTTCCGTGTGTTTGGTTGCAAAGTGTACATCTACAAGAAGCGCCAACACTTAGGTAAATTCCAACGGCGGTGTGACCTTGGTTTCCTTGTTGGATATTCGCTTAAATCCAAGGCATACCATGTATTTAACAAAACCACCGGCTTAGTTGAAGAAACGTATGACTTGGAGTTTGATGAAACTAATGGCTCCCAAGGATCGCTTGAGGATATTGATGTAGGTGATGAACCCTTGAGGGAGGCAATGAAGAACATGCCAATTGGTGCTATCAACCCGCAAGAGGTGGAAAAAGTAGAAGATGATGGCAATCAAGATCCTTCCCCACCTCGCACGCCTGAAGTTGAAAAACATCAAGTGAGGGAAGCTCAAGAAGATACATTCATCCCTCAAGATCAAGCCGAGGCCGAAGCAAGCAATGTTGAAGCACCACATCCCCCTCCTCAAGCTCATGATAGAAGATCTACACCTATCCTTCAAGCTCACCCCCATGAACAAAATCATAGGGAGTCCATCAAAGGGAGTTATGACTCGCTCTAGACTTGCATCTTATGTTGAACATCACTCGTTTGTTTCCTTTGTTGAGCCTACTAGTGTTGAGGACGCACTTGCGGATCCGGATTGGGTGAATGCCATGCATGAAGAACTCAACAACTTCACCCGGAACCAAGTGTGGACACTTGAAGAAAGGCCAAAGGGTGCAAGAATCATTGGCACCAAGTGGGTGTTTAGGAACAAGCAAGATGCTCAAGACATTGTTGTGAGGAACAAGGCAAGGTTGGTGGCAAAGGGGTTCTCTCAAGTAGAAGGACTTGATTTTGGAGAGACCTTTGCCACAGTTGCAAGACTTGAAGCCATTCGTATCCTTTTGGCGTATGCTTCACATCATAAAATGAAACTCTTTCAAATGGATGTGAAGAGCGCCTTCTTAAATGGTTTCATCAATGAACTTGTCTATGTCTCACAACCTCCCGGGTTTGAAGATCCAAACTTGCCTAACCATGTTTATAGGTTGTCCAAGGCTCTCTACGGATTGAAGCAAGCTCCAAGAGCTTGATATGAGAGGCTAAGGCACTTCCTACTCAAGAAGGGCTTCAAGATCGGGATCATTGACACAACACTATTCAACAAGAAGCTTAATGGAGAAATCTTTGTTTGCCAATTATATATCGATGACATTATATTTGGTTCAACAAACCAAGATCATTGCAAGGAGTTTGGTGACTTGATGTCCAAGGAGTTCGAGATGTCCATGATTGGTGAGCTTACCTTCTTCCTTGGCTTCCAAGTGAAGCAATTGAGGGAGGGCACCTTCATATCTCAAGAGAAGTACACTCATGATCTACTCAAGAAATTCAAGATGGAGGATAGCAAGCCAATCAAAACCCCAATGCCTACTAATGGACACCTCGACCTTGATGAGGGAGGTAAACCAATTGATCAAACTCTCTATCGTTCGATGATCGGTAGTTTACTTTACCTCACCGCATCTAGGCCGGATATCATGTTTATTGTGTGTATGTGTGCTAGGTTTCAAGCAAGACCTAAGGAGTCGCATTTATGTGTGGTTAAAAGAATCCTTAGGTACATAAGGCACACCCCTAGCATTGGCCTTTGGTATCCCAAAGGAGCTCCCTTCCAACTAGTTGGCTATTCCGATTCAGATTATGCTGGGTGCAAGGTTGATAGGAAGAGTACCTCCGGAGGGTGCCATTTGCTAAGAAGATCACTTGTTTCTTGGTCCTCTAAGAAGCAAAATAGTGTGGCATTGTCAACCGCCGAGGCGGAATACCCATGGGAGCCAGTTGTGCACAAATCTTATACATGACCCAAACACTTCTTGATTACGGCGTGTTTTTAAAAGATGTTCCATTCTTGTGTGATAATGAAAGCGCTGTAAAGCTTGCTAATAACCCGGTTCAACACTCTCGCACCAAACACATAGATATTCGCCATCACTTTCTTAGAGATCATGTGGCTAGGAAAGACATATCACTAGTGGGAGTTTCTAGCGAAAATCAATTGGCGGATATCTTCACTAAACCACTCGATGAAGCAACCTTTTGTAGGTTTAGAAGCGAGTTGAATGTGCTTGATCACTCTAACTTCACTAAAAAATGAGGTTGTGTGAACCATGCATTCATATGTAATATAACATGTTTAATCTATATTCATGCACATAGGCTTGGCTAACGCGGTCGGGATAACCGCCCTCAAAGCGTGTGAAGAAGCCTTACCGTGGTTTAAACTTGCAAGCAACCTAGATTCAAATTCCGTATTGCATAGCATATGCATGTGTGTTGCTTGTTGATTTCTTTTCGGTTAAGTTTGATCATCCTCTAGGTTCGTCACTTAGGGGATCTTCAAAGCTCTAGTTGTTAACTAATACCCCTCTTGTGCCCCTATGTTGATCCTTGGAGCTTTATTGAACTATTTTCTTAAGAAAACTAATTCTAGTCTATGGCAAACTATTTCTAAAATTGAGGGTTTGAGAGATGGTTCTTATGCCAAGTCCAACAAGTGTTTCTTTCTGCTCTTTTATGTTGGTACTTGGCTAAGAGAAAAGATTAGGGAGAAAAACAGGAAAATTCAAAGCAATTCAAGCTCCGGACTACCCTCCGGACCACTCTGCATGGTCCGACGCTCAATGGTCCGAAACTCGGTCACTCCCTGCGTAAATTCTTCCAACACAGAAAATCCGTCGGACATCCAGTCTGACGCTCCTCCGGACCAATCCTCAATGGTCCGGTGATCCAGTCAGTGCCAAATAGTATAGTCAACAGACCTCCGGACTACTTCCCTTGGTCCGACGGTATGTCCGGTGCATTAGTCTGAAGCTCGGGTGCACACTGAGTGATTTCAATTTTTCTTCCAACTCTATTGGACCTCCCCGTCGGACCCCCCACCGGACTATGCAGAGTAGTCCGACGCTTGAAATTTTTGCGCTTAACCCCCGCGTTGACAGTTCTAGTTTGGTAGTTGACTTTGTCTCCGTTCCATACACCGCGTCGCCGCTCTCACACACTCCTGCGCTCCGCCCGCTCGCTCGCGCTCACCTCGCCGCCGGTGAGCCCTTGCCAAAGCTCCGCCGCACCCTACCTACGCCTTCCCTGCTCCACCGCACCGCCAAGTGTAAGGTCCTAATCCAAGGCTAGAGGGGGGGGTGAATAGCCTAAATAGAAATCTAAAACAAACTCAACAACAAGTTAGACTACAATAAGGCGAAGCTCGACTTGCACTAGCAAACTAAGGGATGCGAAGCCTCCTAACCATAATTGCTATCCTAATAGCTCTAGGATCACTCAATTCCTACTCAAGTCTAGTAGCCCTCTAGGCACAACCTAATATACTAAGACAAGTATGAATAAGTAAATGCGAAGATGGGAAGAGTGATTATATCGACTTGTAGAGGATTGAACCAATCACAATGAGAGCTCCAAGATAGCCAATCAATACAATCAATGGGAGACAAGATTGACACTTGATTTTCCCCCCGAGGTTCACTAGTTTGCCAACTAACTACGTCCTCGTTGTGTCGGCTCACTCACTTGGAGGTTCACGAGCTAATTGGCATCACACGTCAAACCCGTCACCGGGTGCCGCACAACCAATACAAGAGAGGGCACTCAACGATACGCACAATCCAATAGAGTTACCTTTGCGATCTCCCGCGGGGAAGGCACAAGAACCCCTCACAATCAATACTTGTTGTCGACGAAGCACAATCACCAAGCTTCTCGAATCCACACCGCTTGTTCCAAACCGTCTAGGTGATGGCAATCACCAAGAGTAACAAGAAACTAGCAGCGGTATCAACTCCCAAGTGCCACTAAGATGAATCACTTTATGCAATGCACTAGAACACTCAAATCTCTCAAATGGATGATTAATCAAGTGTGAGATAAGTGGGAGTGTGTGCAACAAGCTTCTCAAGTGTATGCAATATTAGAATGAGCAAGAGAGCTGCCTTGAACCGCCACACACCCTTTTATAGACCCCTCAAAGGAACTAGCCATTATGCACTTGGGCTATTGAAAAAGCAAACCGTCGGACCACTTTTACCTACCATCGGACCATAGCACCTGGTCCGACACTTTGTACTTTGACCGTTGGCGCGCAAAAACTTCCATAGTCGGACCACCTCCATTTGTCCGGAGGCCTAGTCCGACGCCTTGTCCGATGCTTTTGCCTCAGCCGAAGTTGGAACACAGTAAGCCCCTGGCCTTTGGACCACACCGTCGGACTGCACCGTCGGACCATGCCACCTGGTCCGGAGCCTCCACAGAGTCTTGACGATTTCACACAGTGAGCACCCGACCTTCGGACCTCACCGTCGGACTTGAGCACTGGACCATGCAACCTGGTCTGACGCCTATCTTGTCCTTCTGCCGAGCCTATGACCGAACCACCGGACCACTCGCCTATGGTCCAGAGCCTCATCTGTCCACTGGTCCGACGCTTCTCTGTTGACAGCCAGTTCTGGGAGCGGCCGTCGGACCACCTTCATTGGTCCGGAGCTCCCATGCTCAACTGGTACGACGCTTCTATCTTGGTCAGATTCTCTTCTTCTTTGCTTCCCTTGATCTCATGTGCCACCACCAAGTGTTTCACTGACTTGTGCATGTGTGTGGCATATTTTATCAAGTTTTACAAGGGTTGCTCAATAGGTTTTATATGCAATGCAAACATGATCAACCTAATGGCACTCGATAGTTGTAACCACTAACTATTTTCCCCTCTTCATAGTACGGTTACCTATCCTAAAGTTGATCACACCCACTAGGTGTCTTGATCACTCAAATAGAAAAGCCCTAACTTATACCTTTGCCTTGAAAAGCTTAGGGTCTCCTCCTTCTTCCTTCTTCTCCAAGTGTGAGCTTCTAGATAGCTTTATGCTTAGCCTCCACCTTGCTCCATCACTTGTCTTCTTCACTTCACCTTGGTGTACTAAACCTACTCACACTTAGAGCTAGGTTAGTACGATTAGAAGGTGGTCAATCATTTCTAAGTTGGTTTGATAGTGTTAACTCCCCCTACATGTGTGCACTTCTATGAATAAGAATCAAGCCTTACACACATGCTTAGATAGAACTTTTGGAGGGGTGAACAGTTAACAAACTATGACATGATGCTAAGGTTTTAAGAATAGACCTTTGAAGCGTGATACCAATCGAAGTGCGCCTTTCATTTTATCCTTAGCAACATGGTTAGCTTGATACCAAATGAAATACACAATTTAAACAAGAGAGGATATCTAGCTAACTTCCTATGCATGCTAGTGATCAAATCATCAATCAAGAGTACTACTAGACATGCACCACACAAGCAAGAAACCACTTGGAAAGCACTATAACTTCAATGCACACAAGCATATGAGTGAATGCACATTCAAATGAAACAATTTGTTCATAGGCTTGCTCCCCCTACTTGTTTGCTCAAATTTTAATTTTTCATTTTTCAAAATCTTATTTCTCCCCTTATTTCTAGATTCCACTTGTTTATTTCCCTTTACAACTATCATTTTAACATAATTTCTCCCCCTTTATCATACATTACCACAAAGGAAACCGTTTGTAGTAACATGTATCTCTTGAGGATACTTAGAAAGATTTGTTTATCAAGTCAATTTAGAAAGAGATGGGGTGAATTCTCAATTTATATTCAACCTAGATTACTTGTCCTAAATATTTAACACGGTTTAAACCTTCACACATCTTGCAATGGTTATCTTGGTCATGTTGGTTAAGTACAAGAATAAGCATTCTAGACTAAATATGTGAGGTTGCAAGCTTATCAAACATGTCATATGCCACCACTAGATCAATCAACTCATAGAAACTATAGTGGTACCATATGTACATAGAAAACATTTGATTTTCATGAATGAACTTATCATGAGTGATGTCTATATGCTCTACACAAGACTAGCAAAGGATGAATGCATATGTCAATCAATTGTACATTGCTATGTTGGAGTAGAGGCATGTCATAAGTGGGGTGCATCAACTCATGTTTGAGAAATCCAAGATGTTCAACTCATTCCTTAACTTGCAAAACCTCTTCTCATCAAGTGGCTTGGTGAAAATGTCGGCTAATTGATCATCGGTGCCCACATTGTCAATGTAAATGTCACCGTTTTGTTGATGATCTCTTATGAAGTGATGTCTCACATCTATGTGCTTTGTCCTTGAGTGTTGGGCGGGGTTGTTGGTGAGCTTCACCGCACTTTTATTGTCACAAAGCAATGAGACTTTCTTGAATTTAATTTCATAGTCCTCCAAAGTGGCTTTCATCCACAATAGTTGTGCACAACAACTCTCCGCACTTATGTATTTAGCTTTAGTGGTAGAGAGTGCCACACTATTTTGCTTCTTGGATGACCATGAGACTAGTGACCTTCCCAACATTTGACATGTACCACTAGTGCTCTTTCTATCCACTTTGCAACCCGCATAGTCGGAGCCCGAATATCCAATCAATTCAAACCTTGACCCCTTTGGAAACCAAGGTCCAACCTCTTGTGTATGCTTAAGATATCTCAATATTCTGTTTGTGGCTTTCAAATGACTCTCTCTAGGAGATGCTTGAAACCTTGCACACATGCATACACTAAACATGACATCCAGTCTTGAAGCGGTCACATAAAGTAAGCTTCCAATCATAGACCGATAGAGTGTTTGATCTACCATCATGCCACTTGAGTCACTATCCAAATGTCCATTAGTCCCCATGGGAGTACTAATGCCTTTAGCTTCTTCTAGCCCAAACTTCTTCATCACATCTTTGATGTACTTGCCTTGACTCACAAATGTAGCATTCTTTATTTGCTTGATTTGAAGTCCAAGGAAGTAACTAGGTTCACCAATCATTGACATCTCAAACTCATTAGCCATCATCTCTCCAAACTCTTCACAAAAGTCTTGATTTGAAGATCCAAAGATAATGTCATCCACATAGATTTGCAAGATGAACAAGTCATTTCCAGTCTTCTTGGTGAATAGGGTAGTATCAACCAATCTCATCTTGAACCCTTTAGAGAGGAGAAAACTTCTCAATCTCTCATACCATGCTCTAGGTGCTTGCTTCAACCCATAGAGAGCCTTCTTGAGCTTGAATACATGGTCGGGCTTCTTAGCATCTTCAAAGCCGGGTGGTTGCTCAACATACACCTCCTCATTGATATACCCATTTAGGAATGCACTCTTGACATCTATTTGGTATAGCTTGATATTTTGTGCACAAGCATAGGCCAATAGAATTCTTATTGACTCTAATCTTGCCATCGAAGCATATGTTTCCCCAAAGTCAAGACCTTCAACTTGAGAGTAACCTTGAGCTACTAGTCTTGCCTTGTTCCTCACCACTATTCCATCTTGATCTTGCTTGTTCTTAAAAACCCATTTGGTTCCAATGACATTGTGCTTCTTTGGTCTTTCTACCAATTCCCAAACTTGATTTCTTGTGAAGTTGTTGAGCTCTTCATGCATAACATTTATCCAATCAACATCCTTCAAGGCTTCATCAATCTTGGTTGGCTTAAATGACGAGACAAAAGAATAATGCTCACAAAATGAAGCCAATCTTGATCTTGTTTGAACACCACTTTGAATGCCTCCAATGACTTGATCTAGAGGATGATCTCTTGCAATGTCGGTAGGTTGGAGCACTTGAATGTTTATGTCATTTGGTTGAGATGATGAACTAGCTTGAACTTGATATTCACTTGCATTTTCTTGATCTTGAATTGGAGAACCACTAGCTTGATCACTTGGAATGGTCACTTGATCTTCATCTTCATATTGGACTTGTCTTGGTCTAATATCACCAATATCCATATCTTTCATTGCATTGACCAACTTGTCACCTCTCACATCATCCAAGTTTTCTTCATCTTGAGAGCCTTGAATTTCATCAAATTCAACATCATGCACTTCCTCAAGAATGCCACTAGTCAAGTTCCATACTCTATAGGCCTTGCTAGTTGTTGAGTAACCAAGTAGAAATGTCTCATCACATTTCTTCTCAAACTTGCTCAACCTAGTTCCCTTCTTCAAGATATAGCACTTGCATCCAAATACCCTAAAGTAGGCAATGTTTGGTTTTCTTCCATTCAATAGCTCATAGGGAGTCTTCTCAAGCATTCCATGACAATAGAGACGGTTGCTAGAGTAGCAAGCCGTATTGATAGCTTCTACCCAAAAAGAATCACTAACATTGTATTCACTTAGCATTGATCTTGCCATATCAATCAATGTTCTATTCTTCCTTTCAACTATCCCATTGGATTGAGGAGTGTACTTTGGAGAGAATTGATGATTGATTCCAAAGTCATCATAAAGTTCTTAAACTCTTGTGTTCTTGAACTCACTCCCATTGTCACTTCTAACTCTCTTGATAGTTGTTTCAAACTCATTTTGGCATCTCTTGACAAATGACTTGAAGATATCAAATGTGTCACTCTTGTCACTCAAGAAGAATACCCATGTGTATCTTGTGAAGTCATCCACTATCACAAATCCATACTTGTTGCCACCAATGCTTATGTATGTTTTTGTCCCAAAGAGATCCATGTGCAATAACTCAAAAGCTTTGCTTGTACTCATGGTGCTCTTCTTTGGATGAGTGTTGCCAACTTGCTTTCCGGCTTGACATGCACTACATAGCTTGTCCTTCTCAAATGTGACATCCTTCAAGCCCTTCACTAGATCATGCTTGATTAGCTTGTTCAATTGCTTCATGCCAACATGTCCAAGCCTTCTATGCCATAGCCAACCCATGCTAGATCTTGAGATGATACATGTAGAGAGTTGGGTCTCACTAGCATTGAAATCCACTAGATCGATGTTCTCATACTGAAATCCCTTGAAGATCATGTTTGAACCATCCACACTAATGATCTCCACATCCTCCACTCCAAAGATGCACTTGAAACCGAGATCACACAATTGGGCAACCGACAATAGATTGAACTCAAGCCTTTCCACTAGAAGCACATTGCTAATGCTTAGATCATTGGAGATAGCAATCTTTACAAGCCCTTTCACCTTGCCCTTGCCATTGTCACAAAATGTGATACTATAAAAGCCATGATTGTTATCTTGGTTGATTGAGTTGAACATCCTTCCATCACCGGTCATGTGTTGAGTGCACCCACTATCAAGCACCCAATGCCTCCCTCCGGCTTTGTAATTTACCTACAAGAGAGATCAATTCTTTTTAGGTACCCAAACCTTCTTGGGTCCTCCAAGGTTAGTTACCAAAGATTTTGGTACCCAAATGGACTTCTTGGAAGCCATCCATGGTGCACCAACAAACTTGGCATAAGCTCCATTTGTACCCTTGGAAAGTACATAGAATGAATCAACTCTAATGGAGGATACATCTTGCTTGGCCTTCTTGTTCGCACATTGATGTTTATTGTGACCAACTTTCTTGCAACTCTTGCAATAGCTACCAGTGTTCTTCACAAAACGAGTTTTGTGAGAAACAAAGGCTGCCTTACCTTTCTTGGGGGTATAGCCCAATCCCTCTTTGTAGAGAGAAGCTCTTTGGCTACCCAAGCACATAAGCAAGTGGTCCTCACCTCCATAAGCCTTAGCTAAGGAGTGATTGAGCTTTGTAACCTCCTTCTTGAGGGTTTCATTTTCCACCATTAGTGAAGCATCACACGTGAAACCATCACTAGTAGATGAAGTAGGAATGATAGTGCTACAAGAGGGGTTAGTGGAGCAACAATAATAGGAGTATAGAAATATTCATCAAGAATATCACAAGTAACTCCCATGTCACATGTTTGAACAATCTCCTTCTTACTTTGATCAAGGAGGGAGGAATGAGCTCTTTCAAGCTTAGAGTGAGACTTCACTAGCTTCTCATGGGCTTCCATTAGCCTCTCATGAGATGCTACGACCTCATCAAGGTTTTGCTCAAGAGCCACATTGGCCTTGCACAATTCCTTGCACTCCTTCCTCTTCTTGTCAATGTAATCCTTAGCTTGTTCAAGCATGTCCATGAGTTCCTCCTTTGAGGGCTCCTCCTCACTATCGCTCTCACTCTCACTCTCATCATGAGAAAGTACCTTAGTGGACTTAGCCATGAAGCATGATGATGGAGTGTCAAATAGAGAGATCTTGTCCCTCGTTGCAATGCTTGCAAAAGCCTTTTTCTTGGTAGTGGTCTTCTTTTCATGATCACTATCATCACCATATGAAGAAGAATCACTATCCTAAGTGACAATATGAGAGTAGCCCTTCTTCTTGTTGTCAAATAGGGGCTTCTTCTCTTTCTTGCCTTTCTTCTTGTGACCATCATTATCCTTGTCACTATTATAAGGACAATGAGCAATGAGATGATCAAAGCTTCCACACTTGAAGCACTTCCTTGGTTCATCATAGTTCTTTGTGGAAGTCCTCTTTCTTCTTGCACCATAGCCCTTCTTCATGAATCTTCCAAATTTCTTCACAAAGAGAGCCATTTCCTCTTCATCAAGATCACTAACACTTTGGTCTTCACTTTCACTAGATTCTTCAATCTTGCTCTTACCCTTGCTCTTGTGTGATGATGTAGCTTTGAATGCTACACTCTTCTTCTCATCCTTCTTCTCTTCCTTCTTGACATCTTCTTCCTTATTCTCTCGATATGCATCTTGAGTCACCACATCCCCCAAGACTTGATTTGGAGTCATGGTGTCTAGCCCACTTCTCACAATCAATGTCACAAGTGTGTCAAACCGGGATGGAAGACACCTCAAGAACTTGTGAGAGAAGTCCTTGTCCTCAACCTTCTCACCAAGAGCCGTGAGATCATTTACTAGCACTTGAAGCCTATGGAACATCTCCGGCACATTCTCATCATCCTTCATCTTGAAGCTAGCAAACTTCTCCTTGAGAATATATGCCTTGGCCCCCTTGACGGCTTGTGTGCCTTCAAATGATTCTTCAAGCTTCTTCCAAGCTTTATGAGCACTCTCTAGATTCTTGATTTGCTCAAAGACCTTCTCATCAAGAGCCTCATGAATGACACTAAGAGCAATGTCATTGTGTTGAAGCTTCTCTTCTTCTTGAGGAGTTGGAGCCTCCACATTAGCAACTTCAAACTTCTTGTCCACCACAAGCCACACCTTCCGGCTAATTGACTTGATGTGTGCGGTCATCTTGACCTTCCAATATCCATAGTTGGAACCATCAAATCTTGGTGGTTTTTTCATATTGTTGATTTGAGCCATGATCACACCGTAGGTTGTTAAGCCTCAAATTGACGGTGTACTAGCTTTGATACCACGTGTAAGGTCCTAATCCAAGGCTAGAGGGGGTGAATAGCCTAAATCGAAACCTAAAACAAACTCAACAACAAGTTAGACTACAATAAGGTGAAGCTCGACTTGCACTAGCAAACTAAGGGATGCGAAGCCTCCTAACCACAATTGCTATCCTAATATCTCTAGGATCACTCAATTCCTACTCAAGTCTAGTAGCCCTCTAGGCACAACCTAATATACTAAGACAAGTATGAATAAGTAAATGCGAAGATGGGAAGAGTGATTATATCGACTTGTAGAGGATTGAAACAATCACAATGAGAGCTCCAAGATAGCCAATCAATACAATCAATGGGAGACAAGGTTGACACTTGATTTTCCCCCCAAGGTTCACTAGTTTGCCAACTAGCTACGTCCTCGTTGTGTTGGCTCACTCACTTGGAGGTTCACGAGCTAATTGGCATCACACGTCAAACCCGTCACTGGGTGCCGCACAACAAACACAAGAGAGGGCACTCAATGACACGCGCAATCCAATAAAGTTACCTTTGTGATCTCCCGCGGGGAAGGCACAAGAACCCCTCACAATCACCACTTGTGGTCAACGAAGCACAATCACCAAGCTTCTCGAATCCACGCCGCTTGCTCCAAACTGTCTAGGTGATGGCAATCACCAAGAGTAATAAGAAACTAGCAGCGGTATCAACTCCCAAGTGCCACTAAGATGAATCACTTCATGCAATGCACTAGAACACTCAAATCTCTCAAATGGATGATTAATCAAGTGTGAGATGAGTGGGAGTGTGTGCAACAAGCTTCTCAAGTGTATGCAATATCAGAATGAGCAAGAGAGCTTCCTTGAACCGCCACACACCCTTTTATAGCCCCCTCAAAGGAACTAGCCGTTATGCACTTGGGCTGTTGAAAAAGTAGACCATCAGACCACTTTTACCTACTATCGGATCATAGCACCTGGTCCGACGTTTTGTATTTTGACCGTTGGCGCGCAGAAACTTCCACAGCCGGACCACCTCCATTGGCCCGGAGGCCTAGTCTGACGTCTTGTACGACGCTTTTGCCTTAGTCGATGTTGGAACACAGTAAGCCCCTGTCCTTTGGACCACACCGTCGGACTGCACCATCGGACCATGCCACCTGGTCCGGAGCCTCCACAGAGTCTTGACGATTTCACACAGTGAGAACCCGACCTTCGGACCTCACCGTCGGACTTGAGCACGGACCATGCAACCCGGTCCGACACCTGTCTTGTCCTTCTGCCGAGCCTGTGACCGAACCACCGGACCACTCGCCTATGGTCCGGAGCCTCATCTGTCCACTGGTCCGACGCTTGTCTGTTGACAGCAAGTTCTGGAAGCGGCCGTCGGACCACCTTCATTGGTCCGGAGCTCCCATGCTCAACTGGTCCGACGCTTCTATCTTGGTCAGATTCTCTTCTTCTTTGCTTCCCTTGATCTCATGTGCCACCACCAAGTGTTTCACTGACTTGTGCATGTGTGTGGCATATTTTATCAAGTTTTACAAGGGTTGCTCAATAGGTTTTATATGCAATGAAAACTTGATCAACCTAATGGCACTCGATAGTTGTAACCACTAACTATTTTCCCCTCTTCATAGTATGGTTACCTATCCTAAAGTTGATCACACCCACTAGGTGTCTCGATCACTCAAATAGAAAAGCCCTAAATTATACCTTTGCCTTGAAAAGCTTAGGGTCTCCTCCTTCTTCCTTCTTCTCCAAGTGTGAGCTTCTAGATAACTTTCTCCTTAGCCTCCACCTTGCTCCATCACTTGTCTTCTTCACTTCACCTTGGTGTACTAAACCTACTCACACTTAGAGCTAGGTTAGTACTTAGGTTTCATCAATTACCCAAAACACTAGAGATCTTTCAATCTCCCCCTTTTTGGTAATTGATGACAACCCATAAAAAATGATATAAAATATGATTTTGAGTTCAACCCAAAATGATTGATACCACATGAAATACATGAGGATTAGAAGGTGGTCAATCATTTCTAAGTTGGTTTGATAGTGTTAACTCCCCCTACATGTGTGCACTTCTATGAATAAGAATCAAGCCTTACACACATGCTTAGATAGAACTTTTGGAGGAGTGAACAACTAACAAACTATGACACGATGCTAAGGTTTTAAGAATAGACCTTTGAAGCGTGATACCAATCGAAGTGCGCCTTTCATTTTATCCTTAGCAACATGGTTAGCTTGATACCAAATGAAATACACAATTTAAACAAGAGAGGATATCTAGCTAACTTCCTATGCATGCTAGTGATCAAATCAACAATCAAGAGTACTACTAGACATGCCCAGTTTCTAGCGCTTGGCCCTGTTGTGGGCTCTCAGCAGACAGCAGGCCCCTCAGTGGCCCCGTCAGTGTCCGCTGGACCTTCTGTCACTCCCACCCCCGCCGTACAGTCCAGTGGACTTCAGGGTGCCGGATTGACCACCCCGTTCCAGTCTCTGGCGACACAGGTCACATAGTGTTTGGATACGCTTGGCCCGTCTCAGCAGTTCACTCCCCTCACTACAGGGTTCACTCCGATGTCCGCTACTTTGGGTCTGTCTGCTAGAGACCTTTCCGCATCTTTCAGTGATATCACGGGTCAACCATCCCCCAATACAGAGCAGATAGCAGCAGAGCTTCAGACGACTGAGTTAGCTACTCCGACTACGGGTCAGCACCGCTCCTCTGTTGCTTCGTCTGAGGCCACTCATGACAGCCGGGTTCCAGTAGTCTCTACTCCTCCCAGTGCTATCGTGACTGATGCCACAACCGTTACATCCTCGTCTATTCAGCCTGAGCAGCCAGCTCCAGAGGCACCGGCAGAGACAGTGGCAGTAGATCCTTCTCTAGCTCCAGCTGCAGTTCCTGACTCTTCAGAGGCCGAGGTAGCCGGCATGTCAGCTCCTATCCCCCAGACCGTTCCACTTCCAGCTTCAGATACTCAGGGGAGGATTCAGATGACGAGGCTTACCTGTCAGACTTTCGAGTGCTTGACCGCTCCGCGGCTGCTTCCACTCCGCCTCTCGACGCGTAGATTTTCGTTCTTCAACGCCAAAGGGGGAGAGGAAGAGTCGAGTATGGGCTAGCTTCAGGGGGAGCTAGTAGAATTCGTTCTTTTGATGTGTATTATACTCTATCTTGCATCACGTTTACCGTCTTACCATGCATTGTGATATATGTGTGTGATGTTTGAGACTCTTGATGTTTGTGAGACATGTGTGTGATCTCTTATTATATATCATGTCTCTTGGTTATGTTATTGCTTCCGCACTAATCTCTGATCTTTTGGCTATAGCATATCCTTTGAAATCAAGTACTATTCTCATTTCATATCTTTTGTGCTTGTCATGGCTTAAATGGTTTAGGCATGTAGATGTCTTTCTTATCACTAACCCATGCCTATCTCATGTCAAGTCATGTTTCTCTTATCAAAATTCACTCATATTCTATACTCGACCTTGTATTGTCGTCAATCACCTAAAAGGGGGAGATCGAAGAATCATGGTCCCTTGTGTTTAGGCGATTAACGACAATGCTAGGTCACTATGACTAACGTGTGTTTTGTAGAGGAAAAGTCATTAGAGATAAGTCATTAGTGATGCTAGATGAATGGGCTTAATGGATATTCATGCCCCCAAGATGGAAATCGTTTCAGTTTCAAAGGACGGTGATACAAGTTGAAGACTAGGCTAGTTCTTAGTGCCATGAGGTTGAGAAGGGCACTAAGTATAGACTAGGACTTTGTTTTTCCTTTGACCGTACTATAAAGGGGGGTATGAGGTTTGTAGCTTGACCTAGGAGAGTTTGGGAATGTCGGTGTATGCACATTTTTCACAACCTATCCTAGAGACCCTACAAACAGCCCTTGAGATGGTAGGAGCAAAACTCCTTCAAGAGACTTAGTGAAAAGAGGTGAAGAAGGGGAGAAAAGAGCTTCAGACCAATTAGCCTAGAAGGCGTCGGACCATGGAAGGTAGTCCGATGGTCCTGCCTTAGGCAAAAGTTCATAGGAAAGAGCTCCGGACAAACCTGTCTGGAGGTGCTCCGGACCATCGGTGAATGGTCCGGTGGGTCTTGTCAGAGAAAGTGAGCCAGAGAGAAGGCTCCGGACTAGTC
Organism: Microstegium vimineum; assembly: GCA_022036555.1. Classification (NCBI taxonomy): domain Eukaryota; kingdom Viridiplantae; phylum Streptophyta; class Magnoliopsida; order Poales; family Poaceae; genus Microstegium; species Microstegium vimineum. The sequence goes on along the minus strand of CM039124.1, from coordinate 7,239,809 downwards.
CGACGGCTTGGCCGAAGCCTAGTCCGACGTTGCGTGGCTGAGTGAAGTTTCAACTCAGTGCGCACCCTATGTTCGGACCAGAGCATCGGACCAGGGCTCCGGACTAAGGCAAGTGGTCCAGAGGCTCGTGAATCAGATGGAAGTTTCACTCAGTAAGCACCCTGTCTTCGGACCAAAGCGTCGGACCAGGGCTTCGGACTATGGCAAGTAGTCCGGAGGTGCCTGTTTCAGATGAACTCGCAGCTGAGGAAAGGCTTCGGACCACGTGTATTGGTCCGGCGGTCTGGTCTCCGGACTAGTCCGACGCCTACGCAGAAAATAGAAAAAGCAAGAAACAACTAGTTTTGAAGGTGGGGACTATTTATAGTTGCCCATTTCGTCCAAGTGAACTCTCTTGGCCATTGTTTCAGCTGAAGGAACCTAGAGAGAGTGCTTGGAGAGCCAAGTGCCTAGTGAGGAAGAGATTTGAGAATCCTAAGCTTGTTCTTCCTCCCTAGAGTGATTAGGAGTGACATTTGTGCATCCATCCACCTTCCTAGCCTTGAGTGGGTCAAGTGAAGGTCTTGTGCTTGTTACTCTTGGTGTTCGACAACACCTAGACGGTTTGGTGGTGATCGGAGGAAGGTGATCGCCGGAAGATTGTTGGCGGCCCTTCTCCAAGTTCTTGTGATCGGTTGTGGGCGATTCACCGAGTCGGAGTGGCGAAGAATCAGCCCGTAGAGAGCACTCATCCCTTGCGCGAGATTGAGGGGGAGCTATACCTTGCGAGGTGCTCCAACGAGGACCAGGAGGGAGTGTCGACTCCTCGATACCTCGGGAAAACATTGCGTGTCAAGAATTCTCTTTCCCTAGCTCTTTACATTTCCGCATTACCTTTCCGCTGTGTTCTTTCAATTCCTACTAGAATTGCTTAGGTTGTCTTTAAATTCCTTGGCTTGCTATTGCTTTCTAGTTAGGACACACATTGCGGTAGGCACTAGGGGTGATTGGCATTGTTAGGTTTTAATATTGCTTTAGAAATTTAAAAGAAGCCCAATTCACCCCCCTCTTGGACATCTTGATCCTTTCAGTGCACTAGGGTTCATTTGTTGCTAGCTTTGCCCTTGTATGCTTGTGCATTCCTCACTATACATGGGTGAAAGAGTCATTTATATTTTTGCTAGCCTCGCCCCTCTATTGTGCTAGCTTACACAAGCATAGAAATTTACTACATATATTATTTCATCATGCAACATAATAGCTAGTAGTAGTGGGTGTGCTCCACTTGTTTTGCATTAATAAGGCTATCATGTGTACACTACTAAATAAAACTCAACTAAGGCGGGCAAAAAAATGATTAACTGAGGCAAACATCTCATCTGCCACCAAGTAAAGGTCACGATTAATCCGGCTTAACTGAGGTGGTTGGTCGTCCGCCTCGATAAATCAAATAAAAATGAAAACATGTGGACAAGCCCAGTGAGCCCATCTATGTGTTGTACCACCGCTCGCTAGATGTGCACTGTTTTCGCATCTGCTCAATGAGGAGGTTGCCTGCTCGTTGGATCTGCCCGCTGCTCACCAGATCCAGCCACCACGGGGGCAATTGCGCTCAATTGTCATCATCGGAGATGGTGGAGGTGGTCCAGTAGCAGATCTGCCTGCTGCTCACCAGACCACCACAGACGCGGATTTGCTCGGTTGTCATCATCGGTGGTGGTGGAGGTGGTCCAACGGTAGATCCACTCGATCGTCGTCGGTGACGATAGCGGATCCAGATGCAGCCCCGCCTCATCCTTGCGTCACCGGTGAGGGAGGGATAGTAGAGTCACACTGCTATCAGAGAGCGCCCTGCCCCGCCCTTGTCGCTACTGGAGCGCCCAAGCCAGAGGGGCCGCTCCCCTAGGCTGTAGTGCCCTTGACAGAGGGAAAGGGAAGGAGCGCCGAGAAGGGAGGGGAGGGGAGAGGTGGGGCGCTGCCATGAAGAGAGGGGAGGGGTGGAGCGCCCGACTCGTGAGGTGGGTCGTCGAGGGCGCTGTGCTCGTGAGGTGGGCCATCAACGAACGAGAAGTGAGGGAGAGGAAGTGAGAGAGGTGAAACCCTAAGTCGTAGTATATGTAGTGGGGGGCGTGATATCAGGCTGGTTTGGGCTTTCCACATTCCTAGTGGGCTCGACCACGATTAACCGAGTCAGGCCTTAAATGGGTGTATTTTTGGAGGCAGATTTCTTATAAGGCCCGCCTCTGTTAATAGATTTTAGGTTTAACTGCCTCTGTAAATCGATTTTGTGAGGCATTACGTTCAAATGCCCAGTCACCTTTGAGCTCCTTTGCCAAATGCCTTGGTTAAGTTTTATTGTAGTAGTGGTAATTATGTTTATAGACTTTGTTTTGTCCTTTATGACACTGGTTTGTGTTGTACTTGATCTCTAACCATTATGTATAGTATAGTTTTCTAATTATGATATATTCACTATCGAATTATATGTGATGGAGATCCGAACTCGTGGTAATTATAATATAATTTTTATTGTAGTTAGATATATGTGATGCATTAATAATATCAAATACAAAATATTTGATAGTATCCTCTATTTAAATTTGACCAACCAACTAGAAGCAATTGATCCACCAGTGAGCATCATAATAATCTCACTGCCTAGTACAGGCGGCTACGGCTTGACTCAGCAGTGACCCCCATCTTATCACTACTGGGGTCTAGACTTGACACGGCAGTGAGCATCATAGTCTCACTTCCTAGTAGAGACTTTACTCAGTAGTGACCCCATCTTATCACTACTGAATTTAGACTTGACCCAGCAATGATCTTAATATCACCACCTAGGTCTGGGAGCCGACGGCGATAGGAGAGCCTTTCACTGTCGATTATTCTCTATATATTGGGCCTGATTCTAACATATATTGATGCCAAGTTTTGGACCTGTGTCAGTGATCCATGGATATATCCAAAATAGTGTTATGTATGTAGTAGATTTGGCAGATGAAGATAAATAGGAATATAAGCTTTCATATGGTTTTAAAAATACGGGAGGGGCCGAGTCACATTCACTACTACAAAAATCATTTTTGCTGCCACGTTGTTTTTTTTCACAGGCGGTTCACAATTTCATAACGCCAGTACAAAAAATAGGGTGGGCCCAGCAAGAGAACCGCCTATGTAAAACAATTTACACAGACGGCTCTCCTATCTCTACCGCCTGTGTAAATACCTTTTACACAGACGGCTGACATTATCAACCGCCTGTGTAAATACAGGCGGTATTTACACATGCGGTCCTCCTTACCAACCGCCTGTCTTAATGCTGCAATAAATTCCTTTCTTCCACCTCCAGACAAGAACAGTTACTCCTGTGCTGTGTGCACAGTGGCCGACACAGAAGTGGCGATTCCAAGGGGGATGTTTTGAACTTCATTTCTTTGGTGAGAAACTTCCAAAAGGTTAGTTAGTGTCGTTGCCGCCATTTTTTTAGTGATTCTTTGGTTCAATTCTTGTATTGGAGGTGCTCTAAATCTAGGGTTAGGGTTCATAGCTAGGGCAAGAGAGAGAGTTTTAGCTATTTTTTTTTGTAAATTCATAGTAAATTGTATCTTGCTCGGATTATAGAAAATAAATACTTTTTAGAATTCTTGTGAGTAGATCTATGTAATAGAATACTTAGGGTTTATGAATTAATTTAGTAGTTAATGTTTTGTTAATTAGGGTTAGTTATTATTGTCTATACTTAGGGTTTGTTAAATAGGGTTAGTTATTATTTCATGTAGCTTAGGTTTTTCAATAATTTTTGTTAGTAATTGATGGTTTATTATTTAGGGTTAGATATTTCATGTACTTAGGGTTAGTTAATTAATTTAGTTAGTAATTAATGGTTTATTAATTAGGGTTAGTTAGTATTTCATGTACTTAGGGTTTGTTAATTAGGGTTTGTTATTTTTGCTTATACTTAGGGTTTGTTAATCAAGATGCCATCTCCATTTAATTAATTCTTATAATTATAAAAATGAGTTTAAATAATTATTTAAATTTTTTATTTTATAAATTCTGTAAGAGGTAGGTTTTCATATCTATTTAATTGATGGAGGATAGAATCTTAGTTATGAGGGATTATTTTCGTTTTGTTTTTAGAGTGACATACAATATTTTCCTAACTAATTACAGATAAATATGAAGAGGTCATTATGGATGTACAACTTATCAAGATTAGACCCATCTTATGTAGTGGAGGTCCAAAAATTTATTGATGCCGTGAAGATACATGCTCAGAGAACAAAGGCGAAGCACATATGTTGTCCATGCGCAGACTGTAAAAATATTGTGGTATTTGACAATGTGGAAGCAATCACTTCTCATCTGGTTTGCAGAGGATTTGTGGAGGACTACTTGATTTGGACAAAACATGGTGAGGGTAGTTCTACACCTTATATGCAGACAACTGACAACACTGCAAGTAACATCAATGTGGAGGGTCCAATGCCATATCTCAATGAATGTGATGCTATGCCAGATATCAATGAAACCCATCATGCTATGCCAGATGTCAATCAAACTCATAATTCTACGTCCGATGTTAATGAAAGTCAGCATGTTAACACTGATGTCATTGAAGATGTAGATTTCTTAGAGGCAATAATGAACCTTTGTGCGGATCCATCAATATTCGATATGAAGCGAATGAAAGCCTTGAAGAAGGCAACAGAAGAGCCTTTGTACGACGAGTCGAAAGGTTGTACCAAAGAGTGGTCGACACTACGGGCTGTTCTTCAGTTTTTGATGATAAAGACTAGATATGGTTGGTCCGATGCTAGTTTCAATGATTTATTGCGTGTACTTGGAGACCTTCTTCCTAAGGAGAACAAAGTGCTTGCTAACACGTACTATACAAAGAAGCTAGTCAGTCCACTTATGATGGGTGTTGAGAAGATCCACGCATGTAGAAATCATTGTATCCTATATCGAGGTGATCAGTATAAAGACTTAGACAGTTGTCCAAACTGCGGTGCTAGTAGGTACAAGACGAATAAAGATTATCAAGAGGAAGAGAATGCAGCCTCTGTTTCTTCAAGGAGGAAGCGAAAGAAGACGCAAACAAAGACTCAACAAGACAAACGTTCAAAGCCCACTAGCAATATCGAAGTGGACTATTATGCGTTGAGAAGAATTCCTGCATTGGTGATATGGTATCTCCCTGTGGTTGATCGTTTGAGGTGTTTGTTTGCAAACCCTGATGATGCGGAACTTATGACCTGGCATGCTTCTGATGAAAGGAAAGATGATGGAAAGTTACGACATCCAGCCGATGCAAAGCAATGGCAAGAATTCGATAAGAAATATCCAGACTTTGCTGAGGACCCACGAAATGTAAGGTTTGCTCTGAGTACTGATGGAATGAATCCATTTGCCGAGAGGAGCAGCACGCACAACACATGGCCAGTGATCATGACAATATACAACCTTCCTTCATGGTTGTGTCAAAAAAGAAAATATCTTTTGCTAACCATTCTAATTTCTGGATCTACACAACCTGGAGTTGATATGGATGTATTTCTAGAGCCCTTAATGCAAGAGATGCAAATACTATGGGAAGTGGGTGTCAAAATGATCGATGCGTTCCGCAAAGAGACATTCACACTGAGAGCAATTATTATTGTCACAATTAATGATTATCTTGCTCTCTTCTCATTATCAGGCCAGTTCAAGGGAAAGGTTAGTTGTGTAGAGTGCATAGATGGAACATGGCACGTGTCTCTTCCTTCATCTAACAAGATAGTGTACATGAGGCATAGGAGGTGGCTACCGGCAGGACATAAGTACCGCTTACAAAAGATGAATAAGTACTTTGACAATATGGATGAATCAAAATCTACTGCTCCATCAGGTTATAGTAAAGGGCACAGAGTGTATAAGATAGTTGAGAATGTCAAGTTTGTGTTTGGAAAAAAGACCAAAGATGGGAAACCAAGAAAGGTTGTGAAGGCAAATGAGGGGGACACATTCAAGAAGAAGTCTATTTTCTTTAAGTACTTATCGTACTGGAAAGACTTAGACGTACGACATGCAATCAATGGTATGCATGTTCAGAAGAATGTGTTTGACAGCGTAGTTGGAACTTTGCTAGACATAAAGAGTAAGAGAAAGGAAGGTCTCAATTCACGTTTGGACATGCAACATTTAAAGATCAGAAAAGAACTTCACCCTGTACTCCTAGAGAATGGGAAGTACCATCTACCGGTAGCAAGCTATAACCTGAACAGAGATGAGAAACATGCAATGTGTGTGTGGTTGAAGAATTTAAAAGTTCCATCTGGTTTCTGCTCCAACATAAGGAGTTTTGTTTCGATGAAAGACCTTACACTCACCAACTATAACTCACATGATTGTCATGTAATGCTGACCACTTTTCTTCCTATTGCCATCAGGGTTATAAATCCAGTGTTTTTAAAGATGGCAATCACACGGTTGTGCTACTTCTTCAATAAGATATCTGAGAAGGTAATTATCCGTGATGAGTTAGAGTCCCTACAGAAATTTGCTGCAGAGACATTGAGCCAGTTGGAGATGTGCTTTCCCCCATCGTTCTTTGATATCATGGTACACCTTATTGTTCATTTGGTGCCTCAAATTGAGGCATTGGGCCCCATGTATTTCCATGAAATGTGGACGTATGAGCATTTCATGTCAATATTGAATGGCTATATGGCAAATCGTGCTCATCCGGAGGGTTCCATGATAGAGGCATACACTACAGAAGAGACCATTGAGTCTGGAGGATCATTATGTAATAATCTCCTAAAAGACCAGGTATCAATTGGTTTGCCTCCATTGCGACATGAGGGAAGGCTTGGTGGACGAGGGAGGATGGGACGAAAATCATTTATCCCGCCAGATTACAACATAGTCCTAGAGGTACATTACAACATACTACAACAACTCATAATAATGGACCCATTCACCAAGCAGCACATGAAAGAGCTTCGTGAGGAGAATCCAGGATGCACAAATGATTGGGTACACAAGGAACACAAGCGTCGGTTCATCGCATGGCTAAAGAATTTGGACATGACAGATGAATCAGAAACCATCAAGATTTTAGCATCTGGACCATCAAGCCAGGTCATATCATGGCAGAGCTATGACATTAGTGGCTTCACATTTTCCACCAGTTTTAGGGACACCAAGCGCATGGCCCAGAATAGTGGCGTTCGATATGAGGCTGTAGATGATACAACTGGTGAAGAAACTACATACTTTGGATTCATTGATGACATATGGGAGGTTGAATATGGTCCACGCCTGCAGATTCCAGTGTTCCGATGTCGATGAGTTCAAGATAAACATGTCACTGTGGATAACTATGGCTAAAGAGTTCTTGATCTAAGTAAAGTAGGTTACAAAGATGATCCGTAGATCCTTGCTAACCGTGCCGCACAAGTGTTCTATGTGGAACAAATTCTATCTACGAATGAAAAGAAAAGTACCCAAAAGCCAAAGCACGTAGCAATCCCTAGAAAGCAACAAATTGTAGGAGTTGATGGTGTAATGGATTTAGAGGATGTTAATCAGTTCAGCGAGATGTCTCTTTTTACAAACTTTGAAGAAAAGATAAAAAATGTGGAGAAAAGTATCCCGCAAACCTCTTTGCCCTGGGTGCGCCATGATGGACAAGGAAGGACTGTAGCACGCTAGATTGTTTATCATGTAACTAATTAATGTATCACTTATCATTTGTACCTAATGCTACTCTTTCTTATTAAGCAGATGTTTACATTTCCCTTTGTTGTATACCTTTGGACTATGATATTATTTTCTAACTTAATTAAACAAATCTTAATTAAAACCTCTTTCCCCTTCTTGTATACCTTTGGATTCTATATTATTTACTAACCCTAGGTACACGAAATATTAACTAACCCTACTTAACAAACCTTTAATTAAAAACTTAATTAATTCACGAACCCTAGGTACATGAAATAATAACTAACCCTATTAAAGAAGCCTTTAATTACTAACTAAATTAATCCACAAACCCTAATTAAGTACATGAAATAATAACTAACCCTGATAATTAACATACCATTAATTACTAACTAAACTAAATAAAGGGAATAAATAACCTTTAATTACTTACTAAATTAACTAACAAACCTATTATTAATTAATAAACACTAACTAAATTAACTAACTAAATTAACTAATTACTAAATAAACTAACTAAATTAACTAATTACTAAATTAACTAACTAAATTAACTAATTACTAAATAAACTAACTAAATTAACTAACTAAATTAACTAATTACTAAATAAACTAACTAAATTAACTAACTAAATTAACTAACTAAACTAACTAATAAACACTAACTAAATTAATCCACAAAGCCTAATTAAGTACATGAAATAATAACTAACCCTAATTAACATACCATTAATCACTAACTAACTAAATTAAATAACTGAAAATAAAAAAACCATTAGTACATGCGGCTGTCAATGAGGGCCAGACCACCGCCTGTAAAAATATTTTCACAGGCGGTGGTCAATATGACCCGCCTGTACTAATGTCATCCAATATAAATTCCCGTGCGTGGCTGCCGAAAATTTCTAAGTCACCGGAGGCGCGAGTTCTGAAATTCGACGCCGTCAGGCTGCCGAAATCCGCCGCCGCTGCTGCTCCACCGTCCGCCTACGCGCCGCCGCCACTTCCGCCGCCTCTGCTCCACCGCCGCTGCTGCTCCACCGTCCGCCTACGCGCCGCCGCCACTGCCGCCGCCACTGCTCCACCAGCAGCTGCCGGAGCGCCGCGAGGTAGGCTCCACTCCGAACTCCGCCCCCGCCACCGCCGAGCCCGGCTCCGATCGGTGCGGCGGCGGCCGCCATGTGCGCCGCCACAACGCGCGCCCGAGTTCCTTACCTTTTTTTTAGTTAGTTTAATTTAGTTTTTTTAGTTAGTGTTATTAGTTAGTTTTATTAGTTACTTAATTTAGTTTTATTAGTTAGTGTTATTAGCTAGTTAATTTAGTAATTAGTTATTAGTTAGTTTATTTAGTTAGTTAATTTAGTTTTATTAGTTAGTGTTATTAGTTAGTTAATTTAGTTTTATTAGTTAGTTTTATTTAGTTTTTTTACTTAGTGTTATTAGTTAGTTTTATTTAGTTAGTTAATTTAGTTTTATTAGTTAGTTAATTTAGTTTTATTAGTTAGTGTTATTAGTTAGTTAATTTAGTAATTAGTTATTAGTTAGTTTATTTAGTTAGTTTTATTAGTTAGTTAATTTAGTTTTATTAGTTAGTTTATTTAGTTAGTGTTATTAGTTAGTTAATTTAGTTTTATTAGTTAGTTTTATTTAGTTTTTTTACTTAGTGTTATTAGTTAGTTTTATTAGTTAGTTAATTTAGTTTTATTAGTTAGTTAATTTAGTTTTATTAGTTAGTGTTATTAGTTAGTTAATTTAGTAATTAGTTATTAGTTAGTTTATTTAGTTAGTTTTATTAGTTAGTTAATTTAGTTTTATTAGTTAGTTTATTTAGTTAGTGTTATTAGTTAGTTAATTTTTTATTTAGTAATTAGTTAATTTAGTTAGTTTATTTAGATAGTGTTTATTAATTAATAATAGGTTTGTTAGTTAATTTAGTAAGTAATTAAAGGTTATTTATTCCTTTTATTTAGTTTAGTTAGTAATTGATGGTATGTTAATTACGAGGGTTAGTTATTATTTCATGTACTTAATTAGGGTTTGTGGATTAATTTAGTTAGTAATTAAAGGCTTGTTTAATAGGGTTAGTTATTATTTCATGTACCTAGGGTTCGTGAATTAATTAAGTTTTTAATTAAAGGTTTGTTAATTAGGGTTAGTTAATATTTCGTGTACCTAGGGTTAGTAAATAATATAGAATCCAAAGGTATACAAGAAGGGAAATTAGTTTGTGAAATACTTATATTTCATGCATAATTAGGGTTTGTGAAATAATAATTAGTTTGTTAAATAGGGTTTCCTATTTAATATTAGGGTTTGCAAATTAGTGTTAGTTAATTAGGTTTGTTAATAATAGGTTCGCTAATTGATTAGGCTAATTGATCATGCAGCTGAGTACTCCATCAAATGATGAGCAGACCGATGCCCAGGTAGGTACACCTGGATCTGACTCCTCTGGATCCGAACCTTATAGGAGCCCGAGCGTATCACCACGTGAATCTCCTAGAGCTAAGAAGGCCCGTCTTGAGTTGGAACGTGACCCCAATTACGAGCCTGAAGATGAGCCAAATGATGATGAGGTATATATGCTTGTAGATTGTCTATACGAGAGAATAATGCATGTGTATGTATGTACCTAACAATTGAATTGACAGGAGGTGTTCTCTCAAGTTGTTGCCGAAATGGAGGTAGAGTCACAAGATGTTCATAAGGACACGGCCCTCAAACGACCGGGACCTCCTCCGAGCGAAGAAGTACACAGAAAAAGAGTGATCGAGCACGAGGAGATAGAGGAAGGAATAGATTTCCAGAAGAAGTTTATAAGATTACAGAGATTAGCCCGAGTGGAGAGCCTTTAGCACCTCTAGAGGCGCTACCCAAATTTAGGGCCGCCATTGGATGGTTAGTAAAGGAAGAATTTGATATCACCTGGAGTGATTGGAGTATGGTGCCTGAAGTAAAGAGGATGAATTGTTGGACTCGATTGTGCACTAAGTTTATTTTACCAGAGGGAATAGAAGGTTTGGTCAAGGGTCATGTCATGAAGCAGTTAGCAATATCATTCCGGGGCTATAGGCACGATATGAATAAAAAGTGGCTGCAGAAGGGGCGGGACCCAACGAAGCGGTACCCTATCACAGCAGAATAGTGAGCACGTTTCAGTGTCATAAAAAACTCCGACGACTCCAAGGCTAAGAGCCAAGCCGCCTCAAGACTTGCGAAGAAGAACAAGTACCACCACCACCTCGGCACTGGTGGTTACAAGACCAAAATTCCTAAATGGAGGGTAGAAGACGAAGCAAAGAGGAGAGAGGGCAAGTTGGCATTGACAGATATAGTGCCAGAACGAAGTGCGAATTGGATTCACGCTCGGAAGGCAAACACTGAGAGCGATGAGATCTCCTGTCCCGATGAGATCAAGCCAGTTGCCGAGAAGGTTTTGGAAGCAACAAACCTGGAAAAGACAGGTGCCTTCAAGTCACAAAGGGAGAGGGACAGCCTTTCCCATGCTCTAGGTAACAAAATTATATTTTCCTTCGAGTAAAATAGAAATCGACACTAACATTAAATATCATGTTGTAGGTAACCCCGAGCATCCAGGTCGTGTACGGGGTGTCTCATCCAGAACCACCTGGAAAGAAGGGTTTGGTGAAGAGTGAAAAGACATGTATAAGAAAAGAGAACGACATAAGGAGCAATTGAAGGATTTTTTTGAGCAGCAGGCTGCCAAAAAATTTAGGGATTTGATGGAAGACTTCGTTAAAAACCCTAATCCTGAAGTGATGAAGCGGTTGGCGGGAGCAGTGTCTGCTCAACAGATGACATCACAAGCTCCTTCATATATGCAGCATGTCCCAGCTCAACCCTTGGGTAGCCAGGAGACGGCCACACAATCTATGCCCTTTCAAAGCAGTATAGCGTCTACATCAAATAAGGACCATTATCCAGTTGACGATATTGATAAACCTTGGCCTTGCTCATTGTTAATTGGATATGGCCTTAGGAATCAACATACAAAGCAAGTGGCCACAGGCAATGCCATCCCTGGACGTATGTTCCATGGTGTCGAGATGCAAGATGCATACTGCAGGGTGGAAGTGTTGACGGTCGAGAGTGCATATGAAGACGACTTCATCGACATCCCGACCTCTGAGGGTATAGAGAAGCTTGGACAAGCAATCAAGAACTTCATACAATGGCCGAGACGGTACGTAAGGTTGATTGATCCACCAACGGCACCCTCTCGACAAGTGCATCAAGCATCCCAAGAGGCCGAAACAAGTCAACAGCCAGCATCGCCAATGCATGCCCCAGCATCCCCGTATATTTATGAGCCACCGTCGTCATCCCCAATACATGATATGTCATTCTCGTTGGATGAGCTCGAGGGGCTGACCAAGAACATGCCTGAGCAGCAGACTCCGCCAGCCAAGAAGGACACAACACCAGAGAAGGAGGTAGAGCAAACTCCCCTCCACCACCAAAGCATAAGGAAGCAGAGCAAACTCCCCCACAAGCACCGGCCTCCAAGAAGGCAAAGAAATTTCCAATTCCAAAATTGTTTCTCCCTATGAGCCAAAAAAGGGGAAAGCAGCAGGCACAGTTCTATTTCTGAAAGGGATTGGAAAGCAGCGGACGACACGAGTCGTTGAGCTCGAACCGTCACAGAATAAGGAAGCCGCCGGCCAAGCAACTGAAGCCGTGCCACCAACAAAGGAAGCCCCAAGTGGCGATGTACATGTCGAACCTCCATCAAATACACCATTGACCCTTAAGGATATAAGAAAGCCAACGGTTGATGATTATGTCAATGTCCCCAGTAACTATGTGCCCGGAAGGCCTATGCTGCAATGGACGGTGCTTGAAAATGGTCCATGGACGATAAAAAGGTTTCATGACTGGTACATGAGAGCAGTGAATGCTGGCCTGCATGCAGTTAGTGTTGACATACCAGCAGACGTGTTTGCTACTAGCAAGGATAAAAGCGAGGCATTTGTTATCTTCGAGGACATGCACCTGCTGTTGAACTATAGGAAACTTGACGTCCAACTCATTACAATCTGGTGCCTGTAAGTATCACTCATGCACACACATTGTTATTATTAAATTTGGAATGTGATAAACTCTAATATGTGGATGTTGTATGTAGTTTGCAAGACCACGAGCAGAGATCGTTAACTACAGGAACGATGATCGGTTACCTGAGTCCAATCAGGTTACAAGAAAATATACACAAATTTGTACTTACAAATAAAGATAGAGCAAAGATAGAGAAGGACAAAACACCAGAACAAGTTGCAGAAGTTGTAAAGGAATTGCAACGAAAATACGAGGACACATATGCCCTCTATCTCGGTAGAGCAATGCTGAGATATAAGTACAGGGATTTTATATTGGCACCCTACAACTTTGGGTAAGCGTGACCTCGTATACGTACTTCAAATTATCGTGTTAACCCTAAGTACATGTGTTGCTCACTCGTTTATTCATGCAGTGACCATTGGATTGTTTTTTATATTTATCCATTCGAAGGGAAGGTGCTTGTCCTAGACTCCTTATATTGTCCTCCTCAGTCGTATCAAACATTCCTGATTCATTTAGAAAGGTGAGCCAACATGCAACCACATCCGTACTTATATGAATTAGAGTTTCTAAATAACTATAGTATTTTATATTCGATATCTACAGGGCATGACGGTTTTATAAGAAGCAAAAAGGACCGGTCGACGCCGCCCGCTCAGATCCTAGTGTGCCATTGACACCATTATCCGGTAAGTTGTCCAAACACATATCATCATATAAATAATACGCAAGGCATGACAATTTTAGTTTAATCTTTTGCTCATTAATTACATAGTGCCACAAGCAACCACATGTATCGGTCTACTGTGGATACTATGTGTGTGAGTTCATAAGGCAGCGGGGACGATACGTCAGGGACAAAAATATGGTAAAAAATATCTATGTATGAAGTTTTCTCATTAAAGTTGGAAATATTAATATTGGACATGTGTCAATGATGCTTTTAAACTTTGTTTCCAGCCGAGAAGCAAAGGAAAGGACGTGTCATTCACTCCAAAAACTATGGAAAATATAGTAGCAGACTTGTGTGGTTTTATTATGAGAGAAATAATTCCAAGTACCGGATCATATTTTGATGAAGCCGGTGATTTAGCAAGTGAAGGATTTAGAGCGCTGACAGACCTAGCAGGTCTAAACTTGAAACGAAATGACATGTAAACACCAAATGGTTGAACTCATAACTTGAAATGACGTGTATTATATGTAATTTTATGCTTGATGTTTGATTTCGTGTGGACACATCTGTAGTATTTATATGTGTTGTATGTATGATGCAATTTTATGGTTCATGTTTGCATAATATATATATGTGACAAATATAGTACAGTGTGGAGGCAAATATTAAAATTTGAAATAAAAAAAATAATTACACAGGCGGCACACATAGTGAGCCGCTTGTGAAAAATGGGTTTTCACATGCGGCTGACAAAGTGTACAGGCGGCTGACAAAGTGAGCCGCCTGTGAAAACCCTTTTTTCTGTTTTTACAGGCGGCTCACAGCCCGCCGCCTGTACTGTGGGCCGATTAGTACTGACCCCTAGTACAGGCGGTGGGCTTGGCCGCCTGTATAAATGTCTCTGCCACCGCCTCTAAAAATGTTTTCTGTACTAGTGATTATTAACAAAGAATAATTAGCTACCACAAACTATAGTACGGTTTTTTTGTTATTCTAGTAGACAAAAACTATACAATGCCTGTTTTTTAATTGTCATTAAGCCACATTCTTATGCATCCTTTACATATTTATTTGATATCCCGTAACCACAATTTTCAACACACATATGTTTAACAAGCTAGAGGCGATGGTGTTTGGGGTTGTTAAAAAACATATTATTTTTTTATGCCTGGTTTAAACATATTATTTTAATATGGGGGCGGTGTGTAGCTATTTTATTTTGATACATTTGATGTTACTAGATATATTCCTGTGTGTTGCATCGGGATCATAATTTTTTTTTACTAAACCTCATTATTCGGACGTAGACACGTGAGCTTCAATGACTATTCATTAAACATATTATTTTTAATATGGGTTGGTGTGTGACTCTTTTATTTTGATACGTTTGATGTTACTAGATATATATGTCCGTACGTTGCACCTATATCATATATTTTTTAATATAAACCTCATTACTCGGACGCAGAGACATGTGAGAGGTTCAATGACTATTCAGATTAGACTTGGACACGTGGACGACCCAGTCTTTGTATCGGAACCGTGAGCTCCGACTGGAGGAGGATGATTCATCTTGGACGTGGATACATGAACAGAATTGAGATTTGGTATCACTGGGTAGATGACGATTTTAGAGTCTTTTTGGTGTAATATATAAGTATAAGTATATATTGATATAGATCTCTGTAATATATCATGGACGTCGTCTGATGATGCCTCCTTCACGATCGCGAGGAGGTCGATCTGAATCCTGAACTATTATATTCCAATGTCTAAAAAAGGAAAAGAGAAAAAAGTGATTCGCAATGAATCTAGCTCATATTAGGACCAAAACTCAGCAAAAGTGAACATACCAAAGACTAATTAGGAATGATAGATGTTTGTGTTCCTTGAAATGCTAGCTGACGATCGAAGCCCAGTTTTTAAGAAAAGAAGCACACATGTGAATCTGTCTGGACCAGTTTCACCACAAATACCTTGACCATATGCGCGAAAGCTCTATGTGAGTGTTTTTTCCTACCTTCAGATCGAGAGCTCTGCTTATTGCAACAAGCTTCAGAGAGGAGTACTTAAGCTCACATACAATACACATGCATATGAGGCTCCTTAACTGCCAAAATCCAATATGATTACGAAATGGATGGATATGCAAGAAATTCAGCTTCGACAATGGCAAGTTGCAGAACCATATATAAGCCGCTATCAATGCCTTTGTTTGGATGGATGCACAGAACACACCAGCAGCATCATCACCATAAAACATGCGCAACTGTGCCAGTACCTCAACCATGCATATATCTCGCTTCTTCACGCTCTCATGCTGTATTGATCTGTCGCCTTCACCCAAGGGGGTCCCCTACATACTCACCTTTGATCAACGACCATTACTCAATGCGTGCCCTAGCTTAGCTAGCTGCATGGCTGGCTAAGCTAGCTAGATCTTACCCCACCAGGTACGCCACTCCACACATGGCGAGCCCGGCCTGTGCGCCCCCTACCGCAGGGGCACGCATCACGGGGACCTCTTGATCCTTCTTCCCTCTCGTGCACCCTAGCTATCTCCCCCGATCCGTTCCCACGGGGATGGGGCGGAGGTCATCAACCTAGATATGACAGTGTTAATGTACTTATCCTGGAGTCACACAGAGAAGCGCTATATATATAGCATAGCTCTCTAGCTAGCTAGCTGCCACGCACTGCTAGATTGGTACAAAAAGATTGCATTGCATTGTAAAGCTACCTATAGCATGCATGAATGCTCACTTACTCTAGATTAAGTACTGCTTTACCATCTTCAATTGTGTCACTGGTGCATTATAATAATTACATTATAATTATCGCTACTAAAATGTTAGACTTTTTCTAGTATTTTTAAGTAGTAATAAAACACTATCACCCTAGTCATGCTGCATGATAATTCTCACTAGTAAACATTTTGTGTAGAGAAAGTTTGGTCCTATTCATCAGCACTACTTTTCAGCGAACGAACAACGTTTTTCTCTCACAACAAATCAACATAAGTATTCAACGTAAGTTAAATTTCAACGAAACAAACAAAACCTTTATTATACTAAACTTTAAATAGCAAATCACTAGAACTCCACTTCCCTGACATAACTTATAGATTTTGGTTGAGAGACCTAGGATATTATAAACGAGCACAGTACGACATATGTAGTACAGTCGAATTGAAGCATATATTTTATGAATGAGCACCTACTATTTAGGATATGCACATATCAGGCAAAAGGTTGTAGCGCACAATAAAGGGACATGATCTGCGTATAGTTCTTCAATGACACACATGTGAAGCTCAAGGCTCATTAAACTTAAATCTGAATTCTGAATCAATATAAATAATGGAACTTCTCTCTTGCTTAGTAGCTTACATATATACATATATGATCAATTAGTACTTCTTTGCAGTTTTCCACACCATATTCTGAAGAAAGTTATGCATATAGGGTGGTCCATGCATACGAGTACTTTTTTAATCCTTTTCTTAAAGTAGCTATAGCTAGGACATTTAATTTTTTTTTCATATTACACATATGTATATTATCAATATGTACGGATATAGGAGTATGTATTGACATGCATGATTGATGCTGTGTGAGTAGACATGAGAAAATAAAGCAAAATCACGGAAATTCTGTTCTGAATACCATCTTACGACGGGTGATTTCTGTGCGTGGCAAGAAAAAAAAGCTGTAGTCTTCCATTATTAAATCTCATGTACCTTTTCCTTTGCCCTTGCTTTACATGTGCAAAAACGTAACTATGTGTTTTAAGCCCAATAATCTGTCTTCGTTTAGATGCCTGCCTTGTCCCAACTTTTTTCTCCTCCTTTACCTGCAGATTTGTGTGCAAATTAAATACTATATATGATCGGTGCATATGGTTCGTATCTTTGAGCGTTATCATTGCAAGGTATTGGGTGTCCAGAACTGATAACATATAGTATGTGCATATGTGTATATATTATCGTCAAATTAATCAAAACATATGTGCGCCTCGATCTATGAGCCTCAAGAAGCTCAGCTCGATCAAAAGACCCCCCTTGAGATCTTATACTGTACTTGCTGCTGAAACATATATAGTATATATTTATGTTCATGAGTGTCTGATACTACGATACATATGATCATCAGACGTCAGTACAATATCTATGCAATAATACCAAGCGCGCCGCAGATTTGTCATTAGACTGCAGAAAATAGAATGGACATATATACAGTTAAGCACACTATTTGCTTCGTCTGCACATTTTGTCCACATCAAATTAAATCATCATCAGAGCTGGTGGTGTGCCAATGCAATAATACCATATGCTCGTACGCGCACTCCGGCCGGGCCGAGCCGGTCCCCCCACGCGGAATC
Source organism: Microstegium vimineum (assembly GCA_022036555.1). Taxonomy (NCBI): domain Eukaryota; kingdom Viridiplantae; phylum Streptophyta; class Magnoliopsida; order Poales; family Poaceae; genus Microstegium; species Microstegium vimineum. The sequence continues at coordinate 7,221,985 of CM039124.1, read as the reverse complement.
TGCTGCTCTTATTGGATCGACTGTGCGAGGCCAGCCGGTTAGTGTTATGAAAATGCATGCATGCCACATGATCTTATCTCCACAGACCAGATGATTTGTATTAAAAAGAGCTCTGTTTTGTCTATCTTTAATTCTGGAACCTCTATGACGACCCACTTGTGCAGATCACGCGCTCATGCTGCATCTTCTAGCTCTCTGCACCGGTCAAAGTATCTCAAGTCCTCGACCAATCAGAATGAAGCGCAAGCTCTATCAGTGGATCAGTGTGCATGCATCTAGAGATCCATTTGGTTTGCAAGTGCCGAAAGCGTCAAGCAATTTGCTTGTACATATTCGACGATATATACTCGGCTCCTATACCAAGTATAGATGATCCTTCAATCATGCAAACTGTGAAACTGGCCGGGTTAGGCCAAGTAGCTTTTGTTCCCCTCTTTATGAGCAAAAAGACCAAGGAGCATCCGCATACGTAGGTTCGGTGTCCTCATCTCAACCATATCTCGATTCTAATCGCGCAGACCAGGTCGACGGGGTACTTTCAAGTTTCAACTGTGCCATATATTTATCTTTTCATTTCTTTCATAATTAAGGCGTATTAGAAAGACTTTCAAGGTATATTTTGCCCATTCATTTTCTTACACTACAAAATCTGTCTTTTTAAAGACACCATGTGAAATAGGAATCCATTAATGTATCTTTTTTTGCACTAATAAACATGCATATATGTATACGATTTTGTTTCTTAAAAAAATGATATCATATGAAGAGAGAATATTGATGAGAATAAGGGTGCCCGACTTTCCATTAGATGAAAACTTGACACACTGCATGATTTCTGTGGATCAGACACCGTCTGGAGGACAACTGTGCACACCTGGGGTGTGGATCCGCCGCCATCGTAGTCGTACCTCATAGGATATCCACTGATGGGAGGGCCCTACACTGGTGACAATGTGCTACGTAGAAAGGCCCGTAGTCGTACCTCATAGGATCCACTGATGGAAGGGCCCTACACCGATGACGACGTGCTACCTAGAGAGGCTCGTATACTCTTCCTAGCCACTGCCTTCGCGTCCACCCTAGATCCAGATGCTTTTGTTGCCTTCGTGCCCGTGGTTAACTGTCACCTTTGCTGCCTCCACGCCAGAGAGAGACGGACCGGAGAGGGTGGCATGCTTGAAGAGAGGAACGAGAGAGGGAAGCACGTAAAAAGGGATCTCTTTTCAACGATCCAGGACTACACAATGATGCCTCCCTCTCCATTGGTTTGTGGTTATTTTGTGTCCATGACAAGTGGACCCTGAAAACACGCGGTGAACCTCAAGTGGCCACCAGCCCTGCTTTCGGATCGCTGACGTGGAGTAGCACACGAATTGCCCCAGCGCATAGCACACATTTGTGCTTCCTCACTGCGACAGCCACGCGAGCCCCACACGAGCCCCACTCCTGCTCCATGTGGTGCACTACACCAGGACCACACGGGCCTTACTCCCGCTCCATGTGTCCACGAATCGAGAAAGACCGCGGTGCTTTTAACTGAGGCGGTCCATTTTACTAACCGCGCCTGTTAATATGGTTAACCGAGGCGGTTGCGATGTACCAAATGTCTCAGCTAGTTAGGAAAACTACCTCGATTAATAGGCATTAAACAAGACGGTTGGTTTCCATTGCCTGTCTTGGTTAAGCATTTATCGAGGCGATTGTTAGGCTAGCAGCCCTTTGAAAACGTATCACATAAGATTTTTTGTAGTAGTGCAATGGTCTGAACTACATCGACACAATACCCTGATTGATCTTGTATGGCCACTTGCATGTTTCAACGATCCCTATTGACTCGTGCAGGCAGACATTGGAATGCCCGCCCACGCGTCACTTTGCCAACAATCAAGATATCACCTCTACTCCGCCACGCCCTCGATCAGGCAGCCACCGTAGGGCATTGCCTATGCGCCTATCGCACCCTCGGTCGGCAGCCACCAAGGCCAACGTTGCGCCTATTGTTACCAAGTCCTTGCGGTGCCGTCTAGAGTAGAGAGAGAGTCGAGGGACGAGAAAGAAGGTAGAGTGAGTGAGAAACCGTGACTAAAAATGTGGAGAGAATGTCGGACGATTCAAACCCTAATAAGGGTCTGCTTATATATGTGATCTTGATGATGGGCCAGTGGGCTTCGGGTTTGTTTTCTAAGTCAGCACTTTTAAGAGCAAGTATACTAATGGACTGTAAGCAGGCTGAATGCTGAGGTGGAGGAGAGAGGGGAGGAGATAGAGGAGAAGTGGGTTGTAAGCTTACAGCCAGCTTGGGCACAAGAACCAAGAAATGATGTGAGATAGACAAGTGAGTCATACATTGATTGTGAAGGTAAAATAATTATATGAGTGGGCTGGGAGGTTGGCTGTAAGGATTCATACAGCCAGCAGTGGGCTGTATTATTAGCCTTGCTCTAAGGGGTTGCTCTAAAAAATAGGTTTTTATTTTTTAGAGGCTAACCCCTCAAGAAGTCTAATTTATAGAGAGATTGTTTTTGTGTTGCCCCTCTGTAAATAGATTGACTTAAATCTGGAGTTCGTTATGTATTTTAGGAGACAATCCGTCTCTATTAAATCAATAATGAAGTTATCTTCTAATTAAAATCAATTTTATATTATTAGTGTGCTAGTAAAAAAAGTCTTGCGTGGCACTCGTTACATGCATATAAAACTATGCACCAGCAGCGCTGCTAATATAAGAAATACAGGTTACATTTTAGTATTGGGGACTGGGGAGTACAATCTTTATTACTACTGCATTCAGCACATAGACATATGTGAGCGCGCACATGGTTGAAAGACCAAGATCAGGTGTAATATAAACCAATTAAGCGGTGACTCATATAATCCTGTTTGGTACATGCGACATTCAAAATAAATGGCCCTGTTGGTTCCGCTTATTTAGACCATAAATAGGCCGAAAAGTGGCGTCAAAGAAATATGCCTAGAAATACCACACGTGGTGTTATCATATACATCGATCGATATCAAATGTACGTAAATCATTTGGTATTTTCTTTTATTATTGTTTTTTTAAATGGAACCATTAGTATTTGATGATTTTTTTCATGGCATATGGTTCATGCTATTGTATTATTGATCATGATAAATTCTTTTATAATATGCAATTTCCACTATACTTAAGTTATATTTTAAGAAAAAGTCACAAGCAAAATGCCACATTTTTTTTTGCGACTCAAAATGCCACATTTGAGACCGTATCATTGTGCTAATATTGAAGATATATATTTGGAATTAGGACGTGTAGTTAAGAGTATAAAGTTTATATATTTTACTTGCACTCACCAATTAAAAATAGGAGTTGCTATATGTCAGGGCATGGATGTTTAGGTAATAATTTTAGACAACCAACAAATATAACTAAAAGAATAATTTATATTTTAATAGTCAATAAATAAATAAAAAATATATATATGTCTCAACTCTTAACTCTTATAACAAACAAAAAAAACAAGTGTCTGAATTTAGGAGAATTGTTTGTTAAAAAAGATGGGCATAATTTTCATGTGTGCAATTTCGGTTGTCCTCGCAGCGTCGCGCAAAGGCGATCGAACACCACGCCGCTGCACATTATTTATTTATTTGTGTCAAGCTGCTACCAGCTGCTAGAAGGACGTACGGCACTACGGCAGGTCGGAACCTGCTGCCGTTAATTGCTTCTTCTTGCTAGTGGTAGTAGCATACTGGTGGGGCGCTGGCCATTGCAGAACTCCTCAGCAGCGCTAGCGCAATCTCATGATCAATGGAGCCAAGAATATAGATCATAGAATTGATGAAAAACTAAAAAGAGAGAAAGAGTACTGTCCATTATTCTGCCACGACCTATCGATCCAGAAGGAAGAGAAGATATTTTTCCCATACCTGCATCTCAGCATTCATGCTGTCAATTGTCAACACGCAATTGCTGAATCACTGCAGCCGCAGCCCGCGAGATCATATCTCCATCCATCCATCCATGGATGGCGAGGACCTAGCTAGACAGGTGAGAGGGATCCCAATAGGCTGAGCTGAGAGTGACATGCATACTCACATGATCTCAAGCCCTATCATTCGTCGCTCGTGGGCCCCACCCCTCACACATCGCCCTCTCTAGTCCCTCTCGCCCCTCCCTCTCCCCCACCACCGGCCTCAGCTAGTAGTAGAATGCTAGATGCCGGCCGCTTCATCTTCCTCCTTAAGAAAGCTAGCTGGGGGCCTGCTTTGCATCGCTCTTCCCAACTTCCCCCCCTCCCTGTCTCATGTACACTGATGCCTACTGAATACTGATCTACAGCCACAGCACCTTTGCTGAAGATCTCACAATTGCAAACCACCTCCTCCACAGAGCTCCCAGCAAGCTAGATCCCATTTCTTCCCTAGTATATTGGAGTATCTTTTGATCACCAGTCCTGCCCTGTCCTGTTACAACAAGTAGTAACAAATAGCACCCTTTATCCAGCAGCGCGCTCACCAATCACTTGCTATCCTAGCAAGTTCGACAGAGCTGCATCCACATATAATATTGAGCTAATCTAACCCTAAACCCCAGCCTCCTCCTAAGAATATATAGTTGTGGGATATAGTACTGTTACATACCACCAGATTCCTCCCTCCCTGAAGTAGCATACTAGTCAAAAGTCAACAGCTATAGCAGCAGTAGCCGGAGCTCGCTCGAGACGCGTGAGCGGGGGAGCCCCCATGGAGTTCACGCCCGCGCATGCCCGTGTCGTCGAGGATTCCGAGAGGCCTCGCGGTGGCGTGGCGTGGGTGGAGAAGGAACACATGTTCGAGAAGGTGGTCACCCCAAGCGACGTGGGGAAGCTCAACCGCCTGGTCATCCCAAAGCAGCACGCGGAGCGCTACTTCCCCGCGCTCGACGCCTCGGCCGCCGCGGTGGCGGCGGCGGCGGGCGGCGGGAAGGGGCTGGTGCTCAGCTTCGAGGACCGGGCGGGGAAGGCGTGGCGCTTCCGCTACTCGTACTGGAACAGCAGCCAGAGCTACGTGATGACCAAGGGATGGAGCCGCTTCGTGAAGGAGAAGCGCCTCGTCGCCGGGGACACGGTCTTGTTCGCCCGCGGCGCGGGCGGCGAGGGCGCTCCGCGCGGCCGCTTCTTCATCGATTTCCGCCGCCGCCGCCAGGACCTCGCGTTCCTGCAGCCGCCGCTGGCGTCTGCGCAGCGCCTCCTGCCCCTCCCGTCGGTGCCCATCTGCCCATGGCAGGACTACGGCAGCTCCATTCCGGTGGTGCCCAGCCGGCACGTGCTCTTCCTGCGGCCGCAGTTACCGGCCGCCGTAGTGCTCACGTCGATGCCCGTGCACGTTGCTGCATCCGCAGTGGACGCGACGAGGTCGAAGCGCGTCCGCCTGTTCGGGGTGAACCTCGACTGCCCGCCGCCGGACGCCGCCGAAGACGGCGGGGCCACAGTCACCCAGACGGCGTCGACACTTCTGCAATTGCGGTCGCCATCGTCGTCAACATCCTCCTCGACGGCAGGGAAAGATGTGTGCTCTTTGGATCTTGGATTGTGAAGACATTAATCAACAGCTCGCAAAAAAAGAGAGAGGAGAAATTGGGCCGATGAATAACTGAGGCACTGACACGCGAACTGATCAAGTGGTTGGAACGACAGCTCTGGTATATAGCTCCAGTACTGCATCTGCATGTGTAATTGTTTATGGATTTATATTTCTTGATGATATCTTGCACATATTAGTTCACTTGTGCTTTCCTTATTAACTAATGTGTGTTTAATTTCTTCCCTTTTCTTCAGAATATGATATATCTTGCTCATTGTAATTGTACATATTATTATTCTGAATCTCTGACCAAGTTCAGTAATTTAAGAACTCCACTGTGGAGTCTGCATACGATATCAGTTATTCCCAATAATTAATGTGTGCATATCTTACTGTTTGGGTCATGTGATTTTTAGTTTGGTTCTTGAAGCACTCTCTGCCCCCTAGCTCCGGGCCACTTCACAAGGCTCTCCCCACAAAGTAAGGTAGCACCGTAGCAGAGGCAGTTATTGGATGACTGGAATCAGGTCAGATCAGACCCTAGTATTTCTTCTAAACATCAGATGCTTTTCATGGATAGTACTACTGTACTACTACGTATCCTCTACTACTGCATCCACATCGTCTCTGCAACGTACTGTTTGCCTTGCTTCTTGTGCAATTCTTTCCCTGCTGTGCGCAGGCTGCCTGCACCTGATATTCTGATCCGCTTTTCCTTCCATTGTTCGTCATTGCTGCATGATGCAGCTCTGTCTCTGTAATTCTTACAAGAATCAAGAGATATTCTGCTGGCTGCTGGCTCAGTTCTTAAACATTAAATTTCCTCCTTGGGCATGAAAACATGCATGTTTCAGAAAATAAATAAATGCCTTGGATCATACTTTATATAACTATGTGCTCAGATAGATTAAATTAGGGAATCACACTATTTTAACAACCAAGCAGAGAACACAGCACATGCATGTAGCTGAATACAAATATATAAAATAAAACTAACGAAACAATGTACAGTAAAATTAGGAACATGAGGAACTTTCAGTGTTCATGTCCATATCCTCGTAGCGCGGTGAGCTGGGCATCTCTTTATATCTTAATTATATATACAAAAAAAAGGTTTCATTTTGTGTACTATATATATAGAGAGAGAGACAAGTTACCTTTTATATGTAAACTTAATACTATGATATACTCCCTCCGTCCCTAAATATATGTTGTTTGCGCATTTTTCAAGAAACTATCTTTGACTTAATATATATTAAAAACTATAAATATTTATGATATATAACATGTGTTTGGTTCGTCGTCAAACTTGCGGCACGCCGCAACGACGCAACCTCGCCACAAAGATCCATAAATAGTTCATTTTTCATGCCAAAAGCTGTTGCAAATGTGGTGGACGTTTTGCTCGCCGCAACTTTGGCGCAGCCACAACAGCGGCGTGGTATGAAACGGTAACATGACGCTTGCTTATAGGGTGAACAAATCGTAACTTCCAGTAGAGACAAGTGATTATACTGAAGTTCAATTGCTCGATCCCAACCCACATAAGAAGCACAGAAGTGTGACAAATATTTACTAGCTAGACTGTCATCATCTTATATTATTTAATATATATTTGGGGGTATGGTCCATCCTATATATAGATCTATAGAAAGCACCATAACATAATCCTTTTGTTTTAAATTATATGTCATTTAGTTTTGTCCAAGGCAAGGTTCTCTAGTTTTGATTTTTTTTTTCAAAACATAAGATTATAAAAGAGTTCAGTTAAATTAAATGCACTATGAAGATATTTGATTAGATTTTAATGAAAGCAATTTGATGTTATAGATTTTTGTAATAATTTTTTTTCTATAACTTGGTCAAAAGTTAAAAAAATTTGACTTGCGATAAAAATAGATCGAGTGTCATCACTGCACTACTCATCGCTCGGTCGTTAGAAGACTCCCTCGTTACGTAGGAATGAGTGTTGTTCTTCCCAAATTCATCTGTGTAGTAGCTTAAACTAGATGAACGATGTGGCTTCTATGTGCAGGGTGGGAGAGGGCATCTGTCTATAATATGATTTACACTTGCAATCTAAGACATTGACAATCATCCATGTAACTTAAAAGCTTGTAACCTCCTTTTCTTTTAATGAAACGTGTGTGCGTTATTTGCATATTTGCGAAAAAAAACAGTACGTCCCACTTACCCATCAATTAAAGCACACATATTTTGTAAGACTCGGGTTCAAATTAAGCTACATTTCATTTTTGTTTATCGCATATGCGCTGTATAGCAATAAAATGAAATGGAGATAACTATATTGTGTAGAACAAAGGATTCCTATCTCGTTTGATTGGAGTTGATTATATGCAAATATTGTTCGACATAGATTAATTGAGTATAAACTCAGTTAGTTTTTTTTTATGATAAAAACTGTACATCCGAGTTTAAATTTTAAATTTGACTAGGATGCTCGCACTTTTCTAGATATATTATTCCCAGATTTAATGTATTATTCTTTCAGTCATAGACATGACTAACATTAAAGATATAGTACTAGCTGAGATCTACAATTTTGTAGTTAATAAGTTTTTTTTCATTTCAGATTTTTAAATGTGTAGTTAAAATAATAGAATCAATTATATTTGTACAAATGTTGCGTAGCTCAATTGGTTATTTGATTGTTTAAGATAATATTTGAAGTCTTTACTTGAGTTCCATTCTAATCTTCAAAACACACACACACACACACACACACACACACACACACACACACACACACACACACACACACATATATATATATATATATATATGTTTTTATTTTGATGGGATGTCCCGGCAAAGATAATAATTGTATTTGTGGACAAGAAGACAGGGGGCTACTAGAAGAGGGTGGTGGTCCCCTAACTTTACCACTTTTTTTACCCTCCTTAAAGCATCTCCAACGGTTTTATATTTTTTTGGCAAAATTAGGAATTTTTCAAGTCCCAAATGAATATTGCAAAGGTAAAAAGAGTTAATCTTCAACGGTTTTCCATTATTCACTTGGCAAAACTAAAAATTGTACGCGCGAGGGGGAAGGAAATATCCCGCGAGAGTAGCGTGCGGGGCGATTGTCAAGCAAACAGCAGTTTGACATATATGTCAAATATCATCTGGTGTTTGCCAAATTAACAAAAATACCAAACCCATTTGCCAAACCGTTGGATAGGAGATTTTTAGATTTTTTTTTTACAAAAACAAGAATGCCAAGCCCATTTGTAAAACCGTTGAAGATGCTCTTAGGCCATCATCAGTGGGAGTTTCATGTCACAGTTTCTAACACAACAATATTTTAGAAAAATAGTGCATGCACAGTTCATCCTCATGAAAATATCTCTACTCTCATGAAACTTTCATCATCTCTCTTCATCAATATAGTGTCACATCAGCGTCTTTGATGCCCATTAAATTTTGATGAAAACCCCACTAAAACTGGCCTTAATGATCTAGATAATCTACTATGTACCTGAAAGGTCCCTCGTCACTATTTGTGGACAACATTTTAAATACTATAAAATACTTATTTTATGCACAAAGGTAGTATATATATGCATGCAGTGTCTATATATATATACACACACACACACATATATATATATATACACACGGTGTGGTCAACCCCATTATTTTAAATACTACTCCTTCAATCCTAAATTATAAGATATTCCATGAATTTTAGAGAGTCAAACTATTTTAAGTTTGACCAAAATTATAGAAAAATTTATAAAAAATTATGACTTTAAATAAATATACTATCAAAATATAATTGATGAAATATATTTTGATAAAAAATATAATGATACTTAGTTGACATATAAATATTATAATATTATTATATAAATTTGATTAAACTTGATATTATTTGACTCTCTAAGATTTTATAATGTCTTATAATTTGGGATGAAGGGAGTAGAAATTAATTAAATACCGAGTTGGGCGCTCGTTTGGATGGCTTCAGTGTTATTCTTCGCTTTTGGCCAAATAATAAATGAACAGCGAGAAGAGGAATTTTAAGAATCCTTTGTGACGGCAACACATTTTGATCGAAGCGTACAGTATGGCCCTGCGAATCATTTTCTTGTTTCAATGCATGAGCAACCGCAAAGTGGCAGATAAAATGGGAAGAAAAAAAAAACACAAATTGACACACAGCGATAACGATCGATGGCCCACTTGGCCTAGTGCTGCGGCAATAATGTAAAGGCAGTAGAACACTTTTTATATGACGAGCACGCTCTCATCCCTTTGATAAGTCCACAGCCTAAAAATTAGACCAATTAACTTTTGTCTTCGAAAGAAACAAATAGAAGTTAAAAATTAAATCAGTGATCCTATAAAAAAATTTGATCCAAAGGCCATGCTAACGCACGCTTTGGTTGTTGTTAATTTACCGTTACACATATCTAGCTAGATTCCAATTTATCTATGTGTCGTCTTTGCAATTGACCAACAAAAGATGCCACCACATTCTCTCTCAAGACTAACAATTATCACATTAATAGGGAAAAATAATTTTGAATGCTCCTATATGTCTATTTACAAATTAACCATCTCCACCATTATGAAAAGTATAAATAAAACATATCCATGGCTATTTATAAATTATCCATCATAGCTATTATGAAAAAGTAAACCCATACTACTCAAACATCTATTTATAAGTTACACACATACCTATATGTATACTAAAAATCTTACTATTACTAATTGGAGGCACCCAAATGAAGTCCTTATGTTAACCTTGTTGAGGCATCTTAGAAAAAATATAAATCCAAAAAAGACTTAGAAAAATAGAAACATTTAACCATCAATTTTGGTTGACTCTAATGATCATTAAGAAAAATAGTCACAACCAATGTTTTCCGAAACGGTAAACGGTCTTTACATGGTCGCCCTTCGTTTAGCGTTTAGGCCGTTTACACGGTGTTTAAATGGAGTTAAACGGCCTAAACGGTTTGCACAATATTACCAAAATAAGCATATTTATTGATGTAAACTCACTTATTCTAGCATTAATATATATTTATGCAAGTACAAAATTAATTATTTAAGTGTGTATATTTATACATGTAAAAAGAATCAAATATACATATTTATGTATGAGAAATTAGGAATACATATTCATGAATATAAAAACTTAAGTATACAAATTTATGCATGTAAAACTTAATTGTATTTACATTGTGTTCACCTAAACAACCGTTTAAATAGCCGTTTAGCCCGTTTAAACCCGTTTACCCCCGTTACGTTTAGAGCGTTTATACCGTTTATTCCCGTTTTTTGACCGGTTAAACGGTCAACCGTTTAATTTCCGTATAACGCCTAAACAAAACAGTTTTCCATCGTTTACCGTTTAGCGACCGTTTACACGCCCGTTTAGGCGAACATTGGTCATAACTGTAGACACTTGATCTGTTCTATTTTTGTAACAATTTACCCACATTTTTAGTATGTTTAACATAAAGTTATCCTTAAATTAATGTGAACATAAATTACCAACCTATGTATTATGAAATATAATATAAAAATATCCCTAAATATGCATCTAAATTACCCACATGTGCCATCAGTAACCTCCTAATTTTCTTATAAATTAACTACATCTACCATTATGAAAGATAATAATCTGAAAGGAAACCGGAACACTTGGGTTTAAATTACCTATCTCTATCATGATATATAGTAGATAGTCTAAGTAACCGCTTAAATTTGAATTTTAGTTACCCATCTTGATAAGTACATATACCATGGGCACCCTCATCAATATACACTAGCATAATATGACTCTGCCGAAGACTAAGCCCATATTTGACTCCGACCTCTTGAGAGCCTCTTTGACCAACACACCTATGTCCCGCTCAAGGAGTCGACCTCCAATGACATGGAAGAAGAATAGGAGTGGTCACTCGAAGCTCTGCCTAGGGATCCGACTAGTTAGTAAAGAGGCTGGGCATGGACATCATGTCTCCAGACAAAGGGCCCCACACATCAAATATCATACAAGGAAATGACAAGCTTAGGTTACACCACCACTTGGACTCTGGTTACCCAGTGTGAAATAGGTGTAACGATGACACATCCACTATTGATGACTGTAGTGATACTGCACCACCGACCCGTGTGTGGGCGAACCGCTATGGTAGGTCCCTCTCCTTGCTAGTAGGGGTGGACCAATACTTTATGCTACTCCTCTACACAGTAGAACGCCATCGACGAGGAGGACAAGCGATTTCATTAAAGGGACGCCCCCTCTCCAATTGACATGCGAGGCTCGACATATTTTGTAAAAACCTAAATTTGCCTCCGTTTGTATAAAGCGAGGCGTGGGACCTCTCTATCAGTTATGACCATAGATGAGCACAAACTCCTCACACATACACTTTAACTCTCTCTCTCTCTCTCTCTCTCTCTCTCTCTCTCTTTCCGTTCATTTGTAATTGTGCAAACTTTGAGCTCTCATGCTTAGGAACATTATTAAACTTCCATGGGATGTAGGGCTAATTATTTGAACCACTGTATAATCCCATGAATCTCTTGGTGCTAAGCCATCTGAATAACATGGGATGCTAAATTCTAACATGGATGCACCTCTGTCGTCATTATGAAAAGTAAACTATCTCGTGGTGGACCACACACCTTATACTCCCTCCGTCTCTGAAAGAATGGATTTCTAGGTTTATCCTAAGTCAAACTTTTTGAACTTTGACCAAATTTTTAGAATAAAGTATTAAAAGTTATGATATCAAACTAGTATTATTAGATTTATCTAAGAACATATTTTTACATGGTGCTCATTTCAAGTCATAGATGTTGTTACATTTTTCTATAATGTTAGTAAACTGTCACGGATTCTAGGAATTGATTCTTTCAAGGACGGAGGGAGTATATATAGATGAAATTTCTAGTAAAGAGGAAAAGCACAAAGCGCCGTATTTTTTTCCTAGTTGACAAGAGATCACCTTTGACCATCTAGCAGGTTAAAAAGACTAGCTAGCTCCTTGGTCCTATGTATGCCTATTGTATGCCCTACATTTTAATTCATTAACTTTTTAACTGATTCGTCCATACACCTTTTTAACAGATATAAAGGGGCTGGGTAACCAGACGAGCTGAACTGTATGAATTTGATTAATTCGAGAGCCCATGCATGCCACTCTATCCTCTTCACTTTGAGACTTAAATTAGGTTGTTCGGAACCCATAATTTCTTACAAGGAAAAAGCTAGCTAAGATATATTCTTGTGGGAATATGGAAATATTACGGGCTCCAAACTAGCTTCCCGTACATGCAGTACCCCATGCAGCATAACCATGCATTCTGCGGTATAGTACAGTACTATATGATGAATTGGTGATGAGGGACCCAAAGCGATGTTCTAAGGTCTAGGCCAGCAGCAGACGTGGTCCCATCTGGCAGCGGCAGCACGCTCAGATCAGTAGCAGGCATGCAATGGAGGGCAGACGTGGCAGCGGCAGCTCCGGCTCTCATTCCCTTTTACACCCACCTGTCACCTGTGAGACGCCATTAATTCCGCCGCTATGCGTAGGAAAGCTGTTTCCGTCTCACTGACACGTATGCCCAGCAACGATTGGTCCCACAACGTCAGTGTGCATGCGTGTGCTATCTGTCGAGTAGACGAGGATTTTAGTGGAGACAAAACTAGGCGTCGTTACGCAGAGAGCAGAGCGGGAGCGGATGCGATGCGGATCCCTACGACCTTGCTTGTCATTACTACAGTACTACAAACCACGCGATCGATGTGGTCTCGAATTCTCCCAGGACCACATGTCAGAGACCCACCGGTCTGCATCGGCTCACACCCCGAGAAGTGAAAAAAATTCTACGTGCATCGCAGCCATCGCTGCACTCCTCTGCAGCTACAGGAGCCTGCATCTCCATGGCATGCTTGCTTGCTCCCCACAGGCATACGAAAAGCGACCGGCCATATGCATATGGGTGCATGATAGCATTATTGCTATAGGGGTTGTCCCCCAAATGGCTGCCGAGGGAGACTCTTAGAGGTAGTAATACTACAATACAGCAATTATATATTCTTCAGCCCACGGCTTGGCCTAGAGGTTGTGTGGGGATGAATCCGCCACTAGGATGAGATGCTATGATTCATCACAAGAAGTCAATTATGATTTATAACCAACCTCGTCGGTGCAACATAGTGGTTCGTACATAGTTCACGTGAGCCTACGAAAATAGTTCATGCATTATCTGTGTCGAGGTGACCAGGGGATTAGGGCTCACCGCAATACTGACGTTACGTGGAGGTTAGGGCATTCGCAACTCATTATGAGTTCCAACCCTATCGGTGCCGATAAGGAGATATGCGCTATCGACCATCTTAGGATTTTCATTAGAGCTTTTTTCTAAACTAATTATGGAGGTACATTTTTTTTCTAGTTTTACTCCCTTCACCCCCATAAAAAATCATCATGATTATGTTGCACATAAAGTAGTAATTACTCACCCTAGTCCTAGAACGATAAGCATATTATGAATAAACACAAGTCATATTAAACATAATTTGATCCTTAATTTATCTTAAAATATGTTGTTATTTTCTAAATAATCAATAATATCAAACCCTACTACCTTAGAGGCACTTTATCTAGAATTTTTTTAGTGTAAGTTTTATGTCCTAAAGTTATACTCCCTTCATTATTTTTTATAAGGCACGGTTACATATGACACAGTCTTCTAAATTATACTTGACTATTTATTTATTTTATATTATATTATTTATACTTAATTATAAATTAATAATAATTGAATGGTACATTTAATTATAAATCTAAGCATATTAAATTTATGTTATAATAATTAAAAATGATTAGCTAAATTATTGGTCAAAGATTTAAAAGTTTGACTCTTTGATATGTGTGTGCAGTTGTGCACCTTATAAAAGATAACGGATGGAGTATATGATTTGTTCAATTTTGTATCAAAGTTTGTGAATTCAACTTTAGTTTCCATCTACAAAATATAATTATCATTCTGGGAAGAATGAGGGTACAATATAAATTAAACAAATCTAACATAGGAATGAGATGTTTCGATTCCTGGATAGAAGCATAACTGCATGGGATATATATGATTCTATCCACCATGCATCATTTGTAGTCCCTCTGCTTCAAATTATAAGTCGCTTTGACTTTTTTACATCGATTTTGTAATGTATCTAGATATATAATGGGCATGTTTGGTTAGGGGTCACTAAAGTTTAGTCACTTTTAGTTCCTAAAATGCCAAACATCTTGACTAAAGTTTAGGAGACACTAAAGTTTAGTGGCTTTTAGTCACAAAAGAGTAGCTAAAAGTGACTAAAGTGTACATGAGACAAGTGCTTTTGTGGGTGGAACCAAACATAAGGTCACTAAACTTTAGGGGGCACTAAACTTTAGTGGGTTAAACCAAACAGGCCCAATATATGCCTAAATAATTACAATAATGAGAAATAATCACACATGCAAATAATTCAACGGCTTTATGCATCTTTATAACATCTATATAACTGGATAGCTCGATGGTTGTAAGTATCGTGTGCTAGCTTGTGTGCACTTTTCATCGATCCTTGCATGTAGAGAAATAATAATATATAGTAAAGCTTAATTAAGTAGCTTTGTTAATTATACTTACCTAGCTATATGTCGGTTTTGATGGAAGCAGGGAGACCACACTATATATATAGAGTGAACCAAAGAAAATTAAGTCTGCTGCACGCCACCAGAGCAGCAACATGGAAGCAAGGTAGCATGCATGACAGGGATATGCATCATTAAAAGGCTGCACGATCTTTACCGTTCCTTATGACGCATGCATGCATGCAAAGATATGACCCGGCCGGCCTGGGTATATATGTCTACTCATGCCAGCAAGGCGCCAACCAGGGCCGGCATCAGCCGAAAGCGATCTTATAGATGTTGTCTGAATCCTGCAGATAACTCTAATAAACCATAATGGTATGTTCGGTATCCTACAAACATGTACAATCGAATAATGGCAGGTATGTAAAAACACGAACACTCTACACACACACATGCATTAATTATTTTCCTTGTCATACAAAATATGGGCATATCGCAGTACGTGGCAGCTAGGTGGTTTTTGTAACAGCTAGCCCGGCCGCCGGCCGATCGAGAAGAAAGTTTTGGACTTTTATAGTACACAGAAGATGACCCCTTCCCTTCCCTTTTGATTTGGACCATTTGCGCAGGGTTTACTACCTCCAGTCGATCTATTGAGCATTGGTATGATGGTCCTGCATGCATGCGGTCCTTCCTGTACAAAGGTTTGTAGTAGCTACATACGTACGTATAGTATATCGACCCATGCATGCATGCATCCGGTGCCATCCTATGTTTTCCTTAGGCACTGTTTAGTTTCAACCAAAATCCAAAATTCAAAATCCCAACTATTTAGGATTCTAAAATCCAAAATCCAAAATATTTTGGTAGGGTATTTAGTTCTAACCAAAATTTACCTTCCAATGATGAGGATTGTGAGGATGACACACAAACCAATGCAAAGATTCTTTTATTTTGACGTTTTGAATCCAAAATCCAGAGTGAGAATAGACTACTTTTTGCCAAATATTTTGAGTAGTGTTTAATTTCATTTTGCAAAATGAAGAACCAAAACCTAAAATATTTTGGATTCTACGGAGACTAGGCACCCCGGCCCAGAACCCAGCAGGTTTTCACATAAAGGAGTATATATATATATATATATTATACCTTATTATGTACTATAGTAATATATAGTACAGTACGTAGTACACGTATGTACTAGACACTACTAGTTGCCACTGTACATAACTGTATGTATGCATTTTGGCAAGACATGACAAAACTTCGGCCACAAAAGGGGAACGAACTCTGGTCTGGTAGTTATTAGTACGTGCGTGGTACAGTACCTCACATGCGTACGTCGTGTGACACGCGTGGTTTCACACTTTCACTATTGCACAGGACTTATCATATCTGTACGTCATCTGGAAGAGGCACGTACGGGAGTAGATGACAATAATATAAAAACAAAATAAAACTGACATTAAAAATAAACTACTGACGTCATTGCTTCATGGTCTTAGGTCCTGTTTGGTTTTTATAAATCAAGTGACTTATAAGTCCAAAAGTAAAAAAAATGACTTATTTTATTAAACACCTCAAGTTATAAGTCACCTCAACTTATAAGTTCATAAGTTGCTCTACCCTAACTTATGGACTTATAAGTCACCCCCTTTTTACATAGGACCACACCTTTTTTTTTGGAAACCACACTCCAACCTATTTTCTTTCATGACACCACACCTTTTTTGTTTGGGGACCACACTCCAACTCATTTTCTGCATGACTTATAAGTCATTGGAAACCAAATAAACATGACTTATAAGTTACTGATTTTAAGTCCCCTAACTTATAAGTCACCTGACTTATGGGAACCAAATAGGGCCTTAGCTAGGGGGTGTTCAGATGAAAAAATTTTGAAATTTTAGCACTGTAGCATTTTCATTTTTTATTTGATAATTACTGTCAACTATGGAGTAACTATATATGCTCAAAAGATCTGGCAAAGACCATTGAGTAATTATTTGGCAATTATTGTGCAATTAGTTGGTTTTCTGTGTCTATATTTAATAATCCATGCATGTGTTTAAAGATTAAGTGTAACGGAGAATCTTGTAAAGTTTTAAAATTTTAAAGGGGGTCTAAACAGGGGATTAGTTCAAAACTATTTTGGTAATTTCTCTGATAGTGTACGAGATTGCTAAAGCCCTATATTCGATCGGTGTTTTCTCCAACCCCACGCAATTTTTTATCCGCATCCCTTCCTCGCCTCTCCAACTTTGGCAAGATCCACCATTGTTTCAAACCGTCCTATATATATATGATCAACTCTGAAAATGCAAACACAATCTCTGTTTTGGCTTAACACCCATGTATAATTCATAAAAGATCGAGTCGGCTGCGATAATATTGTACGAATCGTCACTACGTGCTCAGCGCTGAAAAAAAACTATGGAAATGAATTACTAGAGCCACTTCATCAAACGGATTTGATCGTACAAATTAATATACGGAGTATTTGCACCACGCGTCAGTTCTTGTAACAAATGACCCGGTCCAATGGTGGAAATTGTATTTATTAGTTCATTTGGAGCCAAAGGTTGAAATGTTCTACTCACTATAGACTACTAGAACCATTTTTGGAGGTGAGAGTTTTGGGTTTCCAGAGGTGTGGGCACCGCTTCCGCCTTTAGCAAATGGTCATGATTAACCAGTTATTTCCATACGCGGACACCATACCGATTAACAGAGATGACAGTTCTAAGAAACTCGTCTTCTCTTTAACTCTTAAAAGTGGTGGGTTGTCCAGCAGCAAAGGGAGTTCATTGTGAATGTCTAGTAGCAAAATTTCTCTATTTATATATATGTAAAGTCATGCTTGACGACCAGTTTCTTCTCACACCATTCCTTCTACTTGTTAGTTCTAATGTCAACGAAATTGTCATCCTCGAGGTACATCCTATATGCGATCTATAGAAATAATGTGTGATGACCTAGGTGAGTTTTAACGAAAAACTGACATATGTTTTTGTAAACAAATAATAGTGTCACTTACAAATTCAATATGACCTCAACGTCTTTGTATGCGCCTTTTTTAATTCCAAGAGTCAAAGACACCAATATATAAATCTTTGTTGAGGATAGTTTAAAAACGTAATCTAGTTTCCACTAACACCCTCACTACATCATGCAACTAATGGGGAACTTTTATATCTTTGAACTAAGAAAAGGGTGATCCTAGATATTTTCACACCACAAAATTTGTATTTTTGGTTGTGAATAGAAAACACTAATAAAATAAACAATTTAAATTTTTCTATAAATTTTCAAGATTTATTTATTTAGTTCCTAATTCAAAAGATTAAAATATGGTTTATAAAAGCTCTACAAGTTAATGAAAGTTTGTTTGATGCATTAATGCCTTTTGCATTGATTTTGTTATATGAAAAATGAATTTCTCAAACTCGATTCAACCATGATTACGCACTCTTCTGTTTTTTTTAAAAAAAATCTTCAAAATTTTGTTTAGCAAAAATGGTTATTTCGTTGAGAGTTTTCAAACCTAGATGGTTTAAAAATATTTTTGAAAAATAGTTTGAATTTTTTTTAGAAAATAAAAAAAAGTCTATTCTTCTCCCTTTCCTTTTTTTTCCTTTGCTTTCAGCTAGAGCCCGTAAGAAGACCTGCTTCACAAGCCCAACAGTTCCCTGTCCCCTCTGTCCCCCTTCATTTAGCTGACTATCGTCGTTGGTGTGATGGGCCTCGGCCCAATAGTAGCTGAATAGTAGACCTAACCTACCTACGAGTGTGCCGTATCCTATACTGCTATCTAGCATACCCGCTATACACTTTGTCCATGAGACACGAGTCCCGACGGCCCGGTCCATGGCATGACGTTTTGGTCCGGCCCGAGCACGGCACGGCCCGGTGGATGGATCGTGCCTGGGCCGTCACCTAGGCACGTGGCACGACACGGACACGACCCGGTCTAAGAGGCAATACGGTGATTGTGATTTCAACGGCTTATTCAGTTAAAATAAGATGTTAAAATGATTTATGATAACTAATAATTGAATTGTGACATGTTAAAAATGATGAACGTTTGTCAAAAACTAAAAATGATGAACACTTACGAAAATTTTAAAAATTTTGAAGTGTTTCTCGTCTGACGGATCATGGACCGGTACGGTATGACGGGCAGCACAACACGGCAAAACGGCCCGTGGGCCGTGCCATGGGCTGGCAGCCAGGCACAAAGCACAACTAGGCACGACGGCCTGAGGAGGCACGACACGGGCAGACACGGCCCGACCCGATGGCCACGCATAGAGCGGCTGATCTCTTTCGGTCCCACGTGTTAGCGGTAGTGGACGTCTTCATTTGTTGGTTTAAATCCGATCAATGATTATTCAACAAGGTCAGCCCTACTAACTTAGCACCCACGTCATCAGCCACATAGGCGTGACATAAACAACGATCGAGGCAGCGTGGTCAACACCCATGTGGAGAGTATGACCCCGGATACCTAGAGCGCAATACTTGGGCTGCGATATACTGGGCGGCCCAACCTTTCTTAAGAAACCTAACCGAGCACGACTCTTCTTGATAGGGAATATGAAGGCAATATTAGGAGTACGAGATTTGTTGGGATACGACTCGATCAATCCCATGATTTGTGTATTCTAGTATTTACTTTCCTAAATAAAATTAACTTGTAACCCTAACCCCGAACTATATAAGGAGGGTACGGACCCCCTCAAAACATATCGTATACGAGAAGCAATACAATCAGCAGCACACAGGAGTAGGGTTTTACGTGACGTCGACCTAAACCTGTCTAACTCGCGTGTATGTGACCTTCTTGTTCTCGTACATCCTTCCGATCAATCTATCATAGTGGGGTACCCCCTCGGTGGACTGCCAAGCACATATTGTCGTCAACTCGTTCAACAATCCTATCTCTTTTATGGACAAGCTCATGCCCCTTTCAAAAATCAAGCCGTAGTATGTGCACCTGTAAAATAATGAGAGAAAGGCCCAATTTTTACCAATTTGTCCACTGAGCTCCTTAGTTTTGGTACCCACGTTCTTATCCCTAAAATCCAGCTTTCTAATTACGAAAATAGCATTGTTGTTTATCAAGTGCCACTAAGTTTGGGTCTCTCTTGGATCAGGTGGACTCAAAATCACAAGAACATTAATCGGACACATGGATTTATTCTAGTTCAGGCTATCGAGGCTGTGACAGAACCGCCCAAATTATAAAAGATCAAGTGCTAAAGTAGCTGACTCAGCTACCATTTAACACACTTGAGCCCATATAATCCCGGTAGTCCAGAAATCTCGAAGGATTTCTAACATCAACTCAGGATCGCGTACATTCAGGGATACACATTCGAACGACCCATAAATCAACCAAAAATACTTAAAGTATGAAATAAGTTATTACAACACTTCGTTCCAAATAAAAGTAGTACTTACGCCACAACACTGTGGCCAATTAAAACATTGTTCGAAACTGAAATGGAAGTTTTAAAAGACAGGGGTGTCCATGATGTCATGTCCGACAACAACAAAAGGTGAGCTTGTAGAAGACCTTGCCTAAGGCCTACTCCTCTTCTCCTTCAACAGGATAGAGACAGTGCTTACAATAGCCGAAGTATACTTGGTCATCTGCAACAAACGGGATATAAACCCTGAGTACGGGAATGTACTCAGCTAGACTTACCCGTCTAACTGAAAATAAAGACTCCAAGGATATGCATGGTTGTATCTGGAGTTGGGTAAGCTTTACTTTGCGGAAAAACTTAAATTAAAGAAGTTTACTTTAATGATGCGGTGAGCAGTCATCTTTTATCCTACTAATTATCTCTAGGTTATTCCATCTATACTAGAGCACTCACTTGAACTACTCAAACAATATAGTAACATATATCCAGTTCCTTCATCAATATTTTAGTAGAACCATTACGATGTCACATGGAGTTGTACTGTGGTGAAGCTCAGCATAATCCCCCATATCCAGTGGGGGGCGACAATTCGAATCGATATACACCAGCTGGTAAGATTACCTTTAACACACGCCCATACTTTCCCCGTCGGGTCAGCATTAGGTTACCGCTCAACAAAGTCCAGGTGGTAACCGACGCGGGCTCGCATTGGTCCACCCAATTGTAGAAAATAGATGGCCACCACAGGGCAGATCGTATCTACAGTCTAGAGGGTGCTCACAGCAGATTGAGCTCCGGCCCGGACAGTGTTTACTCGGCTTCGGGGTCGATACTCACAACGGCCCCTATGTGAAAGGGCGCATTCAAAGATGTAAGAGGGCCACCATCGTGTACAAAACCTATACGATCCAACGGACGGACTGCCCCCAAGTCTAAACCACTTGGTGCTCTTGCCTTCCAGTTGACCGCATTCATTACTACCATAGGTTCTTTCCACGATAGCAGAATATAGCCAACCGTGATAGTATTACCCACAAGGGATAATACGAAACATAAAAAGAAAGGTAACCATTTATTCTAAGCATGCTAAGCGGTTGCTTTTACTTGATTATTAACAGGGTAACAAGGTAGGTAAAACAAATCTCAAGGAAGGTAATGCATCAATTTGGGATTCAGACAACTCCTGTCACCTAATGCATCACAGTATAAAATACTCAAGTAGATTAATTTGTAAATACTAGGAGACTTAAGAATGCTCCGGGGCTTGCCTTGAGAGAAGGTGGAGGGCTGGTGGTCAGAGCACTCAGGAAGGTTAGTGTCGAGCTCTTGGTACTCCTCGTACAGCTCCTGTACCTCCTGGGCTTCGGTCTCTGTGGGCTCCTGATGTTCCTCCACTGACCCTAAATGATTGCAATGCATAAATAAATAAATAACTGAATGGTGCAGGGATGATGCTTGAACAAGATTTAACACATTAACAGAGATTCTAAGCATAGGACCAAAGAACTACCACAAAGCTACTTACATCTAGAGCTACTAGCAACAAGGGTAAACAGCCTATAACTTATGTTTAGCAGAGACTATACTTTAAAACATATTTATCAGAAAAGTTCTATGATCAACACAAACACATAGCTAACTTTGATATATACAGGAAGCAACTAAACTAAACATTAGTACTGAAGACATTCTCCAAAAACGTTTATATAACTAGACAGATCAGGACATACAGAAACTAACAACAAGATTTTATCAAACTCTAGATATAAGCAAACAAGCATGGCATGCATTACTGAAAATAGAATAGGGAAATCATTTCGGACACGGGCTCGAGGCACGCAGAGGCGTTCAGGGAAACTGACGGCGTGACCCTCGATTACTCGAGGTCCAGTTACCGTCGAGGAGGAAACAGAGAACGGTGCTGATCGGCGTGTTCTCGCCGACGGTGAAGACTCCGGCGGTGTGGTTGGTGGTGCTAGGCTCGGGATGATGACGCGCATCCACTGGTGGTGTTGGTTGAACTGGCGTGACCGTGAAGAGGGGTCGACGGTGTGCGGTGGCGGCGCAGCACGGAGGTGCGACACGGCGAAGTGATCACCGGCGATGTGAGGCTCAGCGCTGGGGTGCGTGAGCATCGTGGTGATGTGGTGAGTGCGGCTCGAGGGCTAGCTGAGCCGAAGAGGCTCTGTGGAGACCTGTCCACGTGCAAGCTCCGCGGCGGCGGCAATGGCGCACGACCAACGGTGCTGTGCTGACATGGGTCGAACTGAAGCTAGGGAGAAGGCGTTCTCACCTCAGCTATCTCTCGTGAAGCTTCCACGAAGATGGAGGCGTCGGAGACGAGACGGCGAACGGTGAACGCTGGTTGATCGGTGCGGTGGCGACTCGGAGTTCGAAGAACGGCGAAGGCGTTCCGGCGACTGGAGTCCACGGCTGGTGAAACAGAGGTGAGCAGCGTGGGTGCGGGGCAAAGGCGAAAGCTAGAAGAAGAGGGATTGAGCAGAGGAGCTCGGGTGGTGGTGGATTTGAGAAGAAGGCGCTTGCGGTGCTCGGAGCTCTCGGCGCGAAGAAAACAGAGAAATGCGAGCAAGCGAGCGAGTGAGGATGAGTGCAAACGAGTGTGGGAGGTGGAGGAGGTATAGGCGCTCCTCTTGGCATGGTCATGGCCGACCGGCGCTGCTAGAGGGGACGTGACCGGATGGTGCGGTGGTGGCAGCGGCGCTGGCGTGCTTGCGGCGGGCGGCGCAGAGCAAGACTTGGTCGACGCGCCGTTAGCGCGGATTCGCGCTTGATTGCAAAAGAGACAAGGCGGGGCACTGATCGGACGCGGCACTGCGGCGGCGTTACTGCGAAACGACGGCGCGACGCACGGCAGTGCAGCTGGCAGGTCTGCGGCGGCGAAGCAGGGATGTCAGCGGCGGAAAAACGGTGCCGACTTGGTCCTAGCGCCGTTAATGCGGATTTTGAGTGAGACAGAGCGAGCGGCGACAGTGATGTCGGCGCAGTGCTGAAGTGGCGGCGATGGCGTGTTCCACTTCCGCGGTCAGGCATCGTCGGCCACGTGGCGGATGACTCCGACGTACGGCTCAGCCGTGGTTGGGTGAGTGCGCGCGGGCGTGCGCGACACGTGCGTGCGGGCGAGGGCGCGGGAGAGGGGTCGATATCGAGGGTAGGGTCGATGGGTTGATCGAGCCTCCGACTCGGTCGAGCCTTCCGTGCGGGGTCGTTCGTCCAAGCCTCGGTTCGTCATTTCGAGGGGTCGAAGTCGAGGGGGCGTCGATAGACTGGCTGATCGAGCCTCTGGCCCGGGGTCGTTCGATCGAACCCTCGGTCCGACACGTTCATCGAGCGGGGGTCGAGGTCGAGGGGTGGTGCTCGGCCTGTCTCGATTCTGATTTCCTTTTCCATTTTCTTTTATTTGATAAAACTAAGCAGGGTAAGCAAACATAAAGCAAACCACACTTTACTCTAAGCATAGCAAGGTTTAACTAAACAGATTAATCACAAGATTAAGCACAAAACACCTATTCAATTCTAGTTTCAAACATATAAACACACACATGAAATGATAGCATATGCAAACATGAATACAATGAAATGATGTACTTAGTTGCTAATGATGATCCTAATGCAAGCTTGACACAGGGTGTCACAGAGGCCCTACATCTAGCAACAAATGATCTTAGTATCTAAGAGCATCTAAATCAGGTGGGAGGAAGTTATAACAAGAGTGTAAGAGATTTGGAAGGGGGGCATTGGGTACTAATCCAAGGCTCATTGGTGGTGAGATCTCTTCCCCATCGGAGGGCAAGAAGATGGCAGAGTGGAGGAGCTCTTGGTACTCTCTCTAGGTGGCTATACTCTCGATGTAGAGCTCAGAGATGTCCAAAGGACTCAATTTGCATTTGCTTGTCCTCTCCTCCCTGTCTAGGATCCGATTTTCCCTTATATATCGAGGTAGATAGGGTACATGGCAGTTTGGGAATTTTAATCTATGGTCCACATGCGCCGGCATCTAGGAGCGTGCCGCCGCGGCGTGGTGGACCTTAGCCTTGTCGTGTATTCAAGGAAGCCCGGGGCATCATCCAGCTGTTGTGATTTGATATTTGGACCGTCAGATCTTATCGCCTTGGACCAACCTCCTACAGGTGCACTTTCTAGAGGCTTCTTGCTGATACAGGCATGTAATTCGTGAGGCTGACAGGAGGGCCTAAGGTGCCATGAGCTCATCAAGCTGTTGGAGGTTTTTTTTTTCCTTTTGTGGCATGCCCTGTGTGTGATGTTGTCGGAGAATTGGATGATAATGTCGCGCTTGCTGGACAACACAGATGTAACACCCTAAAATTTGAATTAGTAAATTAGATTTAAATTTGAGTTTAATTTTATTTATTTTAAGCATTTTTGTGAAGCATAGAATTAAAGAAATAAAACTAAATTAAATATCATGTTAGGGTTAACATGTGATGCATCTCATGCTGTTGCATTTTCTTGTGTTGCTTGGTTTGCAAAACCCTAGAAAACTTTGCAAAACCTTGAAAAGAATTTCAAAAACCTTTTTGAAAATCAAATTTGGAAAACAAAAGAAAAGAAAAAGAGAAATTGAAAACTCTCTCTCTGCTTTCGGCCCAGCAGGCCTGCCTCCTCCCTTCCTCCCTCTTTCCTCCGCGTGGGCCGGCCTCCCTCTCGGCCCAACTCGCCACAGGCCCGCACCGCGTCTCCTCCCTCCTCTCGCTGACGCAGTGGCCCCACCCGTCAACGCCCTGTAGGACTCTGTCCTCGGCTCCCTTTAAATAGCTCGGCACCCCGCACCACTCCTCGCCTCATCCTTGCCTCGTCTCGCAAGCCGCAGATCGCCGCCGCCGAGCAGAGCTCTGCCGCCAAGCTGCCAACCGCCGTTCTGCGCCTCTGGACGCCGCAACCTCTTCCCTGAGCCGCACATCATCCTCACGTGCATGTGGAACAACTCCCCTCTCTCTTTTTCCCCTTTTTTTGTGCACAGATTGATCCCGCCGCCGTACGCAGGGTAACCGCCGCCGCTGTCCCACATCGGCCGCCATTCCCGTCCGTCCTCGAGCCCCGCAATCCGCCTAGGTGAGTTCGCCTTTGCATCCTCTATCTCCTGGTGTGCTCGGATTTGGAAACCGGGCACCGTAGCGCCCGATCGACCTCGCGCCGTCGTGCGCCGGCCGTCGGCCATGGCGCTCCGCCGTGCCGCGCCTCTGCTCCGGTGGATAACCGCCCTCACCCCCCCCCCCCCCCCCGATCTAATCTCCACCGTCCGCTCTGGATCGGATGGACCAGAGCGATGGATACCCCTTCGGGTGGTCTTTTTCCTAAAGAGACCCTGAGTTTTCTAACCCTCAATCTGTAGTCCATAAAGCGGAGTTCAGCAATACGCTTTTCTCTCTGGAAAGCGTAATCTCCTTTAAATCTGGTTTAATTCGGTTTTAAAAGAAAATTCCTATTTACGGTTTTGCCACTGAACTTCAAAAGCTTATATTTTGCTCGTTTTAAATCCAAATCAATCCGTTCAAGTTGCGTTAGATCCGTAATTTTATGCTCTATCCAGTAGTATAGATTTAACCTATGTTAATTACTTTTGAAAATCAAAGTAAATTAATTCTTTAAATCTTTAATCTTGCCCTTTTCAAAATCTTGTTTAATCTATAGTTTATTCGTTTTAGATCCGATTAGCGTGGTTCTCGTGTCTTTGTGATCGTAGTAAAGTATAGCTCTGTTTTATAATCTTTTTAAAACCTCTTTATTGTTTATGGTGTAATGTTCTGATCATATCTTTATTGCTTCGTGTATGATTGTTCGGATGATTGCGTGGTGATGTTGATCGAGTTCAGCCGGTGAGATCTTCGGTGAGCAAGAGTTCTTTGCAGCAAATCAGGATCACCAGGAGCTTTGTGATCAAGGCAAGTTTAACATGGGATCATCCTTGTTACCTATTCACCATAATTCAATCTAGTCATATTGCATGTGTCTAATTTGATTCCTATTTAGATCTATACCATAGCTTTGTTATCCTTTTACCTTGTCACCATGGGTTTTCTATGCATATGGGTAGCTTTGCTATGCTTACGTGATGGATATTGAATCGAATCTTGACTAATGATATATGCAACTATGAGATAAAATTGGCTTTTATAGCAACATGGAATATGATCCCACTGTAGGGCAAAAGCTGGGACTTAAATGCAACCATGAGTGCTATAATGGCTTTGGCTTTAGTCAAGTATGAAGATTCGGATTAGCATGTTGGCAGTTCATGAAAGGCACCATTGCCGAGATGGTTGTAGGGCATGTCCTAGGGTGGTTACCGCTTCGAAAGGTACCATCGAGTAGGGGCTTTACATACCCCTTGCCCTTGGGTCCGTAGGGTCTGACAACATGTTGGGAAGACTTTTGAAAGACTTCATAGTGTTCCCTGCCCACTCACCTTGGAAGTGTTATGGGAGTTATAAACCCGGGCATATGGGCATCATGGCTTGTGGGTAAAGTGTATAACCTCTGCAGAGTGTAAATCTATCATGATAGCCGTGCTCACGGTTACGAGCGGCCTGGAAAACTCACAGTGTAGATGATCATGTTGTTTAATTGTTAATGATGTTTATTAATCTTATCATGTGGTTAACAACTGGGTTTGCATAATTAAAGCTAAGTGTTGGTAAAACTTGACCAAGATAAAAGCTACCGCAGTTCAGACAGTGTCAGCCTTTTTGAGCTTCATAACCCTATGTTACTCTTGCTGAGTACTTTAAGTGCTCACTCTTGCTTTCTCAACCCCTTCAGATGGCTATGAAGACTACTGTGAGGAGTACTAGGCTAGTGGTCAACCAGTCGGCGTTCCCTGTGAAGTGGAGCTTTGTCGCGAGAGTTATCTTTATTTCCTGCTGTTTTGTTTAAGAATATTATTCGTTATGTAATAAGCACTCAGTGATGGTACTATTTAAAGATTTGTCGGCTTATGTGTGTGATTGATCTCTGGGCACATATGAGTTATTCATATTCAATTTTGTCCTTAAAATTGGGTGTGACAGCAGAGGATCCCCATAGCCTTGGTGGCTCATGGAGGAGTCCGTTAGCCTGGCCTTTGCGCTGGACGGGAGGCATGGGCGAGGATCTTGTTTGGACTGCCTTTGATCCGGAGTATGGGACCCAGGCAAGCCTTCGATCCCCATGTAAAGGTTAAGGGCGTGCTTGGGTCATGATCGATCCTTTTGGTTGGAAGGAGCGTGGGTGCACCTAATGGGGTGTAGCCCCCTAGAAATTCTAGAGGGATCGGGTCCTTCGATTGGGAACCTCGTCACTCGACCATTGGGATTTGCGCAATTGTAGGCCAAGTTCAGGGTAGACCTTCCGCGAGTACATCTAACACTTCTACAAGAAGGACAACAAGCTTCCCAATGTCCTAGGCTCATCAATGCCTCCACCTACAATTTTATCTCTTGTGATGGTACATATGAATCATGTTTTCGTTATTTGTTGAGTTAAATTTGATCAAGTGCCTGTCTAGGCATATTCATCATTTTACGATGACTTTTTTTTGGCAAATAGTGGAAGTAGGTAACTTCTATGGAATCCCAAAATTGTGTTTGGATTATATCCTAAAAAGCTGAAAGTATGTAACTTAGATAAATACTAATTGTTGGTTTCAAATTGTTGAAATTAAGTGGGTATAAACTAATGTGTATTGAGACGGTATTTGCACTAGAGCCATATACTGAGACACCGCCCGCTCAGGCTCTTGAAGCTTCCTGGGTCCGCCATCAGGTAGAACCAATGGGCCTTCGTCATCCATCTCAAAAAAAAAGGGCCTTCGCTCCTTGTGCACGAATGGACGGTAGTTTCCGGGCTTCCAGTGTATGGAGTAATGTAAAATGTTCTGACGAATGGACCTGTGGTTCATATGCAAACCACCGTGGTTTCCACAGACTACCCTGTTGGGACATAAGTTGCGAAGGTCCCTCTATGGGTCAGAGATCGAACGAAGCGAAATTTCCCTCCGATAGAGGCTGTGCCATTTGGCGAAACGAAACAGTACTGATGTGCATAGAGGCAGCACCATAGATCTTGTTATCCTTTATGTACGCAGGTATCATGACGGCGAGGGCGGTGAAGCTTTCGCCCCACGACGAAGGCGGCAAAGTTTTCGCTCCGCGGCGGAGCTGAGCAGACCGCCATGCGAAGGTCCCAGAGCAATCGGTCGGGACCTCCGACCCGTCGACTAAGACGACGGTGTACGCAGGTACCATGACGGCGAGGGCGGCGAAGCTTTCGCCCCACGACGAAGGCGGCAAAGTTTTCGCCCCGCGGCGGAGCTGAGCAAACCGCCATGCAAAGGTCCCAGAACAATCGGCCGGGACCTCCGACCCGTCAACTAAGCTGGCGGCTGAGAGCCCTCACCGCCCAACTCAGGAGCTGGTGTCCAAGACAAGACGTTGGGCCGGATCTGGGCCTCCATTAGTTCCCTTCGAGGTCCAGCAGGCTTCAGCTGATTTTGTTTTCCTGAAAGACCCCCGGAGTCGTTAGAAAGGCTCTCAGGATATTCGGGAGCAGGTAGAAGGGTATTTGTGTAATCATGACTGTAACGTGAACAATGTACTATAAAAAGGGGTCACCACCCAACGTAATAAAGAGAGACAAGATCCCTGATTTTTAGGGTTTCTCGTTTTTAATGTCCTTTTCCGCAGCCATCTTTGTCAGGCCCTTCAACTTCGCGAAGGCCTGTTGTTTTCATACGGTTCTCAGTTTACACACGGGAGGCCTCCGGCATTCGCGAAGGTCCTCCCATCACTGTCTGTAGATCAGTGGGCTCAGTCCACCCGGCCTGGCGCTCATCTCATCGGGTGAAAGACCTTTGGCATACGCGAAGGTTCCCCAGTGACATCCCTGGAGCAACACCGAGCAAGCCCCTTGTAGTCCGCAGGAGGCAGGCCTTCGCTCGGTCCTCGGATTTTGTTCGGAGAAGGCTTTTTCCATCATACCCCCCGATGCAAACAGTATAATAAGTACAGTAACTAGGAGTAGATACTACACGTATATGAAGTTTCACGGATTGACGCTTGTTGTTCCTTCGTTAAAATCATGTTAACATTCAGGATGGCCCATTAGAAATCAGGAATAAGCCTACATCTACAAGGCCCATTAAGAATCAGGTGGACGAGAACTTAGGCCCATATTGAGTTATATGTCTCATTCATTTGTGTTCTTATTAAAAATCCCTGTTCGAGGAGCAAACAAAATCAGTTCTTCCTATTCTAAAAAAAAAATTTCCTAGTTAATTGAGAAACACATTCTCAATATTTGTGTGTGTTTGCGTGTGTGTGGAAGTGATAATTTAAAAAAAAAGTGCATCATATTCTTGTTGGTTCTAAAGTACGCGGTACAGTTGATTCGAGATACTGCCTTTTAGTATTACGGAACAATTAGGCCTTTATTAAAGCACTATTGGGTACACGAGCAGTTTTTGCTGGTTACAGTTTTCTCTCTCTCAGAACTCAGAAGAGACACACTCAATCAAGTGGGAAAAAAGAATAGAGATAATCCGCCAACGAATATCAGCTACTGCAATTTGCACAGCCTACCCATACACGTACGCACAAGTACAGGCATAGAATACATACAGTTTAAGTTACAAGCACAAATTAAACCAGGCTATGCTATGCACAACAATCATGGATCCTCATCTGATCAGGCGACTCTGCAGTTTGCCCTGATCTTGCCGCTGGATCCGGTGAGCACGCCGACGGCGCCCATCTTGACCATGGCCGCGGCGAAGTCGCTCTGGAACGTGGCCGGGTCGTTGGCGTAGGTGACGACCTGCACGGCCGTGTTCTTGTCGCTGAGCAGCGCCTGGTCCGAGGACAGCAGGCCACGGTTGGCCATGACGCCCTTGAAGAAGCCCTCGTCGAAGGCGTTCGGGGAGACGTAGTCCATGGCCACGAGCGGGTCGCCGCCCTGCGGGCACTGACGCGCCAGCTGCGCCACGTACGCCGGGTCCATGGTGGGGTCCTGCCCCCCCGCCGTCGTGGCCGACCTCGACAGCCGGCCGCTGAAGGAGCTGCAGTGCGAGGACCCGATGGTGTGCGCGCCGGAGAGGATGACCATCTCCTTCTGCGTCAGCCCCTTGGTGCCGAACATCTGCGTGAGCTGGGCGACGTTGGCCGTCGGCGGCGGCAGGTTGCCGTTCGTGTCCGACGCGCGCGACGTGGACCCGTCGCGGCGCCCCGCCGCGACCTGGTACGCGTTGCCGCCGGCCTACAACACGTACGTACCAAGGATTCGTTAGAAAGAAGGCGACAATGGCGTGCGTGATCATACTAGGCTTGGTGGACCCATGCCGGCCGGGCTGCCGGCAATGCATCGAGTTCTTTCTGGCGTGCATCATGTGGTGGGGGCAATGTGCGTCAAAAAAGAATGGGGACACAAACATCAGGTACTTATATAATATGCTTTTTCAGTCTAATCCTATGCCAGTCCAGCTTTGGATTCCAAATTCATGTAATCATGTCGGGTTCAAAAGAAAAAAAAAGTTCTTTATCACTGAAAGCAGTGCTGTGGCACACACCACCGTCCACTGACACTAAAGCGAGATGCAATTTATAGTACTGTATTGACACACGCATGCAGCTTTTGCACTCTTAATAATAAAAAAAAAAAGACAAAATTACCAGTGCGACGCTGTCCCTGGCCGCGAATGCGAGTATGTCCGCGCAGGAGACGACGCCGAAGCAGGCCTGCTCGACGCGCGCCTTGATGCGGTCGATGACCTCGAAGCCCCGCAGGCTGATGTTGGGCCCGGCGTCCTTCTCCGCGGTGTTGCCCTTGGTGGAGTCGATGAGCACCGACGCGTCGCACCCCTGCAAACCCAGTCAGTTGTGTTGTCCATCGATCACCCCAACTGCTGCTGCATGACAGAGTATGGGTAGCTTGCGACTGAGGACTGACCCTAACGAAGCAGTCGTGGAAGTGGAGCCGGAGCATGCCGGCGGCGAGGCCAGGGTTGTTCGCCACCGCCTTGCTCACCTCCTGCTGCACGATGATCTCCGCCGCAGGGCACGAGTTGTCGTAGAAGCCCACACGCAGCTGCGCGCGCAGCTCCGTCGCCATCAGCAGCGCAGCCACCGCCGCCACCTGCAAGTACTGCAGTACCATCGTCCTCTGCACCGCCATCGATCGCCACTACTAGCTGCCACTCGTTGTTCTCGCTCTCTCTCTCTTTATGGCACTAGCAGCTACGACCTGAGAGCTTTTATATATACTCGCGCGCACTCAGCTGGCAGACACCAATCACTAGCTATATGCTTCTTGGTTAAGGAAGGCAAAGGCGCCGAGCCGAGAGTGAATTGAGTGAGCGAGTGTAATCTAATCTCTAGGACTAGGAGTATATAATAACAATGTGGGTGGATGAGTGGAGGGGTTTAGGGGATTCTCGAGCGATAGGGCCGGACCGGACCAGACCAGCAGTGAGTGTGCCATATGCCAGGCACATGTGCTGAAGGGCGATAGGTTGGTAGAGTGCCTGCCTGCCAATTGGGGGCGGCGGGCGGGGCTTTTCTTCCATGATTGGGGGCGATGGAAAGGCCCGAGAGACGTACGACGAGATCCGCAGGGGCAGCAGGGATCCTCCAATGCGTTTTACCACCTGTGGTTAATGGACAAGTGGACGCTGTAGAGCGCGGAGCTCCCTGTGAATAAAACTGCATCCACGAGGTGTTTTGGCAGGGCCGGCATTTGTGATGAGGTCATGGACTGACTCATGGTTGCAACTTGTCTTGTGTTTTCTCTTTCACCCAGACCCAGCGGCAGCGTTGCTTGTCGCCCGTCTCGCACTTGAGTATTACATGTGGTGTGGTGATACAGATACAGGCCGATGCTGACTGTGATGTTTCCCTTTTTTTACATTAGCTAACATGTTCTGCTATGAGCCTCTCGTTTAGCTAACTAGACTCTTGTTTCTTTCTTCTAATGGAATGTGAAATTGCCATCTCTAGTTCGAATCTGAGCTGAACCAGTTTACTCTGCTTACAGTTTCCAATATGCTCGTTTTCTGCAGGGAGCGCAGCATCAGATTCTCTAGGGATAGCACACCCCGGTTCCTGACAACTAGTATGTAGTATGTTCCAGCAGGCACTGTAGCTGCAAATGCTTCACAGCTTGAAAGAATCAAGGGAGGATAGGATTGCAGAACATGCATGATTGGCCCCTCGATCATGCTTTGGTTCATGAACGCTGGCTCGTTACTAATTCGAAATGATCTCCCTCATGACATCTACAGCCAAAGCAGAGATGCTGCCGCTCATCGCTCAACATTGACAACGGAGCATGAAAAAAAGGCTTGGCATGGTATGGTTAGGTTGGCAGGGCGGCATAAGTCAAGGAAGATTCGTCGCCACCACATTGCTGCAGAGCTAAACTCCATCCTGGGAATACATTTTGCTCGAAAACAGGCGCAGTTCAGACTAAACTCCAGTTTTTACCTGCAAATGCAGAAAGATAACGCAGTTATTGAGACAAGTGGGAATACATTTTGCTCGAAAACAGGCGCAGTTCCAGCCAGGATTAACGGCTAAAGTATCTACTATATATAACCCTTGGGCGCCCGGGCGAGTGGCGTCTGAAACAGACTCTCAGAAGCACTGAGCTGCACATGCATGGAGATGTCGGACGCTCGTGTTTGGTAGATCTCAAGTAGTGACAAGATTGGTTTGTGTTGTGGAGTGTGGACTGCTGTCGTCTGAGTTTGACCTCCAGATGAAGTTAGGGAATCAATCGTTGTGTCAGAGGGATCTGATCCACTGCAATGAACATGCCATCCTGCATATATAATGTGCACTGTAGTTGTCACCTACTCCGTAGTACCCTATATATTAGTTAGAAGAAATGGCACAATTTGCACGGTGAATTGCCCGTCATTGCCCCCCGAAAAATCCATTGTCAGAATGCCAGATGCAGTCACGTATACAGCCGTAGGCAGGCCCGGAGACGACAGTCGACAGTGCTGGTGATGCTCCTCCTGCTCGCTGCATGTACTCCTAAGCAATGCTGGTCCAAATCCAAAAGCAGTATGAACGTTTTTGCTAGGTTGATTGGCCCTCTAGCTTACCTTGCAGCCTTGCTGTTCGTTCCAGGGCCATGGGTTCCCGTAATCTCCTTGCAGTACAGCTAGGGGATTCCTCTGATCAGTCACCATCCTCTCTCCTCTTTTTTCCCTCTTTCGAACTGACTAGCAACGGCTTTTCTTTTCCTTCCTTCCAGAACACCTCACCTCGCAAACTGGCATCAGCTCTGCTTTGTATATATCGTACGCAGAAACATATAACGAAAGGTCTCACAGGTCGGACCTGCCTTATTGGATGGAGGGTAGTCTCTGCTCTCGCTCTCGGCGCCACGCACATGGCGAAAAGCGCCAATGCGCGTAAGGTGACCAGCTGGTTCGTTAGCCAAAGCGCGCCCGCGGGGCCACGACACGAACATCGCCTGGCGTTGCTTCTGCCTTTATAACACCGCTAGCCAGAGGACAGAGCATGCATGCTTCTTCATGTTCACACGGTCGACCTGCTAACGAGTTGATCAGCTGAATCCGCCGCCGCCTCACTGTTGCCTCCAAAATCTTCTTCTTCCGCCTCCGGCAGAAAAAAAAACAAAAGAGTCGTTATAGCTGTATTATAAGTTATAAACCATTTAAAATTTGATCGAGATTTATGATACCAAAGGGTATATTACGAAAATATGGTCCATGGTGAATCAAGTAATGTATATTTTTGGTAATTTTGATATGAAAACATTTGTTATATAGCTTGACTAAAATTGAGTTGACTAAGGATAAAAGTAAAAGCTTTTCAAGGCAAAGATATTACTACTTGTTATTAGCTGAACTAATCCATCTACACATGCTACTGCACTGAGCACAATATTACAATAACAAATATAAGTATGAGAAAATTTATGTTTAATACCTAAGAGCATCTTCAACAGTTTGCTAAATCAATTGACATCCTTTAAAATTTAGCAAATTAATCAAAAAAACATTCTCCAATAGTTTGTCAATTGGACTTGCCAATTCTACACGCTTGCCAAAAGATTGCATTGGTTTGCCATTTTTGTGAGCGCGCATCGGCTTGCCATCCTCTCGCCCGCGAGTCCTCCTCTCGGTTTCCCGCATGCAAGTTTCCTTACTTTTTAATCTTCTTTTTTGGGTTTGACAAATGAGAAATAGCAAATTGTTGGAGATGATCTCTTTCCAACTTGGTAAATTATTATAGCAACTTGCTAAAACACAAGATTTGGTAAGTGAGAAATAGAAATTGTTGGAGATGCTTTAACTAATCAATGTTACTTATCTTTGTGCTCCCTTTCGTTTTCTATTTCCTAACCCGATAGCTACATAGATGTTTTGTAGTCTATATATCAGTTTTACTGAACATATCATCAATTACTTTATATGTTTCTAACATCCATATTTTTAGAGTTTTTTCCTGACACCTACATTTGTCTTTCATATGTACTCAGATAAAAAAAGCTTAATAAGTTTTGATTGCAACATATGTCTCATGTCATGATTTTATATTCTGTCTTTTAAAATTTGCTCTTAGTAGTAATACACATTCTCTCTCTCTCTCCCTCTTAAATTGGTTCTTCTGCTTATTTTACAGTTTTTTTTGACCGGAAAGACTGTGGGGGAGATTCTCACAGTACCAAACAATTTTATAAATTTAGAAAGAAAAGATAGTATTTTACAGTTTATTCATTGCTCCTTTTGTATTTTACTAAAGGAACTTAGGTCTTAGACTATACTCATGTAATAATTGTAAGATCATAGCGGAGCTTGAAGTAAGATATTGCAAGGACTAACCATGTTTTCCTCAAGAGAACATTAATACTAAAATCTAAAAAAACTATTTACTTCAAATGAATTTACAAAATCATGGAGACCATGGTGTTAGTTTGTACTAATATCCTCCCTTGATAGATCGATGTTAACTTCCGTCTATAAAAATAAATGCACAGTAGTATTTTAATACAATAATTGAGTGTTAATAATTATACTCTTGTAGATATAGCATAATATCTCAGTTAAAATATATAAAATTATCTCCATCTCTACTTATTTTAAGAGATATTTACCTCTATGGCCATAAAAATATTTATCAGCTTATTTTTTTTAACTTATCTACTCTTCCTTCTATGGCCTTTCGTCCAATTTAGGATATTAACAGTGTTAGGTGTGGGGTAAAAATGACCATTTTACCCCTAAAAATAAAGTGCATAATTCATTTGAGGTGATTTTGACTTTTGGTAGAAAATTTTGGTCTGCTGAAATCTATCAAGAGCGCTCACCCTCACCACCAAAGTGCTGAACCTCACCACCAAAATGCTGAGCCTTAGCACTCTAGCCTAATTTCTTGGATTAAGGTTCTCCTAGTGTATGTTTTGTGAACCATTTGTTTCGTGGATAATTAGAGGGCCCAAGGACTTTTCTCAATCATCAAAATCACTTGTTGGTTTGAATGATTTTGAGTCAGGCTCTTTCTTCGTCGCAATCGAAGTAGAGAGCACCGTTTTCAGTTTTGGTGAGTCTCTTTCGTGTGGTTGATCTTTTTGCTATTTTGAGCACTCCACTGTGATCGTCAGTCATCGCCGACATCATCCCGCCACATGTTGGCTCGTAAGTAGCTCTTGTTGGAGTTTTCACATTTTAAGGTTCCGAGTGGGTCAGCAGCTATTCTAAAAGAAATTTAAGATTGACTCTCATTTACCCCCTCTGGTCTCCTGTTCGGTCCTTTGAGAAAGTCTCAAGAACCATTACATGCTCCAAAGGTCGAAGCTTGGTAATTCCTTGTGTGTTCTTCCCGTAGATCTAGGTAAACATAGCAGAACTCCCCCAATCATGAACTCCTGACACTTATTCATTATTTCTGCCAATCTATCCAACCAAATGAGGGTCTGGTCTTCTAAAAACTAGAGTATCAGGTTTACACATATGGTGTTGCAAGGTGTACGTCTCTATGGGTTTGTTACAGACCCTGATGTCCAAGCAAGAATACTCAACAATAGCACTATAATTTACTCAATTCAAGATACAATGAGAGGGGAGCCAGGGGAAATTATACAGGAACAACAAGAAGTTGAGGTAGGCAGGGATAGAGTCGTGGATAGAGGAGGAAGATGAGCTGGGAGTTCTCTGTTTGATGCCCTTCATCCGGCACTCCATGATCCTTTTAGCTGCACATCTCTGTAACTTGAGCTCATTTGGCAGCCCACGATAGAGGCCTATTTGGTAGCCCAGTCCATGACAGGGTTGCTCATGGCGGGCTTGTGAGTCCCCCGCCAGCATATGTGTTTAATCCAGTTGTTTGTCAAAGTTCGAGACATTGTTCTTGATTCCAGAAAGAATGATTAATTGCACGTACATGTAGATAGAGGGTACACACACTAATTAGAAAAGGAAGAAGAAAAAAAGTAAAAGAAAATGACGATTGTTACATGACGAGAGTTAGAAAGAACACAAGAAAAAAAATATATTTGGATTCAATCATGCGCGCTATCGACGCACGGCTCCTCATGTCGACGCCCATGCCCATCAATCAGTAGGAGTACATCACATCCTCACCCTGGTGCAGTTGAGGCGGACCTTGCGGGGTAGCTACCGCGGATGCTGCCCATCTTGACCATGGCGGCCACGAAGCTGCTCTTGAACAAGTCCGGGCTGTCCTTCCACTGCCTCACCTTGCCCGCGGTGCGCGGCGAGGCGAGCGCCGCGTCGGACTCGAGCACGGTGCGGTTGGCGAGCACGTTGGCGGCCGGTGTCGAGCGCGTACGGGCTGCCGGCATCGAAGAACACGTAGTTGTTGGAGTTGTTCCGGCACTGGTTCCGTAGGCTGTTCCGGAACGCCGAGTCCATGCCCTTGTCCTGGTCGCTCTTCAGCCGGTAGACGAACGAGCCGCAGTGCGCGACGCCCAGCGTGTGCGCGGCTGCACGTACAGTACGTATACGCATCGATTTGTTACCGTCGTCGGCTCCTCCCCGTGTATGTGTGTGTGTTGGAGAATAATGGAGAGGCTAGTGAGGTAGTAGTAGTAGTACCGTACCTGACAGGAGGACCATGTCGTCGATCGTCAGGTTCTTGCGGTAGAAGTACTGGGCGAGCAGGTCCACGTTCCGCTGGTTCGGAGGCGGGAGGTCGCCGGTCAAGCTCGCCCGCGACACCGTGCCATCCTGTCGCCCGCCGGGAACGGCGTACGAAACACCACCGCTCTGTGCTCGTGAATTTTAATTAAGAATTTCCCGTTTAATTTGATGGATTTCAGTAGTATTATTGGTGTATAGTACGTATAAGATTGAAATGTAATAAGTACTGTACGTACCAGCTTAACGCTGTCCCTGGCGGCGAAGGCCACGATGTCGGCGCACGAGACCGTGAGTGCGCACGCGGCCTCCAACCTCACCTTGATCCTCTCGATGACGTCGAACCCTCGGAGGCTCAGGTTGGGCTTCGCGTTCTTCTCCGCCTGCCGGTCGCTGGACTCCAGCAGCACCGACCCGTCGCAGCCCTGAAGTGAAAAAACAACGCACGCACGGCCGGCCGCCGTTCCTATCCGGTGAGCAAATCGATCGGCGTCGCAACATGCATACTCTGTCTATCTACTTGCTATATTAAGAGATCCAACAGGTGCGCGCGTGCGTGTGCGTTCACGAGCTCCTGATCGATCATCAGGTAGTGCTGGTACCTTGTGTCTCCGCTTACATTGACGAAGCAGTCGTGGAAGTGCAGTCGGATGAGACTGGCCAGGATGCCCTTATCCTTGTACGACAATGCCTTCTGGACCTCGTCGGCGACGATTGAAGGACCGAGAACGGCGACCAGAGGGGGTGAGGTGAATGGGAGTCTCAAATTTCTCTTCAAATATTCGGACCACTCTTTTCAAAAACCAAACCCAGTTGCTGGGTGCTCAACCTCCCCCGAGCAACGCGAACGGGGATTCAGACGAAATCGGAGAGAAGGGAGCTCATCGGCAGTGAAGGAAAATCACCGGAAACCCCAAAACACAGGTTTTCAACCCCTCGAGAAAAGAGGCAAGAACCTAGGCAAAACGGAAGAAAACAGCAACCAAACAGAGGCTCTGGATCACTTCGGTCTAGACCACCGGACCAATGACGAGTGGTCCGGTGCCTGTTCCGACACCTTCACCTGTCGAGACGAAAACGAGCAGGGAGCACCCGACCTCCGAGCAACCTGCTTCGGACTAGTCCGATGCCACCACCGGACCAAGACGAGTGGTCCGGTGCTCACTCTTCCCACTGTCGTATTTATGCAGTGAGCAACCGACCTCCGGACCTAACCTCCGGACTACCCCGTCGGACTATGGCGAGTGGTCTGACGCGTGGTAGTAACCCTCAGCAGAGCCACCGGACCACTCGTTAAAGGTCCGGTGCTCAAAAATTGAGAGGTCCGGAGGGTGGTCCGACGCCTCTTACTGCTTGACACGGGAAAGATCAAGACCACCGGACCGCTCGCTATAGTCCGGAGCTCAGAGGAAAAGTGGTCCGACGCTCACCGGAGAAAAACAGTTCCTCGCAAAAATTGATTCCACTCCGCCAAATCTTCTCAAAACTCAATCAAATGATCACCAACTGCAACCAAACTTTGTGGGCATGACCCTAGTGTAGTTGGGGAGCTATCCCACTCAATTTGGAGAGGTTACACGAGAACACTCGGATTTGGGGAAGAAGGAAGAAAACGAAGAACGCCACAAAGAAATCGTCCGATCTACGTGCTCGTGAGGTTTGAGAAGAATTCCTTGGGTGCAAAGATGTTCCTCA
The DNA here is from genome assembly GCA_022036555.1 of Microstegium vimineum. Classification (NCBI taxonomy): domain Eukaryota; kingdom Viridiplantae; phylum Streptophyta; class Magnoliopsida; order Poales; family Poaceae; genus Microstegium; species Microstegium vimineum. The sequence continues at coordinate 7,182,548 of CM039124.1, read as the reverse complement.
CAAGTACGCACAACTTGGTTCAAACAGATTTTGCAAAGCTACTCTCAATAAAGAGAAATCATCTCGGGAAAAAGAGAGAGCAAAAACAAAACGCGAAGAACACAAGCAAAACGGGGACACAATCACGAAATCGAAGCCACCATGGCTTACGGAGGTTACGGCCTTCGATTTCTCGCAACAAACTCAAGTTCTTACAGAGGTTGGTGAAATCAACCTAGGGATCTCATGAACTAGAGAGAGGGTAGAGAGAGAGAGTTGGAGCAAAATGATTAGGGTTCAAGAGATGGGATGAGGGATACCCCTTCACCCCCTATTTATCGGGCTTTGGCTATTTCCCAAAAAAACCCCTAGATACATGAGTGAACTACCTAGTCTAAGCATTGCAGTCCAAACTCCGGAAAATATCTCCCGCATTTTGAATGGACGGCCCCGCTTCCTGCCAGGAGTTGCCGTCGCCTCGACGCAACCTCCAGGATTCCGCCACGTGTCATCCCCGCTTCGTCGGAAGTTCCGCCCGGGTTTTGAGGCCCAAACCCGCGAAACCCGCCACCGGTACCTTTCGGCTCAACTACCGAACCTCGAGTTTTGAGGCTCAAACTCAGAAACCGTCCTCCGATGGTTTTGAGACTCAAACCACCAAACCGCTCGACTCGTGCCGCCTCGTCCTCGCCCGGCCCAGCTCCGAGTCCTCTGAGCCTCCTGCTCGACTCGCTCGTTGACCGTCTTGATTTGGCCAACACAGTCTACCTCCATGTCTTGTCGCGCTCGCCGGTGCCAAGTACTAGTCACCACAGCTAGTCCGCCGGCGCCCATGGTCCCTCAGTCCGAGCCCCGCTTCCGCCCTTCACCGCTCTCAGTCCATCGACACGGCAAGCCTATACTCGACCTTCTCCACACCATTGACCACTATCACTAGGCATAGTACCTGCACACCACAAGCCAATAGACAGACACACATTTGCTTTCACAAAGATTAGTAGTAAGACACTCAAACTGAAACGCTCAAGTGTTGGACAATCACTCATCACAAAACTGGACATATATGGATACTTATCCACCATGTGTTCGCAACGATGGACTCGGCGTTGCGGCACGTCTGGCTGTCGTAGCCGACCCGGAGAGCCTGCGCATCGGCGATACGGGTGTGGTGCAGGAGCAGGCCTGCAACGACGAGGAGGACCAGCAGCCCTGCGCCCAGCTTCCCCATTGCCATCGTCGTGAACTCTCACCGACGTTCGGTGATGAGAGATGGCCGGTGCAGCTGTTGTTAGCAAATTAGCGTGCTGTGGTCGACGGAGCTGCACGCTTATATGCACCTGGCAGGAAACGCTTTCCCAAAAATGTAATGCATTTGAGGGCAGCACATATATCTGAAGATGCAGGGGATTATTTAGTTGCGCCGTGCTGACCATCAGTTTTGTGCTGTGAACACCAAGCTGGTGGAGGCTACTTCTGATGGTCGTGTCGGTTAGATTCCGTAGAGGACGTGAGACCGTGTCAGGCATGAGCTAGTACTGTGAGTTGGTCTTTTGTCAAGAAGCCAAGACGACGTGCTTACATGCTCCGGCCTCCGCATATCAAATGATCAAAGGAGTAATCATTATGGCCCAAGATCGAAATAAACTCAACATGGAGAGATCCATATTTTTTTCTCGATCACGCAAAAAGTTTACGCGTTTTTTATTAAGGTAGAGAAGGTGTTCAATACAACACGCTTTGACAGCGCCTAGGGGATCAAAAGTTATACATAAATGCTCAGACCCTCCCTAACGAACAACAAACTATGCTCAGACCCTCCCTAGAGATCCATATAATATATAATGGCGAAGATCAGAGATCGACTTTGATGTGTATGCACCTAGTGAAAGATCCTTGCTTATTTTGGATATTGGTGTGGAGACAGGGATGCGCTGCTAGCTGTTTTCTTGCCAGAATAGTCAAATCCGTGCACATTAATTAGATCACCTATATTATTATATTATGACTTTTGCTACGGTACTCCAGAATGAATGTGGATCGTCCATTTATTTCGATCCAACGGTCACGATCATCTAGGAGGTAATAGTATTTATTGAATTTTTATTTTATAAAAACAGGGTAATATGATAGCTCGTTCCGCATGCGCATGCGTGCCAGCGAGTTCCGCGCGCTGGCCGCCGTTCGTTGCAGGGCTGCTGCACGCGACGGCGCCGAGGACGACGATGTACAACGCCGGGTTGCCCACGAAGCTGTCCTTGTACATGGAGCCGGAGAAGAGAGGAGGCAAAATGCCGGTGAGGCGGTTGTTGGATAGGCAAGATACCGGACAGCGAGTTGTTCCTCAAATCAAGTCGGCCAAGCGTAAGAAACCTCCGCTAGCGACGCCGGCAGCGTCCCGGAGAACATGTTGTTGGCGGCCGACAGCTCGAACAGAGCAGGCAGGGTGCCGATCTGCGGCGGCAGCGCGCCAGTGAAGCGGTTGTCGGAGATGAGCAGCTGCGACAGGTTCTTGGCCACGGCGATGGTGGGGTCCACGGTGCCGGACAGAGTGTTCCAGCCTGGGCGCGAGGAACACGTCGGCCGGTATCTCACCAGAGAGGCGGTTCATGGACGACTGGGAGCTGGAGGTAACCGGAGAGTGCCCCAAGGTTATATTTTTTGGTTTTTTATTTATTAATTTATTTAGTAAATTATTAAGTTTAGAAAAATCAATGGTCCAGATTTGATTTTTAGATATTACCTCCTGGGAGGTAACCGGAGTACCTGAGCATTGACCATTATTATTAAGGTGTGTTTCAATAAATCAAAATTTCATATAAAACACTTAAGGCCTATTTGGATCGTGCCTCCCAGGCAGCCCGTCACCAAGGCAAGGCTCCTAGCCATCTGGTTTCGTACGACTTGGGCCAGGATCGGCTGCCTAACAGATATCTACCTACTTGCCAACTAAGGTAGCACAGCTGACCTTTTTATCTTGATTCAAGTCATCGATTTATCACGAATGTTTACTTTTTTTAGATTTATTTTAAGTTAAGAATAACGTTATTCTTTCAGTGCTAAGTGCGTGTCCCAATGCTAATATGTTTTTATGCGTTATTTGTTTTCAGTGCTAATCGGCGTGCCTCGTTGATTTTTGTTTGTTGATGATGGGAGATGTGAATTGAGATGCTGTTTCACACGCAAAAGATGGCCACTATATTCTGCTGGAACGTTGGTGAGGCTCCTCGGCATTGGCGAATTAAAGAACTGTACCATTTTCCAACAAATCCAAACAAGTATACTTGGTCATTTGGAGGAGAAACAAATGAGTAAAAGAGATCAAATGTTATTTACGAGTAACATCTGAAGGACCGAAAACGGCAACCAGAGGGGGGTGAATGGGAGCCTTAAATTTCACTTGAAAATATTCGGGTCACTCTTCCCAAAAACAACCCCAGCAAGCCAGCTTACTCCACCAGCAAGATCACGACCCTAGAGAGGGTGGATACCTTTGGCAAAGACCAAGAGGTACAGCGGATCTTCCGGAAAACAAGAACTCAAACTGTGACACCGATAGTGAGGCTCTCAAACCCTATGGAGAAGAGAAGAGAGCTCTCCCAAAAATACTTATGAGAACTGGTCTCAAAAGTGTTTCATCAAGTTCCCTGCGTGATTACGAAACCAACGCAATAAACGGAACTCAATTCGGAGTCCGGAAGAGGGAGAAACGGCCAAAACAGCGACGAAGAAAATCCTGAAAATCCTTGCTGGAAGGCCGACGGACGCTGGCGTTGGACGGTCCGTCGCCAGAGTCCGACGCACCCAGAAAAAACAGCCCCTACTGAAAGGGCGACGGACGCTGGCGTAGGACGGTCCGTCGCCAGAGTCCGACGCACCCCGAAAAATCAGCCCCTACTGGAAGGGCGACAGACGCTGGCGTAGGACGCTGACTGAGGGCGACGGACGCTGGCGTAGGACGGTCCGTCGCCAGAGTCCGACGCCAAAAACGAAAAACGTCGACCAGCGAGGCGACGGACGCTGACGTCAGCACGCCCCAGCGTCCGACGCAAAACCCTCGGTGCGTCCGACGCTCCCGAAAACTGCACAGTGAAAACGAAAATTGTGATTTCTCCTTCAAATCTTCCCAAAACTCAACCAAATGAACTCCAACTGCAACCAAACTTTGTAGGCATGATCCTTGTACAGTTGAGGAGCTAATCCTAAGAAATCATCGCTCAATTTGGTGAGAAATAAAGGGAAACGAGGATTTGGGGGAGAAGGGGCAAGAACGAAGAACACCGCAAAGAAATCGTCCGATCTACGCACTCGTGAGGTTTGAGGGGAATTCCTTCAGTGCAAAGATACTCCTCACAAATACGAACAACTTGGTTCAAACAGATTTGCAAGAGCTACTCCCTAAAAAGAGAAATCATCTCGGGAAAAAGAGGGAGCAAAAGCAAAACGCGAAGAACACAAGCAAAACAGCGACACGATCAAGAAATCGAAGCCACCATGGCTTACGGAGGTTACGGCCTCTGATTCCTCACAACAAACTCGAGTTCTTATAGAGGTTGGTGAAATCAACCTAGGGATCTCATGAACTAGAGAGAGGTTAGAGAGAGAGAGTTGGGGCAAAGTGATTAGGGTTCAAGAGATAGGATGAGGATACCCCTTCATCCTCTATTTATTAGAGGCTTTGGCTATTTCCCAAAGACCCCCTAGATACAATGAGTGAACTACCTAGCCTAAGCATTGCAGTCCAAGCTTCGGTAAATATCTCCCTCGATTTGAATGGACGGCCCCGCTTCCTGCCGGGAGTTGCCGTCGCCTCGACGCAACCTCCAGGATTCCGCCACGTGCCATCCCCGCTTCCTCGGAAGCTCCGCCCGGGTTTTGAGGCCCAAACCCGTGAAACCCGCCACCGGTAGCTTTCGGCTCAACTACCGAACCCCGAGTTTTGCGGCCCAAACTCGGAAATCGACGCGGATGGTTTTGAGGCCCAAACCACCAAACCACTCGACGCGAGCCACCTTGTCTTCGCCCGGTCGGACTCCGAGTCCTCTGAGCCTCCGCCCGACTCGCGCGTCCACCATCTTGACTTGGTCGACTCGGTCTACTTCCATGTCTTCTCGCACTCGTCGGTGCCAGGCACTAGCCACCACAGCTAGTCCGCCGGCGCCCATGGTCCCTCAGTCCGAGCCCCGCTTCCGCCCTTCACCGCTCTCAGTCCATCGGCACGGCAAGCCTCTACTCGACCTTTTCCATGCCATTGACCACTGTCACTAGGCATAGTACGTGCACACCACAAACCGATAGACAGGCACACATTTGCTTTCGCAAAGAGCTTAGGGTAAGCCACTCAAACTGAAACGCTCAAGTGTTGGGCAATCACTCATCACAAAACTGAACATACATGGGTACTTATCCACCATGTGTTCGTAATCTCCCCCTTGATGAGTGCATTATCAACACAAGTGCATTTCAGATTTGAGCCACAAGGTAAAGCTCTCCAAATGACCAAAAGCTAAGAAAGTCAAAATGGGGTCACTTGAGAGAAGCAAGACGCATCCAAAACTTGGTTCCCAAAGACATGGGCAACGACTCGACGTAACCAAGCAAAACAAAGCTAGCCCTCAAGAAGAGGCAGAAACGAGCGCAACACCGCTAGCAAGCCAAAGATACCAATCAAAGCTCTCAAAGCTCAGAATACCAATTGAAGCACTAAGGGGGCTCAAAGATACCAATTAAAACGCATAAGACTCAAGAGGCCAATCGAAACCTGTCGGAGCCAAAACACAAGCTATACCCTCCAGAAGAGGTAAAGGCTCAACACATCTAGCAAAAGCTCCCCCTGGGCAAAAGCATACACAAGATACCAAGGAAGGGTGAAAAGAGCCAAAGAAGCAAGATTTTCACAAAATGCACATTTTCTCCCCCTTGATCAGATATCTCTCCCCCATGCTTTCTTTCCACAATGCACAACTCACCCCTTTAAGTGTAGATGGAGTGAAATGCACATCTCTCCCCCTTGTTGATACATGAAACTCATCAAAGCTCAAAACTCAAGAACCGGCCACAAAAGCCATGATATGAAAAATGAGTGCAACAAGCTTCATACATAGAGCTAAGACAATGAAAGGATGCTCTAAGTGATGTGATCATGTGAGAATAGAAAAAGCTCTACGTGCCCAACTAAGACTCAGGTTGAGCTAAAGATCACTTTAGAAGCTATTTTAGAGAGCATTACATGTGTGAAGCAAGGAATGGGTATCACCTCCTAGAGACAACTAGACATGGCAAACAAGATAGGACCTATCTCAAAGCAATCTCATGTATAGCAAGTAAAACTATCCCTAGCAAAGTTCATACAACAAGCCAATGACCCAACTGAATGAATTTTTCAAATTTCAGAGTGTTGCAGCCAAATTTCAGTTTTAGGCACATTTAAGTTGTATGCGAGTGGTTGTAAGCAAAGTGATGCCACTGCTTACCAACCGGGCGAAGTCAAAGGACTTAACACACCGGTTTTGGTCATACACGACACCGCTCAAGTATCAACCCATATGGGAAGCAGTCTCGAACACACAATGAAGTGCTCACAATGCAAACCCAACTCGATCTTTCCAATGCACAAAACAGGGAGCAATTTCATTTCAGATCAATTTTAAGCATGGTGCTCAATGGAAGTGAATGAAACAATGAAGAGCCATAGTTACGAGCTATATATAAGGTAGCCAAGAAGGATCTTCAAAAGCCTACACATGCTAGTGCCATTTCAGAGGTGACATGGGGAATTAAAATCAGATTTAAAACTTTTCTAACTTAGCTCTATTGCATATCAAGAGATCAAAGAGAGTCTAAGTTAGGCAACACCATAGACACATAAAGCACCTCAAACAGAGCATAGATTCATTATATCGGCTATAGGTATGAAGCTTAATATGAACTATGTCACAAATGCAAATGAGATGCAAAATGCAATGACACCAATTAAAAGAAAAGACAAAAAGAATCAAAAAAAAGAAAAAGAAACACAAAGAGCTTCCCTCAACTAAAAAGGGAAGCAAACACCCAACTCACCCCGAAGGCGAGAAAACGCAACTTGATCGAGAGGTTTTGTGAGAATATCCGCAAGCTGGTTTTGGGTCTCGACATGTCGGAGGACAATGTCGCCCTTCTCATAGTGATCTCTCAAGAAGTGAAAGCGAACATCAATGTGTTTGGTCTTAGAGTGAAGCACGGGATTTTTGGCTACACTAATGGCACTCGTGCTATCGCAAAGCAGAGGCACTTTAGTAAGCTCAAGACCAAAATCCTTCAAAGTTGCGATCATCCAAAGCAACTGAGAGCAACAGCTAGCCGCGGCAACGTACTCAGCTTCGCACATCGACTGTGCCACGCTAGACTATTTGCGAGAAGACCAAGACACAAGAGAAGACCCGAGAAACTGGCACGTCCCAGAAGTGGACTTCCGATCAAGACGACAACCGACAAAGTCGGCATCAGAATAACCACAAAGCACAAGAGAGGAGGAGGCAGAAAACCAAAGACCAAATTCGGGAGTGAAGCACAAGTACCTCATGATGCATTTCACCGCCTGCTTGTGCGATGTCCGTGGGGACGCCTGAAAGCGAGCACATAGGCAGACGACGAACTGAATGTCTGGTCGGGTCGCCGTCAGGTACAGAAGCGACCCGATCATGCTGCGGTACTCCGTATGGTCCACCGCTTCTCCTTCCTCATCCGCATCCAAGGCAGTAGTAGTTGACATAGGCATCGAGAGGGGCTTTGCCTCGCCCATGTCAAACTTCTTCAAGATATCCTTCGTGTACTTGCCTTGGTGCACAAACGTCCCTTCTCGGGTTTGCTTGATTTGCAACCCAAGAAAGAAAGTCAACTCTCCCATCATGCTCATCTCAAATTCCCTGCTCATAAGATCTGCAAACTTAGCAACAAGAGCATGAGAAGAACCACCAAAGATGATATCATCCACGTAAATTTGGACAAGGAGAGTGTCTTTGCCTTGCTTGAGGAAAAACAATGTCTTATCTACCGATCCCATTTTAAAACCCTTAGCAAGCAAAAAGGTTTTTAGCCTATCATACCATGCTCTAGGTGCTTGTTTCAAACCATACAAAGCTTTGTAAAGTTTAAAAACATGGTTTGGAAACTTGGGATTTTCGAAACCGGGAGGTTGTCTAACATACACTTCCTCCTCTATGTAGCCGTTTAGGAAAGCACTTTTAACATCCATTTGAAAAAGTTTAAAACCCTTAGAAGCCGCAAAAGCTAGAAGGATTCTAATGGCTTCTAACCGAGCTACGGGAGCAAAGGTTTCCTCATAGTCTATTCCCTTCTTTTGATAAAAGCCTTGCGCTACCAACCTAGCCTTGTTACGCACTACCACCCCATCCTCACTTTGTTTGTTTTTGAAAACCTACTTGGTTCCTATAGGGTGGCAACTTGGTGGTGGTGGCACTAAGACCCAAACGCGGTTTCGCTCAAAGTTCTCTAACTCCTCATGCATGACATTAACCCAATCCGGATCCATCAATGCGTGTCCAACATCTCGGGGCTCAAAAGACGCGACAAAAGCCGAATGAGCAAAATGAGAGATACGATATGACCTGGAGCGTGTTGTACGCTTGTTGATGTCGCCGATCATAGTCTGAGGAGGGTGGCGATGCTGAATGTGTAGCGGTGCCTCACGTGAAGAAGTTGCCTCCCCCTCGACAGCAGCTAGAGCTCCCTCAGGTGCAACGGGCACCGACTGAGGAAGCTGCTCGAACGCCCCCCATGTAGAGGAAGTAGAAGGGTCCGGGCCGTGAGCCGAAGTAGACGTCACAGGGTCGACTGGGGCAGCCGGTGGAGTAGGCTCGGGATCACCCCAATCGGCGTCGTCCTGCTCCTCCTCCACAAAGATGCTGGTGTTCACCTCATCATCACCTGCAAGCTCAAAAGCAGTGGAAACACAGGGCATAGTTTCATCGAATGTAATCTCACTAGTCTCCATCACTCGGTTAGTTTCTAGGTTAAGTGCACAATAAGCACGAGAGTGAGTAGAATAACCAAGAAAGATACCGTCAGAAGACCGTGATTCAAATTTATCCAACTTACCGCCATTTTTGAGGATGAAGCACCTGCACCCAAACACCCGTAGGTGACTTACCTTGGGTGGTCTCCCAAAACGCAGCTCATAAGAGGTCTTTTTCTTGAAAGCCCGGAGAAAAATGCGATTGGAAACATAGCAAGCAGAATTGAGTGCTTCGGCCCAATACCGCCTAGGAGTCCTATGCTCATCGAGCATCGTCCTGGCCATCTCAACAAGGGTCCGATTCTTGCGCTCAACAACGCCGTTCTGCTAGGGTGTGTAAGGAGAGGAAAATTGGTGATCCAAACCCAAGGAAGAGCAAAGAGAAGCAAATTGAGCATTCTTGAATTCTGTGCCATTGTCACTGCGAATAGCTCTCATGACATGCTTAGGTAGCTCATTTTGCAATCTCAAAATCAGATCACGCACATGCATAAAAGCCTCATCCTTACTCTCCAAAAAGAACACCCAAGAGTACCTCGAGTAGTCATCAACGACTACAACCACATACCACTTCCCTCCTTCCGACCTAACCCGAGCTGGAACAACTGTGTCCATGTGTAAGAGCTCGCCGGGTTGTGAGGTCATAATTTGAGTTACGGGAGGATGGGAAGCAGCAACCATCTTGCCATGTCTGCAAGGATGGCAAACCAAATCCTTTTCGAACTTTAGCTTAGGCAATCCTTGGATAAGGTCCATTGAGCTAAGCCTTGCAAGCAAGTAAAAACTCAAATGTCCCAATCTCCTATGCCACTTCCAAAGCTCAGAAGAAGAACCGGCAAGAAGACAACGAGAAGGTCCGGAAGAGATAGAAAAATCCGCACGAAAAACCTTCCCGAAGGGTAAAATCCGGCAAACAAGCTCACCCCGAGAGTCCAAAATCCGAGACAAGTTTGGCTTAAAGCTCACTTCAAAACCGTCTTCAAGGAGTTGCGAAACTGAGAGAAGATTAAAATGCAAATTCGCAACCAAAGCAACATCCTTGAGGACAAAAGACGAATTGACTCGGATGGACCCCCGAGAGACAACCTTACCTTTACTCTTGTCCCCGAATGTGATGTACTCGGTGTGGCGCACGGGGTCGAGGCTGGAGAACCACTTGGCACTTCCGGTCATATGGCGTGAGCATCTAGAATCCACAAGCCAAGTCTCCTCCAGTCCTCCTTCCTACATCAATAAAAAGACATAGGGTGAGCAAACGGACCAACATTGGGGTTAGTAAACTGTGAAGGATACCAGTGTTGTCCCATTTGCCCAAAGAATGGGTTCGGAGAAAAACCAAACATCTCCTGCCCTACGGGAGGATAGCGATCACCACGATAGGGAAAACGTGGTCCGCTAAAGAAGGGTGGAGTAAAGCCACCGCCACGAGGCCCGTAGTCGTATGGATCACGACCGGTACCCCGCCGGGCACGACCACCGCGTGGTCTAGCCTCCTGAGGCCTAGCACCTTGAGGCATTGCTCCTCTAGGCCTAGAAGTGCGCCTCTGAACTTCCGGTTCACGCACCCCAACTCGTGGGTGGTACATGTCCCGGTTGTTCAACTCAACCTGCCTCCGATCATCTCTCTTCCTCCTAAAGCAAAACTCAGCCAAGTGCCCATCCCGCTCACAATACTCACAATGGTACCTCACCACACTCTTGGTAGGCACTCTCTTGTTTGGTTGGGTGGCTCTCGCTTTCTTAGGAAGGGGATCACTAGAGATGTCTGGCAGTGTGTCAAGTGGGTTGCGAAGGTGGTTTGGTTTGGCAATCCACACTTGCTTCTGTGGAGTGGTTTTGGGTGGCTCTTCAAACACACCATCTCTCACAGGAAACTTGGAGGGGTCGGTAGGCTTAGGTGGAGTGATCTTGGTAAGCTTGGGTGTTGTGGTGGATTTCTCATTCTCGCTCAAACCACTGCACTCACCGATCTTACCGAACAAGCTATCGTCCTTCCCACCTACGCAAAGCCTACTCTCGTGCTGCCAGCTCGCTTGCACTGGCTAAGCATCATCCCCAGCTGCGGCTCTCGGCAAGACACCCAGCTCAAGATGGACCGAAGGTATGTGTTTTCTTCCTCGGTACGCATCTTGTCGTGTCTGCACGACGCGATCTCAAGCTCCAAAGCCTCAAAGCGATCTGACTCTCTAGTTCTATCTGAGCTGACCTTCTCTAACATAGCGATCCTAGCATCCTATTGTGCCAGCTCAGAACACAAGCCTAAGCAAGACTTGCACGCACCAAGTAAGCTAGGCCTAACCTTCAGCTCACTAATCTCCTCAAGTAGAGTACCATACTTTTCCTGGAGTGTGACAAGATCAGACATGTGGATGGCACAAGCATCACACTCTACCTCCTCGGTAACCACCACTTGTGCCTTAGCAAACTCCAGCTCATGAAGCGTGCTAAGGTACTTTGCTTTGAAATAGTTCCTCTCACAAGCGGCACGCTTGAGCAAAGCATCCTGACTAAGCAAGGTATCGTTCAGAGACTCAAGCTCGAGAGAGAGGGATTCGATGGTGGGTGATACCTCGGGTGTGTCAGAGTCGTAGTCGGGGCCATCCTCGCGCTTCCCGACCTTGCCTTCTTCAATCGCCATGGTGCAAAAGCCACCGTGCTTGGCGTCGGCGTAGAAGCAGAGGCCGTTGAGCTTGTCCTCAACCTTTCCCTTCGACTCATCGTCGCTCGAGGAAGAGCCCGCGTCGGAGGAGGCATCGATGTCGCTGAGGGAGGCGAGGAAGGCTCGGTGCTTGGCCTTCACCTTGTCGATCACCTTCTTGGAGGACTTTCGGTTGTAGCCACCCTTGGCCTTGTGCTTGGCCTCGAAGCGGTGCTCGCGCTTGTCCTTGTGCTTGGTGAAGTTACCCGCAGCTTTCTTGGGGCAGTTTGCGATGAAATGATCCTCATCACCGCAACGGTAGCACCCCTTGGCCGAGCCACCACGTCGACGGTTCAAACGGTTGTTGTGAAACCGTGAGAACTTGGTGATGACCAAAGCCAGCTCATCATCTCCAAGCGCCTCCACTTGTTCCTCTATCACAGACATCAAAGACAAAGCGAACGAAGAGTGTGAAGGGTTAGAGGAAGAAGAAGACACACCGCCGGGGCCGGAAACCAACGCATGGATGGGTTCAACGGGTTCTCAAGCTTGGCCCGGGTCTGGTGGTCAATCTCCGAGGACTTGAGCTTACTGAATAGCTCGTCCATGGTCAGGGCGTCATAGCCCGGTGACTCCTGGATGGCAGCCACCTTCATCTCCCATACCTTCCGATCAAGAGCATGCAAAAGCTTGATAGCCATCTCATGATCATCATAAGGCAAGTTGGTCCGATTAGCACGTATCTTGTTGATGATAGATTGGAAGCGAGTGAACATCCCGTCAACAGATTTGCCGGCCAACTGAACGAAGTTCTCGTACTCCCTACAGTACGTGTCGAAGAGTCTGGACTTGATCTGAGGGTTGCCCTCATGATATCGCACAAGTGTTTGCCAGATCTCTCGTGCCGTAGTGAGACTCGAAACCCGCTCAAACTCAGGAAGAGACAAACTCGAGAAGAGGATGCTACAGGCTCTTGCGTTTGAAGCATGTTGTGTAGCTTGGAGCTTATCCGAGTGCCAAGAACCACGTAGTCCTCATTCTCACAAATCTCCCAGATCTTCGAATCAAGCCCTTGAAGGTAAGCGGACATGCACACCTTCCAATAGGCGAAATTCGTTCCATCGAAGAACGGAGGTTTGCCAACACCTCGCTCCATGTCGCCTTCGCGGATCAAAAACCGTGTAAGGTGAAATGATCCTTAACTGGCTCTGATACCAATTGAAGGACCGAGAACGACGACCAGAGGGGGGGGGGGTGAATGGGAGCCTCAAATTTCACTCGGAAATATTCGGACCACTCTTTCCAAAAACAACCCTAGCAAGCCAGCTTACTCCACCAGCAAGATCACGACCCTAGAGAGGGTGGATACCTTTGGCGAAGACTAAGAGGTACAACGGATCTTCCGAAAACCAAGAACTCAAACCGTGACACCGATAGTGAGGCTCTCAAACCCTATGGAGAAGAGAAGAGAGCTCTCCCAAAAATACTTATGAGAACTGGTCTCAAAAGTGTTTCATCAAGTTCCCTGCGTGATTACGAAACATACGCAACAAACAGAACTCAATTCGGAGTCCGGAAGAGGGAGAAACGGCCAAAACAACGACGAAGAAAATCCTGAAAATCCTTGCTGGAAGGCCGACGGACGCTGGCGTTGGATGGTCCGTCGCCAGAGTCTGACGCACCCAGAAAAAACAGCCTCTACTGGAAGGGCGATGGACGCTGGCGTAGGACGGTCCGTCGCCAGAGTCCGACGCACCTAGAAAAATCAGACCCTACTGGAAGGGCGACGGACGCTGGCGTAGGACGGTCCGTCGCCAGAGTCCGACGCCAAAAATGAAAAACGTCAACCAGCGAGGCGACGGACGCTGACGTTAGCACGGCCCAGCGTCCGACGTAAAACCCTCGGAGCGTCCGACGCTCCCGAAAACTGCACAGTGAACCCGAAAATCGTGATTTCTCCTCCAAATCTTCCCAAAACTCAACCAAATGAACTCCAATTGCAACCAAACTTTGTAGGCATGATCCTTGTACAGTTGGGGAGCTAATCCTAAAAAATCATCGCTTAATTTGGTGAGAAATAAAGAGAAAGGAGGATTTAGGGGAGAAGGGGCAAGAACGAAGAACACCGCAAAGAAATCGCCCGATCTACACACTTGTGAGGTTTGAGGGGAATTCCTTCAGTGCAAAGATGCTCCTCACGAATACGAACAACTTGGTTCAAACGGATTTGCAAGAGCTACTCCCTACAAAGAGAAATCATCTCGGGAAAAAGAGGGAGCAAAAGCAAAACGCGAAGAACACAAGAAAAACAGCGACACGATCAAGAAATCGAAGCCACCATGGCTTACGGAGGTTACGGCCTCCGATTCCTCACAACAAACTCGAGTTCTTACAGAGGTTGGTGAAATCAACCTAGGGATCTCATGAACTAGAGAGAGGTTAGAGAGAGAGAGTTGGGGCAAAGTGATTAGGGTTCAAGAGATAGGATGAGGATACCCCTTCATCCTCTATTTATTAGAGGCTTTGGCTATTTCCCAAAGACCCTCCTAGATACAATGAGTGAACTACCTAGCCTAAGCATTGCAGTCCAAGCTCCGGTAAATATCTCCCTCGATTTGAATGGACGGCCCCGCTTCCTGCCGGGAGTTGCCATCGCCTCGATGCAACCTCTAGGATTCCGCTATGTGCCATCCCCGCTCCTCGGAAGCTCCGTCCGGGTTTTGAGGCCCAAACCCGTGAAACCCGCCACTGGTAGCTTTCGGCTCAACTACCGAACCCCGAGTTTTGCGGCCCAAACTCGGAAACCGACGCGGATGGTTTTGAGGCCCAAACCACCAAACCACTCGACGCGAACCACCTTGTCTTCGCCCGGTCGGACTCCGAGTCCCCTGAGCCTCCGCCCGACTCGCGCGTCCACCGTCTTGACTTGGTCGACTCGGTCTACTTCCATGTCTTCTTGCACTCGTCGGTGCCAGGCACTAGCCACCACAGCTAGTCCGCCGGCACCCATGGTCCCTCAGTCCGAGCCCCGCTTCCGCCCTTCACCGCTCTCAGTCCATCGGCACGGCAAGCCTCTACTCGACCTTCTCCACGTCATTGACCACTGTCACTAGGCATAGTACCTGCACACCACAAACCGATAGACAGGCACACATTTGCTTTCGCAAAGAGGTTAGGGTAAGCCACTCAAACTGAAACGCTCAAGTGTTGGACAATCACTCATCACAAAACTGAACATACATGGGTACTTATCCACCATGTGTTCGCAACATCCAAATTATTTATCCATACTGGCATTGAGTAAGGATCAATTTAAATTCTATACTGAAATATATTACAGCTAAAACAGCTGAACAGCAGCAAACTAGAAGGATGTCTTAAAGTGAACTTCATTAATTTGGATGAGCTTGCTTTAGTGCTCCATCTGTTAAGCACTGATAATATCCTCGTAGAACTCCCTGATCTTTGCAAAGAAAGCATCCCTGAAACACAATGCAGTCGTTTGAGCATCTAGCATATATAACCAAGGAGATCAAAGAAATTTATGGTAGGCAAAACCTAAAGGCATAAACGTATCAATATGTAGAGCAACTGAATCTTTCAGCCAACTTTGGAAGTTGTTATACTGAACTCTTTATTAGAGGGGCATGCTGGATACAAGTTTATCTATATCATTTTATCCGATGGCTGACACGATTATTCTCGAGCCAGAAATATTCAGGTTGCTGTCTTTGCATATGCAATATTTGGACGCTGAATAAAATAGTCTCGTACTGTTTCATTACCTGTCAGGCTTGAATAGCAAGTTTCGGTACGCGAACCACTGCATCACAAAAAGCATATATATGAAGGTGGAAATTCAGTAGATAAGCGGTAGAGTTAATAATAATAAAAAAAGCATGACAACCGAAAGATTTTGAACATTGTAGGCCTCAATGCGAAATCCATCCCATATTTGTCATATTATGCGTCACAAGAGCAATTATAATCTGATGAAGTTTTGCTCAGGTGTGCATCTTCTCTTACCCCACTGTATCCAATTCCAACAGCCTCCATCAGACCTGGAATCACGGGGAGCCTATCGATTGCCTGCGAGGTAACAACACCAACACCAAATACAAACACACTGCTCGTTATCCACGCAGACATGATTCAGGAACTTCCGTCGAATTAAAAAGGATGAAAAAACGTTCAGTACCGACACTACTCCACCGGCGCTCCACATGGCGAGCGTGGCAGCGACGCCGAGCGTGGTCACCGCGTACTTGTCCTCGATCCTGTCCCACTGCACCACGCAAGCATCAACAATAGGAAGAAGACGTGTCATCGTCGTGCTGCGACGACCAACCTACGAACGAGTACAGATTGAAAACCACGACGTGCCACGTCGATCGCCTACCTCCTGTTTCAACTTGTTGACGAACTCGGTGAGCTCCTCGTTGTCAGCCACAGGCGCCGCCGACTCCCCCGCAGCCATGGCCACCACGTTCCTCGCCAGCCGCTTGCCTGTACAGACAGACAGGGATGCGTGCGCATCGACGCACGCACAGACGTAAGAACCAAAGATCGACGCTCACTCTAGGCGTGCTACGAATGGAATGGTATGGCCTAGGCTGGCAACATCGTGCCACACTCACAGAAGGACGCGGGCCGGGTCTGGCCCTGCCTCTGCGCCGCGACGACGAGGCCGGGCAGCGGCGGTCGCGCGGGCAGCCCCAGCCAGACGGAGCGTGCGGCGGCGGCCTTGCTGTAGCTGTAGCCGCCCTTCGGGACGGCCACGCCCGTGGCAGCAGCAGGGGCGGTCGGGACCATGGTGGGGTGCTGCGGTGGGTCTTGCGCGGCGCGCGCAGTGAACTGTGCGTGGACTGGTCGGTGTGGGTGTCACCCGGCGGCCGGGGTGACGTCGCTGCGCGCTGTGGATGGCGTTACGCGTGGAGCACGTCGGCGGCTAAAGAACGGGGGCGCAGCCGTGCTGGGGGCTCCAAGGCGCGCGCGGATAAAGTGGGACGGCCGCCACACGTTCCCCGGGGAAAATGATAAGATGGGGTTGGGTTTTGGTTTTCGTCGCGCTGGGGATGGAATGGATTGCCCCCTGTGACCGTCTGCGGTGGTACGCGTGTGGTGTGGTGTGGCCGTCCGCCGTCTCTGTCGACCTGCGTCGCGGTGCCGGGTACGTACGAGGTACGGGCAATGCCTGGCGAATCGCGCTACTGCCGCGTGTAAAGCTCCTTCACCTTTTTACTCCGCGTCTTTGTCCGCCTCGCCCTGGCCGGCTTTGTGCTGGTGCTGCGGTAGGCTGTCGATTTTGGGAACGGAGCGGGAAGCGAGACTGGGCTTTAGTTGGGCCGTTATTCCAACCCGTCCAAGTTCCGTGAAGAAATTATCTGCTAGCCGGGTTCCAAAAAAAAAAAAAATTGTATAAAATATTATTTCTTTCCTGTGGCTTGCTTTGTTAATAAAAGTTTTTCAAGAATAATTTAAATTTGATTATTTTTCATAATTTTTTTTAAATAAGACGAGTGATCAAACTTGGAATAAAAAAAAGTCAAACATCTTATAATTTAGGACGAAGGGAGTAGAAACCAACAACTCAAACATTATACAGTACTACAGGGGAGTTAATATCATTAATATTTAAATGACTTCTATTACATTACAAGAGTAGTATTCGAAGTCAATTCATAGTAACTTATATTCTATTTCCACATGACTTCAAAATATAAGATCAGTGGCATCCCACAGATCGAAGTCATGATTGCTAATTACATACTCCGTCCGTTCCAAATTATAGTTCTAAATTATAGTTCGTTTGAATTTTTTACCCCAAGTTTGATCACTCGACTTATTTAATTTTTTTTTATAAATATCACTTCTTTTGCTATGACTTGCTTATTTAATAAATAGTCTACAAAAATAACTTAAATTTGACGATGTTTACATAATTTTTTTAATAAAACGAGTGGTTAAATTTGGGGTCAAATGAATTATAATTTGAAACGAGGGAGTACGTATATAGCTCCCGTGTGAATTGGCACACATGGAGCGGGTACATAGAAGGCCTGGCGATGATGCATAGTGGCCTTCCATCACATCCATCCCTCATACCTCGCTAGGGCATGGTGGCGGCTCTTCCTCTTGTCGTTCTGGGCATTGTTGTTCATAATCCCCAACACATGGTTCTTAGCCGCATCCCTGTTCCGGTCCCGGAGCCCCTGACCGGGGAAGATGGGGCAATAGAGCTACCCGTTGTGGTTGATGATGTGCAGCTGGTGACCCCTTAGGACGAAGGGCATCATGTACCCATGGAGCGCGGGAATGACAACTATAGGGAGGGGAAGCATGCCAACAAGGGCAAACGGGAGGGGGCTGGCACCAGCAAGGTCGAACGGGAGCACGCCGGGACTATCGGCGGCTCGACGCCGGCCGGTGAGGTCAAGGGTGCCAAAGACACTACTACAACAACAACCTTTAGTCCCGGCCAAAATGGCCCTTTAGTCGCGGGTAGTCCCAGACAAAATGGGTCTTTAGTCGTGGTTTTCCCAACCGGGACTAGGAAAGGTATTTTCTCTGGGACTAAAGATCCCTTCCAATTAAAAAAAAGCCTCACACCTACTTATGCCTCATGAAATTTGAACCATGGACTTCTGACACTGCCTCACGCACACAAACCACCCCACCTACTCAAGTTATCTGTCAATAGAAGGGACTCTTCCGTTTTGAACCCACGCATCGAGGGACCTTTAGTCTCGGTTCGTAACACCAACCGGGGATAAAAAGTCTCCTTTAGTCCCGGTAATGATCTATTAGTCTCAGACCCAAAAAATTTCGAGACTAAAGCTCATTTTGGGCATCGACCAAAGGCTTGTTCTCTAGTAGTGAGAATCCCAGAGCATGCGGGAAGGCGACAGAAGGAGATGCGAGCACGGAGAGCAGGAGGGTGACAGCAGAGGCGTCGGACACTAGTAGAAAAACTGTTTTTACTGGCACCCCAAAAAATAGCACAGTCAGTTTCAGTTATCAGCCGCTTGTACCGAAACAACGGTTCCGAACGGCTCCGAACCGCCTGTAGAAATCGATTTCTACATGCGGTTTACTTAAGAAATCCGCCTGTAGAAATCGGACATTACTACAGGCGGTTCGTTAAGACAACCGCCACTAGAAATCGACCTCGGATTTTTTTCACTGATTTTTTTATTTTTGTAAACGACATCGGATGGAAAACCTTTCTACATAAAAGTGGTAGATATCGAAAAGTTATGAAACTTTGTAGTTGAAAACTTTTTTTATTTGAAATCATCTTCTTATCGAAAAATACGTTCGAATGTGTCAAATTTGAAATTCAAAATTTTGTAAACAACCTCGGATGGAAAAACTTTCTACATGAAAGTTGCAGATCTCAAGAAGTGATGAAACTTTGTAGTTGGCCACTTTCTCATTTGAATTCATCTTATCATCTAAAAATACGTTTGAGCGTTCCCTTGTGTTTTGGTTTTGAGTAATTGATGAAACCCACCTAAGTACTAACCTTGATCTCTAAGTGTGAATCATAAGATAGGTTGGTACAAACCATGTGATAGAGCAAGGTGGATCAAGTGGATGGCACAAGCTCTAGCATGGTGGTGGAAAGGAAAATGGTATGAAGGCAAAGGTGAAAGCTAAGACCATTTTCGGTTTGGTGATCAAGACATCATAGAGGATGTGATCACATTTAGGATAGATAGCCGTACTATCAAGGAGGGAGCTCTCAAGTATGATTATGGTTATCACGTGCCACTAGGTTCATATGCATTGCATTAAAATCAATTGAACAAGTGTAATAACCGACTTAATCCAAGATAATTGTGAACTAAAAGCTAACACACGTGCACAAGTGTTGAGATCACTTAGTGTTGGCTCTTGGAAGCTTGGAGAAGTTGGAGAAGTGTTTGGGCAGCGGAAAGGAACTTCAGACAGAGGTTCAGACGCGAGGGTTTGGTGCTGTCCGGACCATCGGCGATGAGTCCGGAGGCACACCCTAGGTCGGCTCAGCTGAGGAGAGGGTCCAGACTCTGTTTGCAGTCCGGACGCAGTGCTCCGGACGCAGAGTATGGAGCCTAGAGCTCTATGTTGTTCTCTGGAAAAGGGGTCCGGACGCAGGTTGAGGGTCCGGACCGTGAACCGGACGAGGGTCCGGAGGTGCTGGCTGCTCGGGGCAACTCTCGGGTGTTGTCGGGTCCTCGAAAATTTATTTCCGGACCCAATGAATAGTGAGTACGGACCCTATGAATAGTAGAGTCCGGAGCCACGTGGCGAGCTCTGGTGTGAGCGAGAAAGAAGCCGATTCAAACGGCTAGGTGACCGGACGCTGGCGCGTTGGTCCGGACTGCGCGTCGCACACGACCGGAGCCTGTGTCCGGAGAGGTTGAGCAGTGGAGGATTCTCTGTGGCAGAGGGTCCGGACGCATGGTGATGGTCCGGACCCCTTTGTATACTGCGTTCGGAGGTGATGCAGAGATCCTGTTTTGAGGGCAAACCGGCTAGTTGTTGAGTAAGGGCTATATAAGTGATATGGCCGGCCCTTTGGGGGCATCTCTTGCACTTCTACATCACTCACACTTTTGTGCTTGATTGAGATAGATTCCACCACTCATCCTCTCAACATATTTGACATATTCATGAGAGATTGAGTGAATCCAAGTGCATTGCTTTGTTAATTGCATTCTAGTGGCACTTGGTGATCGTCGTCATCGCGGAGCTCTTATTATTCTTGGAGGTTGCCACCTCCTAGACGACTGGTGCGATGAGGATCGTTGAGCGGAGGAAGGTGATTGCCTCCGACTCCGATCGATGGATTGTGAGGGGTTCTTGAACCTACCCCACGAGAGATTCGCAAAAGGTATCTCTAGTGGATTCCGCGTAGCTTGTGGATCCCCATCTTGTGTTGGTTATGCGGCACCCGGTGACGGGTTTGGCTTGTGATTGCCAATTAGCGCGTGAACCTCCAAGTGGGTGTATCGCTATAACAAGGACTAGCTTGTTGGCAAACAAGTGAATCTCGGTCAAAAATCATTGTGTCAACTTGTCTCTACCGAGGATTCATATTGTGATTGGTTATCTTTTGGCTTATCTCTTCACGTTGGTATAACCATTCTATCTCTAGCTTTGCATTACATTCTTTTCATTCCTACAAAGTAGAGCCTCTAGCTTAGCTTGTGTATCTTAGTCTAGTAGCACTAGTTATCTAGCCTTTTGTGTGCTACATAGAATTCATCTTGCTAGTAACTAGAATTGGTAGGTGGCTTGCATAACCATAGAGCTAGAGCAAACTTGCTTAACGCCGTATTTTATTCTAACAAGTTTGCTTAAGTATTGTTATAGAAAATTTAATTAGGCTATTCACCCCCCTTTAGCCATACCTAGACCTTTCAAGTGGTATTGGAGCTAGTACACCATACTCAAAGGCTTAACATCCCACAGTGTTAAAATGGCTCAAATCAACAACACCAAGAGGACACCTAAGTTTGATGGCACCAATTATAGCTATTGGAAGGCCTTGATGACCACCTATCTTAAATAAATCAACCGGAAGATATGGTTGGTGGTCAACAAGAAGTTTGATGTGGTTAATGAAGCGGCACCCACCCCGGCCGAAGAAGAGAAGCTCCAAAACAATGATATTGCTTTGAGTGCCATTCATGAAGCAATCTCGAGAGAAGTATTTGAGCAAATCAAGAACTTGGAGAGTGCTCATGAGGCATGGAAGAAGCTAGAAGAGTCTTATGAAGGGACTAAATCCATGAAGGGAGCAAAGTCCTATATCTTGAAAGAGAAATTTGCAAGCTTCAAGATGAAGAAAGATGAAAATGTGCCGGAGATGTTCAATAGGCTTGAGGTGCTTGTCAATGACCTCAAGTCACTTGGTGAGAATGTGGAGAACAAGGACTTCTCCTTCAAATTTTTGAGGAGTCTTCCCTCAAGATTTGAGATGCTTGTCACTCTATTGGTGAGAAGTGGATTGGAAACAATGACACCGAACCAAGTTCTTGGTGAGGTGATTACCGATGACACCTTTAGAGAAGACAAGGACAAGATTAGAGAGAACAAAGAAAAGAAGGATGAGAAGAAGGAAGACAAGAAGGAAGACAAGAAGAAGAGTGTGGCATTCAAAGCCACATCATCATCAAAGGGCAAAGCAAAGTGTGATGAATCAAGCAATGATGAATGCTCTAGAAATGATGATGAAGATGATGAAGAACAAATGACCCTCTTTGTCAAGAAGTTTGGCAAGTTCATGAAGAAGAAGGGCTATAGAGATAGAAGAAAGAAGAACTCCTTCAAGAGCAAGAACAATGACAAGAGGTGTTTCAAGTGCAATAGCAAGGATCACTTCATTTCGGATTGCCCTCTTCATAGTGACAATGAAGATGATAAGAAGGGCAAGAAGAAAGAAAAGAAAGAGAGCAAGATGTTTCTCAAGAAGAGCAAGAAGGGAGGCTCATATGTTGTCACTTGGGATAGTGATTCAAGTGATGATGATGACTCAAGTGATGACGAGAAGAGATCAAGCAAGAAGAAGGCTCTTGCTAGCATTGCTATGAAGAACAAGATATCTCTCTTTGACACTCCATCAACATGCTTCATGGCTCGGCCAACCAAGGTACAATCCGATGATGAGTGTGACTCTAGCGATGATGATGATGAACCCACTAAAGATGAATTAATTGACATGTTGGATGATGCTAAGACTCATTTTGACATCAAGAGAAAGGAGTGCAAAGTGTTGCGGAAAGAGCTCCAAGCTCTTAAGCAATCCTTTGATGAGCTCAATCTTTCTCATGAGAAGCTAGAGGTAACCCATGAGAAGCTTGGCAAAGCTCACTCTAAGCTTGAAAAGGCTCACTCATCTCTTGTTGAGCAAAAGGAGAAAGAGTATGTTTCAACATGTAACATGGGAACAACTTGTGATATAATTGATGAGTCATTCTATCAACCCATCATCATCACCCAACTAACCCTTCTTGTAGCACTTCTAACTCTACCTCTTCTACTAGTGATGTTGTCACTTGTGATACTTCACTAACGGTTGAGAATGAGAACCTTAAGAAGGAGGTTGGTAAGCTCACTCTAGCATTAGGCAATTCCTATGGTGGAGACGCCCGCTTGCTTAAGTGCTTGGGTAGTCAAAGGTTTTCTCTTTGCAAAGAGGGACTTGGCTATACCCCCAAGAAAGGCAAGGCGGGCTTTGTAACTCCAAAGCCTCACTTTGCAAAGAGCAATTGTCGTTTTTGCTCAAGTTGCAAGCAAGTAGGGCATGATGAGCAACATTGCAAACTAAATCTAAGCAAGATAAAATTTACACATGCATCTATTTGCTTTGATTCTAGTTATTTGCTTACCAAGGGCAAGAAAGGTGTGATAGCTAAGTACATGGGTACACCTAATGAGAGCTCAAATAAGAAAACTATTTGGGTACCTAAGTCCTTAGTCACTAACTTTGGAGGACCCAAGCAAGTATGGGTACCTAAGAATAATTATTTTGTAGGTCAATTATAAAGCCAGAGGGAGGCATTGGGTGCTTGATAGTGGGTGCACTCAACATATGACCGGAGATTCAAGAATGTTCAAATCTATCAAGCAAAATGATTACAATGGGATTGAATCTATCACATTTGGTGACAATGGCAAAGGCAAAGTTAAAGGGCTTGGTAAGATTGCTATATCCAATGACATGAGCATATCAAATGTGTTGCTAGTAGAGAGCTTGAACTTCAACTTGCTATCCGTAGCTCAACTTTGTGATCTTGGATTTAAATGCATCTTTGGAGTTGATGATGTAGAGATCATAAGTGTAGATGGATCTAACTTGATATTCAAAGGATTTAGATATAAGAATCTATACTTAGTTGATTTCAATGCCAAAGAAACTTAATTGTAAACTTGCTTGCTATCCAAATCTAGCATAGGTTGGTTATGACATAGAAGGCTTGGTCATGTTGGAATAAGGCAATTGAACAAACTAGTCAAGCATGATCTAGTTAGAGGCTTAAAAGATGTGGTCTTTGAGAAAGATAAGCTATGTAGCTCTTGTAAAGCCGGAAAACAAGTTGGAAACACTCACCCTAGTAAGAGCATGATGAGTACTTGCAAACCTTTTGAGCTCTTGCACATGGACTTGTTTGGACCAATCGCCTACACTAGCATTGGTGGAAACAAATATGGCTTTGTGATAATTGATGATTTCACTAGATACACATGGGTATTCTTTCTTAGTGACAAGAGTGAAACATTTGATACATTCAAGATCTTTGTCAAGAGATTCCAAAATAAATTTGAAACAACTATCAAGAGAGTAAGAAGTGACAATGGTAGTGAGTTCAAGAATACAAGAGTTGATGAGCTATGTGATGAATATGGAATCAAACATCAATTCTTGGCCAAGTATACACCTCAATCAAATGGGCTTGTTGAGAGGAAGAATAGGACACTCATTGACATGGAAAGATCTATGCTTGGTGAATACAATATGAGTGATTCTTTTTGGGTCGAAGCCATCAACATGGCTTGCTATTATAGCAACCAACTCTATTGTCACAAGATGCTTGAGAAGACACCTTATGAGCTATTGAATGGAAGAAAGCCAAATATTGCATACTTTAGAGTATTTGGATGCAAATGCTATATCTTGAAGAAAGGTGCAAGATTGAGCAAATTTGAGAAGAAATGTGATGAAGGCTTCTTACTTGGCTACTCAACTACAAGCAAAGCATATAGAGTATGGAATCTTACTCATGGCATAGTTGAGGAAGTACATGATGTGGAGTTTGATGAAACAAATGGATCTCAAGATGATAATGTCAACCATGAGGATGTGAGAGGTGAACCATTGGCCAATGCAATGAAGAACATGGATATTGGGTACATTAGGCCGAGGCAAGTGGATGATGAACAAGATATTGAAGATCAAGTGAATCCTTCATCCAATGTGCAACTCAATGAAAATCAAGCTAGTTCATCCTCTCCAACTTAAGATCAACAAGATAGTTCATCTACTCTACCCAATGATCAACCAAGTACAAGAAATCAACTTCCAATACTCCAACCTACATCTATTGCAAGAGATCATCCTATAGATCATATTATTGGAGATATCACAAGTGGTGTACAAACAAGATCAAGATTGACTTCATTTTGTGAACACTATTCTTTTGTATCATCTATTGAGCCAACCAAGATTGAAGAGACTTTGCAAGATATTGATTGGGTAAATTCTATGCATGAAGAGCTCAACAACTTCACAACAAATCAAGTTTGGGAGCTAGTTGAGAGACCAAAGAACCACAATGTCATTGGCACTAGATGGGTCTTTCGCAACAAGAAAGATCAAGATGGAATAGTGGTGAGAAACAAAGCAAGACTAGTTGCACAAGGTTACACTCAAGTAGATGGTCTTGACTTTGGAGAAACATATGCACCGGTGGCAAGGCTAGAAGCAATAAGGATTCTATTGATTTATGCTTGTGCTCACAACATCAAGCTCTATCAAATGGATGTGAAGAGTGCATTTCTCAATGGGTATATCAATGAATTGGTATTTGTTGAGCAACCACCCGGTTTTGAAGATAACAAGAAACCCAACCATGTGTACAAGCTAAGGAAGAAATTATATCTCTTGAAGCAAGCTCCAAGAGCATGGTATGAGAGGTTGAGAAATTTCCTCCTCTCTAAGGGATTCATTATGGGAAAGGTTGACACTACCCTATTCACCAAGAAGATTGGGAAGGACTTGTTTGTGTTGCAAATCTATGTGGATGACATTATCTTCGGGTCAACCAATCGAGAGTTTTGTGAAGAGTTTGGCAACATGATGGATAATGAGTTTGAGATGTCTATGCTTGGAGAGCTTAGTTACTTCCTTGGTCTTCAAGTCAAACAATTGAAGAATGGGACTTTTGTTAGTCAAGGCAAGTACATCAAGGACATGCTCAAGAAGTTCAATCTAGATGAAGCAAAATCTATTAGTACACCAATGGGAACAAATGGAAATTTGGATGGTGATGCTAGGGGCAACATGGTAGATCAAAAGCTATATAGATCAATGATTGGTAGCTTACTCTATGTGACTACATCAAGACCGGATGTCATGTTTAGTGTATGCATGTGTGCAAGATTTCAAGCTTCTCCAAGAGAGAGTCATTTGAAAGCCACAAAGAGGATATTGAGATATTTGAAGCATACACCAAATGTTGGGTTGTAGTATCCTAAAGGATCAAACTTTGAGTTACTTGGATACTCAGACTCGGATTATGCGGGTTGCAAGATAGAAAGAAAGAGCACATCGGACACTTGTCAATTGCTTGGAAGATCACTAGTCTCATGGTCATCAAAGAAGCAAAATAGTGTGGCACTATCTACCGTCCAAGCCGAGTATATTAGTGCGGGGAGTTGTTGTGCACAAATCCTTTGGATGAGAGCTACTTTGAATGACTTTGGAGTTAAATTCCAGCAAGTGCCCTTGCTATGTGACAATGAAAGTGCAATCAAGTTCACCAACAATCCGGTTCAACACTCAAGAACAAAGCATATTGATGTCCGCCATCATTTCATTAGAGATCATCAATTAAAAGGGGACATTTCTATTACAAGTGTTGGCACCGAAGATCAATTGGCCGATATCTTTACCAAGCCACTAGATGAGAAAAAGTAGCAAGCTAAGGAATGAGTTGAACATACTTGATTTCTCCAACATGAGTTGATGCACCCCCACTTATATGACATGCCTCTACTCCAACAATGCAAGGTAAAAGTTGATTTGAGAGCATTCATGCATACCTTGTTAGGACTTGTGTAGAGCATTTAGACACAACTCATGCTTATGGGCTCATTCATGAAAACAAAATATTTGATGCTTATATGGTGCCACTATAGCTTCTATGAGTTGATATGATCTAGTGGTGGCATATGACATGTTGATGTGCTTGCAATCCTAGTGTTTGATCTATGTCTATGAACTCAAAGTGTTTAATTCAACATAGGAAAGATAACCATCTTAGCATGTGTGAACAAGCCTGTCTATGGTTTAAACCGAATTAAATATCTTGGGCAAGTAGCTTAGTTCACACCAAAGTTGAAAATACTCTTTCACCCTATCTCACACTAAGGGGAAGCTAAAACTTAAATATCTATAATTGGTCCCACCTTTTTGTGTCAATTGGATGACAAAGGGGGAGAAATTATGTGAAAAGATATAAAATTAACCAAAGGGGGAGAATCAAAAGATATATGATATATGGGGAGAAATGAAAGATAAAGGGAGAAAATGAAAAATCAATTTTGAAAAGAACACACAAATAGGGGGAGCAAGCTCATGAACACTATTGTTGCATTTGAATGTTTGCATCCTCATATGTATTGTTGCACAAGTACTTCAAATTCAAAATACATGCTTGTGTGGTGCTTGCTAGTGATACAAATTGAATGATGATTGGTCAACTAGCATGCATAGGATGATAAGCTAGATAATAGTTTCAAATGGCTTTTCAAGTTGTATCTAGAACCCTCTCTTTTAATGTTGATCTCACGGGGTTTCTAGTGTTTACTTGATGTATAGCTAATCATGGTGCTAAGGGTGATTCTAAAATTCCGCACTCCGATGGTATCACGCTTCAAAGGTCTACTCTTACACCTTAGCATCATTTGGTAGCTATTTCCTCTCCCACAATGCCTATCTATACATATGTGCAAATCTTAAACAAAACTCATGGAGCACATATGTAAGGGGAGCTAATAACTACCAAACCGAATTTGTGTGACTTGTCCAAATCTAAGAATCTTTGATTAAAATGCTTGGACAAGCAACTCAAGTTCAAAATGATTATATTTCATATCTTTATGGAAGGGTTGTCATCAATTACCAAAAAGGTGGAGATTGAGAGTTCCCTTGTGTTTTGGTTTTGAGTAATTGATGAAACCCACCTAAGTACTAACCTTGATCTCTAAGTGTGAATCATGAGATAGGTTGGTACAAACCATGTGATGGAGCAAGGTAGATCAAGTGGATGGCACAAGCTCTAGCATGGTGGTGAAAATGAAAATGGTATGGAGGCAAAGGTGAAAGCTAGGACCATTTTCGGTTTGGTGACGAAGACATCATAAAGGATGTGATCACATTTAGGATAGATAGCCGTACTATCAAGGAGGGAGCTCTCAAGTATGATTAAGGTTATCATGTGCCACTAGGTTCATATGCATTGCATAAAAATCAATTGAACTAGTGTAACAACCGACTTAATCCAAGATAATTGTGAACTAAAAGCTAACACACGTGCACAAGTGTTGAGATCACTTAGTGTTGGCTCTTGGAAGCTTGGAGAAGTTGGAGAAGTGTTTGGGCAGCGCAAAGGAGCTTCGGACAGAGGTCCGGACGCGAGGGTTGGTGCTGTCCAGACCATCGGCGATGAGTCCGGAGGCACACCCTAGGTCGGCTCAGCTGAGGAGAGGGTCCAGACTCTATTTGCAGTCCGAACGCAGTGCTCCGGACGCAGAGTCCAGAGCCTAGAGCTCTCTGTTGTTTTCTGGAAAAGGGGTCCGGACGCAGGTAGATGGTCCGAACCATGACCCGGACGAGGGTTCGGAGGTGCTGGCTGCTCGGGGCAGCTCTCGGGTGTTCTCGGGTGCTCAGAAATTTATTTCCGGACTTGATGAATAGTGAGTCCAGACCCTATGAATAGTAGAGTCCGGAGCCACGTGGCGAGCTCTGGTTGTGAGCAGGAAAGAAGCCGATTCAAACGGCTAGGTGACCGGACGCTGGCGCGTTGGTCCGGACTGCGCGTCGCACGCGACCGGAGGCTGCGTCCGGAGAGGTTGAGCAGTGGAGGATTCTCTGTGGCAGAGGGTCCGGACGCATGGTGATGGTCTGGACCCCCTTTGTATACTGCGTCCGGAGGTGATGCAGAGAACCTGTTTTGAGGGCAAAACGGCTAGTTGTTGAGTGAGGGCTATATAAGTGATATGGCCGGCCCTTTGGGGCATCTCTTGCACTTCTACATCACTCATAGTTTGGTGCTTGCTTGAGATAGATTCCACCACTCATCCTCTCAACATATTTGACATATTCATGAGAGATTGAGTGAATCCAAGTGCATTGCTTTGTTAATTGCATTCTAGTGGCACTTGGTGATCGTCGTCATCGCGGAGCTCTTATTATTCTTGGAGGTTACCACCTCCTAGACGGCTTGGTGCGACGAGGATCATTGAGCGGAGGAAGGTGATTGTCTCCTGCTCCGATCGGTGGATTGTGAGGGGTTCTTGAACCTACCCCGCGGGAGATTCGCAAAAGGTATCTCTAGTGGATTCCGCGTAGCTTGTGGATCCCCATCTTGTGTTCGTTGTGAGGCACCCGGTGACGGGTTTGGCTTGTGATTGCCAATTAGCGCATGAACCTCCAAGTGGGTGTATCGCTACAACGAGGACTAGCTTGTTGGCAAACAAGTGAACCTCGGTACAAAATCATTGTGTCAACTTGTATCTACCGAGGATTCATATTGTGATTGGTTATCTTTTGGCTTATCTCTTCACGTTGGTATAACCATTCTATCTCTAGCTTTTCATTACATTCTTTTCATTCCTGCAAAGTAAAGCCTCTAGCTTAGCTTGTGTAGCTTAGTCTAGTAGCACTAGTTATCTTGCCTTTTGTGTGCTACATAGAATTCATCTTGCTAGTAACTAGAATTGGTAGGTGGCTTGCATAACCATAGAGCTAGAGCAAACTTGCTTAATGCCGTGTTTTATTCTAACAAGTTTGCTTAAGTGTTGTTATAGAAAATTTAATTAGGCCTTTCAACATTTTAATGTGTTGAATTTGAAATTCAAAATTTTGTAAACGACCTCGGAGGGAAAAACTTGCTGCATGAAAGTTGTAGATCTCAAAAAGTTATGAAACTTTGTAGTTGGCAACTTTTTGATTTGAAATCATCTTGTCATCGAAACATACGTTCTAATGTGTCAAATTTGAAATTCAAATTTTTGTAAACGACTTCGGATGGAAAACCTTTCTACATGAAAGTTGTAGATCTCGAAAAGTTATGAAACTTTGTAGATGGCAATTTTTTCATTTGAATTCGTTTAGTGGCTCAAACAATCAATTTACACTCAATTCAATATAGAATATGAGGAACTAAAACAAAATCTATACACAAGTGATATATGGGTGGAGTGGTAGAGCTGAGGTTTCGGGTTTGAATCACGGCGAGCGCAGCATAGGTGGGGGTGTTATTTTTTTCTATTTTACAAACGCGATTTTCGGATAGTCATTTCTACAGGCGGTTCGTTAAGTGAACCGCCTGTAGAAATCCGATTTCTACTGACCCCAAGCGCTGGCGGTTCGGAAAAACGTCTGTACAAATGGCTTTCGAACCGCCAGTAAAGACCCTTTTTGTACTAGTGGGAGACCAGTGAGAACAGTTGGGCGCCGGAGGCGCTGGAGACTGGCACTCAAAGGTGCTGGACGCAGGCACCGATGCCCAGAGTGAGGAGGAATACGGAGACACCAGAGACTAAAGATGGCCAAACGTGCCGCCCGGCACGGCACTGACCCGGGCACGGCTCAGCACGGCATGACAAGGCACGGGCACGGTAGGGCACGCGTGCCTGCCGTGCCGTGCCTGGCGTGTTGCCGTGCTCAATCCTGGGCACGAGCACGGCCCTACGGAGGCTCGGCCGTGCCGTGCCGTGTCGTGCGGCACACCGGTCCGCCATGCCCATGCCCGTGCCAGTGGGGACGCGCTGCCATCGCGGAGGAGCGCTGTCGTCGTGGGGGCGCAGGGACGCCGTCGCGGAGCACGCACCGCTGCCGTCGCGAGGGCGCGGGGACGTCGCGGGGGCGCAGGGGCGCGCCGCTGCCGCCCTCGCCTTTGCGTGCTGCTGCTGGGTGTCGGGTGAAAGGAGAGGGGAGAGAGTAGGAAAGTTAGGGTTTTGGGGTGAGGAGAGGTATTTATATGATTGTCCTTGAATCCAACGGCTCTGGTTTCTTTAGCTCATCTAACGGTGCAGATTAATTGAGCCAAAATGGTGTCATCCCATTAACCGTGCCGCAGCGGGCCGAGCACGCGTGCCAAGGCCGTCCCGGCCGTTGGAGCGGGCCGTGCCCGTGCCATGCTAGCAGGCTAACATGTCAGCCTGAGCACGGTCACGGTGGCGGGCCGGGCTGGTACGGGCATGTCGCTAGCGTGTCGGGCCGTGTATCGGGCCGTGCTTTTTCGTGACGGGCTCGTGTTGGCCCGAAAAATTCGGCCCGTTTGGCCATCTTTACCAGAGACCCGTGCTCACGCCATGCTAGGGCGGCTCATCTATACATGCAAATAGACTTGTTGTGATCCTTTATGTAGACCTTGGAGATTAGCACTATCAGCCTGCAGTGTTCGTTTTTGCTATGGCATAATTGATCGTTACTGTTGGTTGAGAAAGTCGCCGACTTGATACCTATCATCAAAGACTCCCCAAATTGGTTATCCAAGAAGTTGCCTTGGTTAGGTATAGGGGAGAAAATCAAATACTTTCCCTTGTTGATCAGTGTCTACAACCTTACTTTTATTTTTATTCACTACTCCCTACATCCTAAATTGTAAAAAATTTAGATAGTCAAAACATCTCAAGTTTGATCAAACTTATATGATAATATAATAACATTTATGATGTGGCAATTAAGTATCATTAGATTATTCATTAATTATATTTTTATAGTATACTTATTTGATGTCATAAATTTTTATAAGTTTTTCTATAATTTTGGTCAAATATGACATGATTTGACTCTCTAGGATTTTTATTAAAATATTTTATAATTTAAAACGGAGGAAGTAGGTATATGCTCATGCGTTGCACAAAGGTCACAATTTTTAATTGAACCCTTCATAATTGATGTGGACATGTGAGCTTCATAATTGAACCCCACACTCCTTATTCCTAAAAAAACTAATAACATAATACTTCTTCTTTTTGTATCAAAGCATTTAATTATGTATATAGAGTGGAAGAATTGCATAATGAGTAGTCGACAAACATTGTAAAACGTGTTGTTCTAATGTCATGGAGAAACACAGTGAAACAGACCATAGCGTATCCATTCGCACGGACCCAGCCTGCTAGGTTGTTCTGAACAGCTCCAGGCAGTGCTCCTGGTCCAGGTTCCTGCTCCAGAACTTCTTGTAGTACTCGTCGTACGTGTAGTTCCTGTACACGGCCGGGGTGTCCTCCGTGACGAGCTTCTGCGCGGGGCCTAGCACGACGTGGTTGCACGGGCACAGGAACGACGCCACGGACATCCGCTCCCGGTCCGAGTTCACCACCGCGCGGTGCCACACACTCCGGTACTCCCCGTTGCTCAGCGCCTGCATGCGTCAGAGTCGATCGGTGTTTCAGTGTTTTGATTCGCTGTCTCTGTCACAGTCTCGATGGACGGTCAACCTACTACCAGTCCATCGGCAGTCGATCGCCCACGATCACATGGGACGACAGATCGAGCGAATGATAATGATGCGTCACCGCCTCTCACCTGCAGCTGGTCGCCGATGTTGACGATGAGCGCACCGGGCTGCGGGTTTACGGCGACCCACTTGCCGCCGTGGAGCACCTGCAGGCCGGCGACGTCCTGGTCCATGAGCAGGATGGTAAGCGCGTTGGGATCGGTGTGCGCCGGGAGGCCGTAGGTGAGCTCGGGCTCCGGGCATGGAGGGTAGAAGTTGACTGCCATGTGCTGCTCCTGCTCGCCCAGCGTCTCCTTCATGTAGCTCGCCTCTAGACCCAGACTCTCCGAGATCGCAGCGTACAGCCTGAACCCGAGCTCCCGGACTTCCCTGCAGTACGTGCTCATGGTGTCCCTGATTGCATCGTACGTGCGTGACAGTGTCAGAATCAGAAATAACCAGTACTGTACATTCTAGATCGCCGACGTAGTGATACTGTTCACACGTCTAGGAAATTCAAGAGCAGCACACTTTACACGCGTCTAGGAATCCAGCTACGGAACAACACACACTACGACATGCATGCATGTCTGGATTCCTCTAGTCAAGTTGTAACTTTCAGAGTGCTTCTACTTTCCTTGTGACACTCTTTTCTCATTCTCTGTCCACGCACTCCGATCCACATGCTATTATTCGGCATGTGCTTCGTTCAACATGTGGCTGCAGCGCTGTTAGACTTTGTTTACCTGCTTGCCTGCTAGTGCTAGCTCACGATGGAACCGGAGCAACGAGTGGACCAATAACTTTCGCGTGGCAATGTCCCTTACCTGAGCTTCTCTTGACCTTGAGAGACGCTGCGTTGCGTGCAGCGGTGCAGGGCTGTTAACAAGCCGAGCTCCAGCAAGCGTGTCGCCAGAGGCTAATCAGAGCTCGATATAGGGTGAAGCTTGATTCGTTAGTAATTCGAGGCGATCTAAAGGGCCAAACGCGAGTAAGCGGGCCATAATCTTTTTCATCATTCCAGATTTAGAGTCTACATAGTCTTCAATCTACTAACGTTGATCACTTTATAAATGAGAAGACAATAGTTGCAGATAATTAAGGTTATTGTTAGTAATGCTATTGATGTCCTATTAACATTAGGTCCCTCTCAGACGCAATCCACTGAGGATTTGCTTTCCCTCGTCATCTTCAACCTTCCGTCCTTCTTCCTCTCGTCCATTCCTCATCACCTCCATCGCTTCCTTGTCGTCCTTGTCGAGCTCTCGCCCCATCCCCGCCTGCCTCGTCAGCAGTCGCGCCCTCCTCCTCCTCCTCCTCCTCGCTCTTTTGCCATTGTCCACTATCCCGGCGTGGCACACTAGGGTTTCATTGGAGCTCTGCGGCGGGTGAAAACCTATCACGCCAATGACGTCCACCTTCTTCCCTCCTTTTGTGGCCATGGAGCTCCCCTCGCCCTTAAACCGCCCTGTCGTTGTCCCCGCTGCCTGGCTAGCCCTCCTCCCCCCAAATCCCTTCTCTTCTAAGCCCACCGGAGTTGGGGAAAGAAGGGGACAGAGCGAGAGTGGGCGCATAACCATCGGGCATTGGTGTGGGTGCAGGAGTCGCGAGAAGATGTATTGTGCGCTAAGGAACGAAAGAAGAGGAAGGGGACGAGACTGAATTTGGATCATTGATTTGCAATTAGACACACGAACTCGTCGATTGATGGTAATGTGAAATCTCAGGTAAATGGGATAGTTTTTTGATCTTAAGATTTGAGGGGATGCATTTTTGTTTTAATTTTTAGCAAAATCATCGTAGGGTCATGGCTGGCAAACGAGCTCTAGGTTCTCGATATTTGGCTTAAACTTGAGATTGGCTTGTTTATAATCTGAACAGATCTCGAAACAAGTATTAGAGGAGTCGAACATAAATAATCTACGTGTTCCAAATTATAAGTCATTTTGATTTTTTAAATATATACTTTTTGCTACGCACCTAGATAATATATATGTTAAATTCAGATACTATATAGTAAAAGTTAGATAACTAAATAAACTAGAACAACTTATGGTTTGCAACAGAGGGAGTAGCTCACAAGTCTCACGTTTTTTTGTTTGGCCTAACTCGATGCTTTTGCTCATTCTCGGCCTTACCCAACCGATCACGGCATGCTGAATTGCTGATACACTTTGTATCGACGGTGGTATGAATCACGTTGTCTTGTTTTGATATATATCCTTTTGGGTGATGCCTATCCTACTATCATGTTAAAAGGAAAGGACCGGGTGATATATATCTGATGAATTTTATAATCAGCTCGTTGTCTATATATTTGCATTTGAAAGCGTCAGCTCAAATCAGGCGTACAATATGTGAAGTTGCCCAAAGATGATGCAACATTCTCTTTCTTTCTCCTATTCCTATATTCGCTTATTCTTGGAAGCAATGGTCCAAAATGCTAGTGGGGCGTTGATTCAGTATGAGACAATCAGCGGAGCTCTCCGCACAGGAGCTCAAAATAACCTACTGTGTATATAAAGTACAGTATAAACTATTTACCTAGATTACATGGGTACGTAAGATTCAAAAATAAATAAATATAAAAAGTGCTGTTTCTCTACCTTTAATGAAAAAAATAAGTAGGGTGCTTTATGCCACTACAAATGGCGACCCACTCGTCAGTTTCAGATCGTTTTCTTTCCCGTAATTGAGTGTTTTCTTTATTTCAGGTTCAGCTACTACACCATTTGAAATGTATCTGTCTACCTGAACCAATTTTCCCCGATATTTTGCACTAGCAAACAACCTCGGCTTGCTGTTTTTAACTAGGACTAGCTAGGAGGAGGTAGGGGGTACTAATACTAATTGAATAAAGTGTGGTTAGTTGAGGGAGCTAGCAGAATATAATTAATTAACATACTTGAAATCTGGCGGGTTGGACGGCCAATCGGGCACGAACTCGTCGAGGGGATGGCAGTGCAGCCGGAGGTAGTCGCGCCAGTTGTGCACCGTCTCCTTGCGCACGTTGAAGCTGGTGGACAGCCGTATCTTCCTGGCCGGGTCGTCGGAGTACAGCTTGGCCTTCTCCTCCGGGGGCAACCTGAAGAAGTCGCGCCCCACGGCCATCACCGCCGCAATCAGGTCGGCACGTATCCCATGGTTGAGGACCTGCATACGTAGCCGCACTCACGCAATCAAATGAGCCACACGGTCAGCAACGAAATTGCCATGACTAGCTAGAAGCGTTCGTGCAGGTTTTTTTGGGCCGCAGTTGTGGACCTGGAAGAAGCCGTGCGAGCGGCAGGCGTCGCCGATGGCAGCGACGGTCGCGGCGCGGTCGGGGCACCCTAGGTCGACGACAGGGATGCGCGCGCCGGTGACGACCTCGGCGAGACGAGGGCGCTCCGACTCCGGCCGGACGTAGCTCCCCGGCAGGGTGTCGTGCACGGCCGTCGAGAGGAGGTGCTCCGCCATGCGTGCGCCGCGCGCCTTGCCTTTCCGTGCGCGCGCGCAGCCAGGACAGGAGGAACCGTGTGCGCTTCACCTCCAGTCCAGCTCCAGCATGGCTCTCCGGGACGCGGTCGTCACGCGCTCCCTTTATAGCGGTGCGCGTAACCTGTGGTGCAGTGATTGTGCCATGGCTCGGCGCGGGCGGCGGGCGGGCCCGTGGCGTCAGCCGCGCCCGACGACGACGGCCGTGGTCGTTGGGTGGACTGATCTCCCTCCCTCGCGTCATCGCCATGCCAGCAGGTGACGTCACCCCTCCGCATCACGCGCCGTAACCGTAAACATGCATGGCGGGCAAGTGGTCCTCGGCGGCGAGCTAGCCTCTGTGCCCCATATTCGTCCCTGCACATCTTTGTTTAGTATATGTACTATCTGCCGAGATTAGTGACCCACCCAGCACCAACATGTGGACGGTGGTTATGCTCCTGCGGCGGATCGCAGGATCCAAGAGGCAGATGACATAGTGCCAGAGTAGATTCCCCGTCACAGGATCAATCGGTGCAGTTGGCTTACACTCAGCGTGGTGTAGTTGATCAGATCCACATCCACGTGCTCTGCCGTGTCGAGGGCGTACTGTGTATACAGTAGTGCCGGATACAGTAGAAGCTTTCTTGTAGCAGATCTGCATCGTCAGCCCAGAGCCATTGTATGCGGATGCGATGGACCACGGGAGAATGTGGATGGGCATTGGCGCATTGCGTGGTTTCGCCACCATCCATTTCGAACTTGGAGATGCGAATTTGGGGTCCATCCGATCGAGTCAATGGCCCTAGTGGGTGGTTCACTTTTCCTCACGTACGCCCGTTTGGCTGCATCAAACATTTCGGTTTCTTGGGAGAATCTAGAGAATCGCTTCCAAACGGTGGAGCTCACAATCGGACTAGAACCGTTTCAAACTTATATACTTTGTAAAAACGCGAAACCACGATTACTTGGTTTCACCCGATTCGCTCCATCTTTCATTAGCTCCATCTTCATCTTCCTTGGTAGCGTAGACGAGCGTGCTCATGCGGGCCCAGGCTCCTCCTGGCGGCTTTTCCCACTCGCAGATGGAGATCCTTCAGGCGCAGGTGAGGAAGTGTGCCTCATGGCAGTGGTGGAGCTAGAACACTTGCCTTCATGGGTACAATTGTTTTTAATTTATGGATGCATATATGGTGAAAAATTAGCTTTTATAATTGTTTTTCATTTTTTATGGGTGCAGCTGCACCCAATGAGCTGAACGTAGCTCCGCCCCTGCCTCATGGCCAAGCAAGGCGAGGGAGGTCCTCCCTGGCGACACGGGCGAGGGGGTGAAGGAGGTGCTCTCCAATGGCGTGGGCGAGGGAGCGTTTCTATAAGTCAGGACAGAAGAGAAACGGAGGAGTAAGATAGAAGAGTGTTTGACATCTGACCCTGTGGACAGATACATAACATGGAAATCCAAAACAATTAAGTTAGCCAAACGGTTTTAACAAGTGATTCCGTTTTTGCGAGAAACGTTTCTTTGTAGAATTTATATCTAAAACGTTTCTACGAGAATTTAGATCCCTATCAAACAAATCGTATGTCACAACGCAATGGTAGCCAGTCAGTTGGCTCATTCCATTCCATGCTTTGAAAGATCGTTCCAATACCAAAACTTCCCTCTGCTTTGGAGGGCTACCCAGTCAGTTGGCTCATTCTATTCCATGCTTTGAAAGATCGTTCCAATACCAAAACTTCCCTCTGCTTTGGAGGGCTACCCAGTCAGTTGGCTCATTCCATTCCATGCTTTGAAAGATCGTTCCAACACCAGAATTTCCCTCTGCTTTGGAGGGCTACCCAGACATCGCCATGTTTTCCTTTAGATGGAGGGCTACCTCTGCATGGTCCGGACACAGGACTCCGGTCGCGAGTCCGGAGACTTGCGCTCTCTGGACTGTCTCTGGATTGGGTTCGGACGCAAGCGAAAAGAGGATCCGGACCCTACTATTTTGTGCGTCCGGAGGCGACGTGGCAGCATCAGATCAAGGCGGGAACGACAGAATTCAAATAGAGGAGGGTCCGGACACGCACGCGATGGTCCGGACCCCCCTATGAATCAGCGTCCGGAGCTACACAGGAAAGCAGGGATGAAGGGGAAAACGGCTGTAAATATGTTTTGGTCGGCTCAAGGATCTCACTCTTGCACCTCTCATTCATTTGATACACTTGTGCTTGCTTGAGATAGCCCCCAACTCACTCTCTTCACTCTTGTTGCATATTTGTGAGAGTTTGAGTGATCCTAGTGCTTTGATCATTGCATTGCATCTTAGTGGCACTTGGTCATCGTCATCGCCGCGTGGTTTCTTGTTATTCTTGCTGTTTGCCAACACCTAGACGGCTTGGCGATTGTGGAGAAGCTTCGACGCAATTGGTGATTGTTTGCGGCCGGCTTCGGTGATTGTGAGAGGGCTTGTACGCACATCGGCGGAGCGCCAAAGGGTAACTCTAGTGGATTGCTTGCGTCATTGAGTTACTCTCATTTGGGTGGATTCTTGTGGCGCCCGAGTTAGTGGGCTAGGTTTGTGAAACACCTATTAGCCACCAAATCACCATTTGAGTAGTCGACACAACGGGGACTAGCTTGGTGGCAACCAAGTGAACCTCGGGATAAAAATCGATTGTCATCTTCTCTCCCTGCTATTCTTTGGTATTCTTTATGATTGGCTCTCTACATTGACATCCTCCTATCACAAGGCATTGGTATATCAATCACCTCCTCTCTTGCATTTATATTCTTTCATATCTTGTCTAGTTAGCTTCTCTAGTAGTTGTTGTTACTAGCTTGGGCTAAGTGCTTTAGGTTCTTGCTATTGATTGTAAGCACTTAGCTAACTAGAATTGCATTGGATAGGTGGCTTTGCACCCCAAGTAGAGCTAGAGCAAAAAGCTTCGCTTAAGTGTTATCTAACCATTTTCTCTAGTGATTTGTAGAATTTTTATTAGGCTATTCACCCCCCCTCTAGCCATCTAGGACCTTTCAAGTGGTATCGGAGCCATGGTCACCATATTATCAAGGCTTAACAACCTTTGGTGTTAAGAGATGACTCAAATATCATTCAACCATATGGGAAGAAAACCACCAATGTTTGATGGCACATCATTTGGTTATTGGAAGAGGAAGATGAAGATGCATCTAGGCTCTATACATGAGAAGGTATGGAGTGTGACCGAACATGACTTTGTCATTCTTGATGAAGCCGCTCCCACACCTAGAGAGCAAGAGAACCGGCAATGCAACACAATGGCTCTCAATGTGATCTACAATGGCATTGACTCAAAAGTGTTTGAGCAAATCAAAGATCTTGAGAAGGCAAGTGAAGTGTGGAAGAGACTAGAAGATACTTATGAAGGCACTTCAACGGTAAAGAATGCCAAGTTGTACATGCTCAAAGACAAGCTATCTCACTTCAAGATGAAGGATGATGAGTCCATCCCGGAGATGTTCCATAGGCTCCAAGTGATCATCAATGATCTCAAGAGCTTGGGTGAGAAGGTCAAGGATGAAGACTTCTCAAACCAGTTTCTTGGTTGTTTGCCCAAGAAATACAAAACCTTGAGGCAAATAATTAGGAGAGATGGTTTGGACAAGATCACTCCCAATGAGGTACTTGATGAGATCATGACCGAAGAGCAATACAATGAGGAAAGTGAAGAAGAAGAGGTTAAGGAAGAAAAGAAAGAAAAGAAGAGCTTAGCATTCAAAGCTTCTTCATCCAAGAGCAAGGGCAAAGCAAAGAAGCAAGAGTCAAGTGATGATGAAGAAGCTAGTGATGATGATGATGAGATGATGGCCCTCTTTGTGCGCAAGTTTGGAAAGTTTATGAAGAAGAAGGGCTATGGTGCTAGAAAGAGAAGAGATAACTTCAAGAGCAAAGAATATGAGAAGAGATGCTACAAGTGCAAGCAAACCGGTCACATGATTGCGGATTGTCCCAATCATAGTGATGATGATGATGAGAAGAAGAGCAAGCATGACAAGAAGGAGAAGAAGCTATCCTTAACCAAGAAGAAGAAGGGTGAATCTTATGTGGTGACATGGGATGATAGTGACTCTTCCGATGATGACTCTAGTGATGATGAGAGGAAGAAGTCCAAGAAGAAGGTCATGGCAAGCATTGCTATCAACAACAAGCCATCCATCTTTGACACTCCATCATGCTTCATGGCTAAGCCAACAAAGCTACAATCTCATAATGATAGTGATAGTGATGATGATAGTAGTGATGAGGAGGAGGAGTACTCCAAGGAGGAACTAGTTGAAATGATGAAGCAAACTTATGAGTGCTTTGAGAAGAAGAGAAAGGAGTGCAAAGAATTAAACAAGAAGCTTAATGCTCTTGAACAATCCTTTGATGAGCTCAATGGCTCTCATGAGAGGCTAATGGAAGCCCATGAGAAGCTTGAGAGGACTCACTACAAGCTTGAAAAGGCTCACTCCTCTCTCCTTGATCAAAGCAAGGATAAGGTTGTTGCATCATGTAACATTGGAGTAACTTGTGATATTCTAGATGAATCATTTTTCACTCCTATCATTGTTGCACCAACCAAGACACAATGTAGCACCTCCACTTGCACATCTACTAGTGACAGCTCAAAGGATGATGCTACACTAGTGATTGAAAATGAAAAATTAAAAAATGATGTTAATGAACTCACTCATGCTTTGGGTAAGGCATATGGTGGAGATGCCCGCTTGCTAAAGTGCTTGGGTACTCAAAGATTCTCCCATTACAAGGAGGGTTTGGGCTATACCCCCAAGAAGGGCAAGTTGGCCTTTGTAACTCCTAAGCCTAGCTTTGTGAGGAGCAATGGCCGGTTTTGCACAAAATGCAAGCAAGTGGGGCATGTAGACCAATATTGCAAACTTAACATGAGCCAAACCAAGTTTGCTAAAGCTACCTCTATGCACTTTGATTCATTTTATATGCTTACCAAAAGTGCTAAAGGTATCATGGCTAAGTATGTTGGCACATCCATTGTTGGCCCAAAGAAGAAGGCTATTTGGGTGCCAAAATCCTTGGTCACTAACTTTGGAGGACCCAAACAAGTATGGGTACCTAAGAGAAACTAATTTGTTTTGTAGGTAAATTACAAGGCCGGTGGAAGTCATTTGGTGCTTGATAGTGGGTGCACTCAACACATGACCGGGGATTCTAGAATGTTCAAATCAATCAACTCCAACACCAATGATGGCATCGATAGTATTACATTTGGTGATAATGTCAAGGGCAAGGTCAAGGGTCTTGGTAAGATTGCAATATCCAATGATTTGAGCATATCAAATGTCTTGCTAGTTGAGAGCTTGAACTTCAATTTGCTATCGGTAGCTCAATTGTGTGATCTTAGATTCAAATGCATATTTGGAATAGACGATGTAGAGATCATTAGTGTAGATGGTTCAAACTTGATCTTCAAAGGCTTTAGATTTGAGAACCTCTACCTAGTGTATTTCAATGCTAGTGAAGCTAAATTGTCAACTTGCTTGCTCACTAAATCAAGTATGGGTTGGTTATGGCATAGAAGGCTTGGTCATGTTGGGATGAAGCAATTGAATAGATTGATCAAACATGACTTAGTAAGAGGCTTGAAAGATGTATTTGAGAAGGACAAATTTTGTAGCTCTTGTCAAGCCGGCAAACAAGTTGGTAACACCCATCCAAAGAAAGGCATGATGAGCACTAGTAGAGCATTTGAGTTGTTGCATATGGATCTATTTGGACCAACAATATACACTAGTATTGGAGGCAACAAGTATGGCTTTGTCATAGTGGATGATCTTACAAGATACACTTGGGTATTCTTTCTCAATGACAAGAGTGAAACATTTGCCACATTCAAAACTTTTGTCAAGAGATGTCACAATGAGTTTGAAACTACCATCAAGAAAGTAAGAAGTGACAATGGAAGTGAATTCAAGAATAAAAGAGTTGAAGAGCTATGTAATGAGCTTGGGATCAAGCATCAATTTTCGGCCAAATATACTCCTCAATCAAATGGCCTTGTTGAGAGGAAGAATAGAACATTGATTGATATGGCAAGATCTATGCTTAGTGAGTACAATGTGAGTCACTCCATTTGGGCCGAAGCTATCAACACCGCTTGCTACTCTAGCAACCGGTTGTATTGTCACCCATTGATGGAGAAGACACCATATGAGCTTTTGAATGGAAGAAAGCCCAACATTGCATATTTAAGAGTCTTTGGGTGCAAATGCTATATCTTTAAGAAAGGCACAAGACTTGGGAAGTTTGACGAGAAATGTGATGAAGGGTTCCTACTTGGTTACTCAACCTCAAGCAAAGCCTATAGAGTTTGGAATTCGGCTAGTGGTATACTTGAGGAGGTTCATGATGTTGAGTTTGATGAAACCAATGGCTCACAAGTTGAGAATGAGAACCTAGAAGATGTGAGTGGTCTTCAATTGACAAATGCTATGAAGAGCATGGATATTGGTGATATTCGACCTAGACAAGTGATTGATGTTGAAGATGACAAAGATCAAGTGCTCAACTCACCTATGAAGCAAGCTAGTAGCTCTCAAGCACAAGATCAACAAGTTGCTAGTTTATCTTAACCAAGCTCAAGCAATCAAGTTTCAACTCTCCAACCGACCAACATTGCAAGAGATCACCCCATTGATCAAATAGTTGGTGACATTACAAGTGGTGTTCAAACAAGATCAAGATTGACATCCTTTTGTGAGCACTACTCCTTTGTATCATCCATAGAGCCAACAAAGATTGATGAAGCCCTACAAGATGTTGATTGGGTCAATGCTATGCATGAAGAGCTCAACAATTTCACTAGGAACCAAGTTTGAGAACTAGTTGAAAGACCCAAGAACTACAATGTGATTGGCACAAGATGGGTATTTAGGAACAAGCAAGACCAAGATGGTATAGTTGTGAGAAACAAAGCAAGATTGGTAGCTCAAGGATACACTCAAGTTGAGGGTCTTGACTTTGGAGAAACTTATGCACCGGTTGCAAGATTAGAGGCAATATGGATTCTATTGGCCTATGCATGTGCACACAACATCAAGCTATATCAAATGGATGTGAAGAGTGCTTTCTTGAATGGATACATCAATGAGCTAGTATATGTTGAGCAACCTCCCGGATTTGAAGATGACAAGAAGCCCAACCATGTGTACAAGTTGAGAAAGGCTTTATATGGCTTGAAGCAAGCACCTAGAGCATGGTATGAAAGATTGAGGGACTTCCTTCTATCTAAAGGGTTCATTATGGGAAAGGTTGATACTACTCTCTTCACCAAGAAGCTTGGCAAAAATCTATTTGTGCTTCAAATATATGTGGATGACATCATATTCGGTTCAACCAATCAAGAATTTTGTGAAGAATTTGGCAAGATGATGGCAAATGAGTTTGAAATGTCAATTATTGGTGAACTTAGCTACTTCCTTGATCTTCAAATCAAGCAATTGAAGAATGACACCTTTGTGAGTCAAGG
This sequence comes from Microstegium vimineum, assembly GCA_022036555.1. Lineage (NCBI taxonomy): Eukaryota > Viridiplantae > Streptophyta > Magnoliopsida > Poales > Poaceae > Microstegium > Microstegium vimineum. The sequence continues at coordinate 7,139,512 of CM039124.1, read as the reverse complement.
CAAGTATATCAAGGATATGATGAATAAGTTTGGCTTAGAAGATTCTAAAGGCATTAGCACTCCAATGGGCACTAATGGACACTTGGATAGCGATGCTAGTGGCAATATGGTGGATCAAAAGTTGTATCGGTCTATGATTGGAAGTCTACTCTATGTGACCGCTTCTAGGCCGGATGTGATGTTTAGTGTATGCATGTGTGTAAGATTCCAAGCCTCTCCAAGAGAAAGTCACTTGAAGGCTATAAAGAGAATATTGAGGTACTTGAAGCATACACAAGATGTTGGATTGTGGTATCCCAAGGGGTCAAACTTTGAGTTACTTGGATATTCGGACTCCGACTATGCGGGATGTAAGATTGATAGAAAGAGCACATCGGGCACATGTCAATTGCTAGGCATGTCACCTGTATCTTGGTCATCAAAGAAGCAAAATAGTGTTGCACTCTCTACCGCCGAAGCCGAATACATAAGTGCGGGTAGTTGTTGTGCTCAATTTCTTTGGATGAAAGCAACTTTGGATGACTTTGGAATCAAATTCAATCAAGTGCCATTGCTATGTGATAATGAAAGTGCAGTGAAACTAACCAACAATCCAATTCAACATTCAAGAACCAAGCACATTGATGTAAGGCACCACTTCATAAGGGACCATCAACTCAAGGGTGATATCAAAATCACAAGTGTTGGCACCGATGATCAACTTGCCTATATATTCACCAAGCCACTTGATGAGAAGAGATTTTGCAAGCTAAGAAATGAATTGAACATTCTTGATTACTCAAACATGTGTTGATGCACCCCCATATATGACATGCCTCTCCTTCAAGCTATGCAAGGTACAAGTTGGTTGACATGTCATTCATCCTTATTAGGACTTGTTAGTGCATCTAGACATCAATTCATTAGTATCATTCATGAAAATCAAAATGATTTGATGCTTATATGGTACCACTATTGTTTCTATGCTTGACTTGATCTAGTGGTAGCATATAACATATTTGTGGGCTTCCAATCCTAGAGTTTGATCTAGATCATAAACTTCAAATGTTTAGCTCAATATGGGCAAGATAACCATTCTAGAATGTGTGAACAAGCTTGTCCATGGTTTAAACCGAGTTAAATAGCTTGGGGAAAGCAATCTAGATTGAACCAGAACTAAACTTCTCTCCAATAATCAAACCTTTGAGCACATCTTTTATGATAATAGATGACAAAGGGGGAGAAGTAAGTAGTACAACAAAGAAAAAATATTTTTGAAAATCTTGAAAATGAAAGCACACAAGTAGGGGGAGCAAGCCTATGAATAAAGTTGTTGCATATCTTTGTGCATTCATAAGTGCTTGCTTGCATATGTACTTATATTCATGATATGCTTGTGTGGTGAATGCTAGAACCTAAATTGATATGGTGTTTGAAGAACTAGTATACTTAGATTGTTACATCTTTAAGTGGTATCTAGTTCTCTCATAGTGTTTTCAAGTTGCCTTTCAAGTGGTTTCTAGGCATTCATGGTGCTAAGGATGGTTTATATTGCACTCCGATTGGTATCACGCTTCAAAGGTCCATCCTACACACCTTAGCATCATTTGGTAGCATTTACTCTCCCACAATTCCTATTCATACATATGTGATCAAATTGAACCAAACACATATATCACATATGTAGGGGGAGCTAATACTACCAAAGTGAAAATTTTCATCATATATATTTATTTGTGAAAGGTTGTCATCAATTACCAAAAAGGGGGAGATTGAAAGACCTTGTTTGGTTTTGAGTAATTGATGAAACCTATGGACTAACCCTTGAACTAAGTGTATGATCAAGATAGGGTGGTTCACCTTGAGACATGGAGCTAGATGAAAGATCATGATGGATCAAGTTCTCCATGACTAAGGAAAAGAAGAAAGAGAAAAACAAAATGGACCCAAGGCAAAGGTATATCCATAGGGTCATCTTTGGTTTAGTGATCAAGACACTATAGAGAGTGTGATCACCTTTAGGATAGATAGTCGTACTATTAAGAAGGGAAAACTTGTTTCGATTGTCGTTATCATGTGCCACTAGGTTTGCATTGCATTCACATAAAATGAACCTAAGTGACACAAAGAACTAAACATAATCCAAGAAAATATGTTGTAAAAGGCTAACATAGGGCAACAATGTTTGGAACACATGGTGTTAGCACTTGAAGACTTGGAGAAGAAGAAGTAACTCGTTTGGACATTCAGAAGTGATCTGAACGCAAGGGATGCACGGTCCGGACTAATGCTTGTGCGTCCGGATGCATACCCTAGCCCTCGGGCTCTCTGGTCAAAGGATCCGGACGTTGTTGTGTGTCCGGACGCAGGTCTCCGGTCGAGAGTCCGGAGCCTCGGAGCTCTCTGTATTCCTCTGTTGGATCGGTCCGGACGCAAGGCATGGTCCGGACACAGGACTCCGGTCGCGAGTCCGGAGACTTGCGCTCTCTGGACTGTCTCTGGATTGGGTCCGGACGCAATCGAAAAGAGGATCCGAACCCTACTATTTTGTGCGTCCGGAGGCGACGTGGCAGCATCAGATCAAGGCGGGAACGACAGAATTCAAATGGAGGAGGGTCCGGACGCGCACGCGATGGTCCGGACCCCCCTATGAATCAGCGTCCGGAGCTACGCAGGAAAGCAGGGATGAAGGGGAAAACAGCTAGTCCTTTGTGGAAGGCTATAAATATGTTTTGGCCGGCTCAAGGAGCTCACTCTTGCACCTCTCATTCATTTGATATACTTGTGCTTGCTTGAGATAGCCCCCAACTCACTCTCTTCACTCTTGTTGCATATTTGTGAGAGTTTGAGTGATCCAAGTGCTTTGATCATTGCATTGCATCTTAGTGGCACTTGGTCATCGTCATCACCGCGTAGTTTCTTGTTATTCTTGGTGTTTGACAACACCTAGACGGCTTGGCGATTGTGGAGAAGCTTCAGCGCAATTGGTGATTGTTTGCGGCCGGCTTCGGTGATTGTGAGAGGGCTTATACCCACCTCGGCGGAGCGCCAAAGGGTAACTCTAGTGGATTGCTCGTGTCATTGAGTTACTCTCATTTGGGTGGATTCTTGTGGCGCCCGAGTTAGTGGACTAGGTTTGTGAAACACCTATTAGCCACCGAATCAACATTTGAGTAGTCGACACAACAGGGACTAGCTTGGTGGCAACCAAGTGAACCTCGGGAGAAAAATCGATTGTCATCTTCTCTCCCGGCTATTCTTTGGTGTTCTTTGTGATTGGCTCTCTACATTGACATCCTCCTATCACAAGGCATTGGTATATCAATCACCTCCTCTCTTGCATTTATATTCTTTCATATCTTGTCTAGTTAGCTTCTCTAGTAGTTGTTCTTACTAGCTTGGGCTAAGTGCTTTAGGTTCTTTCTATTGATTGTAAGCACTTAGCTAAGTAGAATTGCATTGGATAGGTGGCTTTGCACCCCAACTAGAGCTAGAGCAAAAATCTTCGCTTAAGTGTTATCTAACCATTTGCTCTAGTGATTTGTAAAATTTTTATTAGGCTATTCACCCCCCTCTAGCCATCTAGGACCTTTCAATGCTGCTGGGTCCATATGCCTTGCGCCCTTGCTAGCTCCTAGCCGTGATTGTGGTTGTGGGGTACAACCTAGGTACCCATGAAGTACTACATGAGTCGCACCATCAAGGACGACCCAACCCACAAGATCAAAACATACAACAGACAATGCTGCTCTGCGTGCACCATAAGACTATAAAAAGATAGTACTAAATAGGATATTTTACTTTTAATCCTACCCCTCCATATTATATATAGAGATTAATGGTAATGTAGCAATGGTAATCTAGTGTCCAGTGCTAATGATGTACTGACTGAACGCGTAGATGAAACAAGCGAGTTCGGTGTCCCCGAAAATAGCCTCGAACCACACAAAAATCACTTGATCTCTTCCGTTTCAAATTTGATTGATCTCAAATTTTGTGAGCAAGCTCTAGAAGTAATTAAGATGCTACTTTGTGAAGATCATATCCTTTTATTCCTTACAAAATTCGGTATCAATCAAAATCCAAGAGAGAAGAAAATGGACCGAAAAAACAAAAATCACCCGATCTATGTGCTCATCCTAAACCAATTCAATTTCTTTGTTGGAAACCTTCACAAGGGTTTATAGCACAAGCTCCAAAAATTAGTTTGCAAAAAGATCAAATATAGAGGGAGATCAGTCAAAAACTATGAACAAGACAATACAAAAACGTGATGAACACGGATACAAGCATCTCACAAATCTAGAGAGATAGGTGGGAGAGGGAAACGACAAATGCAAGAGGTGAGGGTTATTTTGGCACCGTCATCCTTATTTAACAGGAGGTATTACATATTTCCAAGTTGCCCCAGATACATGAGCGAACGACCTAACCCTAAGGCAATATGGTTCAACTCTATCTTCATCTAGATCAAATGGCAGTGCTTCATGTCTTGACTTATCGTTGCCTTGATGTAACCTTTAGAATTCCGCCACATGCCGTCCCACTTTCTCAGAAGCTCCGCTCAGGTTTTGAGGCCCAAACACAAAAACCGTCCACTGGTGGTTTTGCGGCCTGAACTACTAAACCCACACGCGAGTAGCATACTCCATACGTGTCCCCCGCTCCTCAACACATGTCACCGCGTCCTCAATCGCCCAACCATCGAGTCTTCTAGAGCCATCGCTTGACTCGCTCGACTGCCATCTTGACTTGGTCAATACGGTCACTCCTCCTTGTCCTCTTACATTTGCTGATGGCCCCAAGTGTCAGCCACCGCAACTGGTCCTCCGGTGCTTCGGTCCCCCAGTCCAAGCCTCACATCCACCCTTCATCGTTCCCCATCCATTGGCATGACCCGTCTCTACTTGACCTTCACCTCTCCATTGACCACCGCATCCGAACTCCACACCTACGCATCTCAAGCCAAGAGACAAGCTAAAAATTGTCATATCATCATAGATGTGCACATTTCGACTTGTGAGATTTTGAAGTCACCGCATGTGCCTTGTGGTCGTGGGGCACGTTGGGTACCATTGAAAGAACATCAGTATTAAATTCTAGAATAAATTTGAAATATGTGCACCTAGGTCAAGTGGAAAACTTGAACTTAGTGTGGGAAGGTACCATCACAAGAAAGCTAATGATATATGTGTTTTATTTTTTAATAATGTGGTAATTTGTACACCCTATCAACAAACATAGTGGTTCATTTAAAACTAATTGTAATAAGATAATATATACTCTACAAGTTTAAACCTAGCATTTTTAAAGCTTAAAAAATATTTCATTTAAGAGATGAAACATGGTCAGATAGATTCGTTTGCTATCTGCAAAATGTATAGATTACTTATTCACTCAAGCCAATTGTGCTACAAAATTTATACATAAGAAGAACTAGAAGCATACACTACTACAAAAAACATTAACCGTGGCGGTTGAATCGGATTAACCGTGGCGGTTTTTTCAACCGCCACGGATCAATGGTCACGCTTAATCGTGCCATTTACCGTGGCGGTTGGAAAAACGCCATGGTTAATCAAATAAAAATAAATAAATAAAAAGCCCAGATCCAACCCTAACCGGGCTAGATCTGGGCCGCCCATGCACGCCGCCGACGCGGATCCGGCCCCTCCGCCGCCGGATCCAGGCCATAGAGGGAGGAGGGCCGGATCCATGGAGGGGCGCTGCCATCGCCATCGCCCGGTGGTGCAGGGGAGGGGGCCGCTGTCGCCCCCCGGTGGTGGAGAGGAGGGGGGGCGGGCCGTCGTTGCCACCGGTGGGGGAGGGGAGGGGGTCGTGGCCGCCGGTGGGGGAGGGGAAGGGGTCGTGGATGCCGGTGGGGGAGGGGCGCCGCCGGGTGAAGATTGGGGAGGGGGAGGGACGCGCCGCGCGCGCGCGTCGGGTGAGGCGGGGCCCCGGGTGAGGCTGAGGTGGGGGCAGTGTGAGAGAGAGAGGAGAGGAGAGGAGGGGGAATGAAGTGGACTTAGGGGTTTTCAGATTTTGTTTATATATCGGACATGGTAATGGGCTCGTGTGGGCTATTGGACTGGGCCTGATTAACCGTGGCGGTTGCGTTAAAATGGCCACCACCGTTAATGGATTTACCGTGACGGTTTTTTGTAACCGCCACGGTTAATAAAATGCGACCGCCACGGTTAATCGAAGCATTAACCGTGATGGTTTATGTGTTTAACCGCCACGGTTAATAAAACTCAAGTGCTATGCAAAATCATTTATGTAGTAGTGATATCCTATGTTTTGCTATACCCCGGCCCACATGTTGATGTAAGAACTGCGGATTAGTGAATTGTGTGGCATGTTGACATAGAAAACAAAATGCTTAGGTGTCTTGTTGGCATGAATAATTGTGTTTGCCAATGGGGTTTAATTACATGTGATGGTGCATAACTGAGATGGATACATTGTATGTTGAGATACATAGCTAGTGGGGTTTACAATTATAAGAGAGATAGATTTGTCTAGAACTCTAAATTAATGGTTTGTTTATATGCGACAAACCTTTCGTGTTATTATCACTTTAATCTCAAGAACTTCTGTCAAATATGGTAAAATATGAAACATTTTACCTAAAATTACCTGAAATCATTCTCGTTTTAACAGCACAGAGAATCGCCACAAAGGGTATGTCAGCTATTTCCATTCATTTCCCTTTCATTTATATTCCAGAATTAGAATCTGACCAAATGTTGCAAGCTGTCATGACAATGATTAGATAAATATTTTTTAAGAAGAATACCGATCTCAACTTTTTCAAGAAAAATATAAAATCATACTAAATGAGGCCTAAATAAGAATTATAGTGAATTAAAGACGAATTCTATCTCTGCTGACTTATTAAAAAAAACGATGAATTCTAGCGGATTGACTAATCTGGCTTTCCCTTCTTTTAAATCATAGTAAAACACAAACACTCATACATGATGCATACTACTCACATATCTAACTTATTTATATGGATACCTTCAAAAGGATAAGACTAAATATGCCGATTTTGAGACTAACAAAGTCACTACGTGCATATTATATCGAAAGGCACATCCTCTACCACTAGAAAGTAATTTCATCAGATCTAAATTAAAAGTAAATTTTGAAAAATACAAGTATCCTCCTCAAGTCCAATTACTTGAATCTGGGTGGGCTATTTCACCGCAAGTAGCCTACGGTTATATGGCTCCAGGTGTCTTCACCCGGTGGTCCTGAGTATTTGCTTTGTCGTTTTTTCTTCGAAGATAAATGGCAGGATGGACATTCACCATGAAATATCTTACGAAATGGAATTGCAAAATCCTGATAATATGTCAGATGATTTCAATAATTCTTATATGGGAGTGTGATAACGCATTTTGGGATCGCATGACCCGGCTCCGCTTCATCATCCTCGCCGTCTCGCCTCAGAGGCTTGTCTTCCTCGCGCCGTGCATGTCGCCCTAGGACAGCGGCTACCATGCCACTGGCTGCACTGACCACCCTCTGTTCTCGCCACTCCACTTTCCATCCCCCTAAACACAAGGTAGTGTGCCAACAGCATCCTCCTTGCTCCTCCTCGCCCTCGTCCCCTCTCTCACCACCGGCGTCCGGTAGCTATCACTGCCTCACTGTGCCACCAGTCTTCTTCTTGCACCCTTTGCCCCCAACCTCCCCTAATCATGTGGCAGTCATCGGAGACCTCTACCGTGGCACCACGACCGCCAGTCTGCCCAATTTCCCTAGCGGGTAGTGGTCTGCTGCTGTCTCGCCCACCTCACCGCCGTGTCACAATTGTCGCCATCCAAGATCCTTTCTAGGCCCGCCGGAGATAGAGAAGAGAGGGGAGCGAGAGATGCTGGAACCCTAACGTCGATGAGGTCCCCGTCTCCGACGCTAGTTGTGAGGGCCGTGAAGGACCGAGAACGGCGACCAGAGGGGGGGTGAATGAGAGCCTCAAATTTCTTTTGAAATATTTGGGCCACTCTTCCCAAAAACCAAACCCAGTTACTGGGTGCTCAACAGATTCGCACACATCCCGAAGTTGGCTCGATTAGCACACATCTTTTTGACGATAGATTGGAAGCGAGTGAACATCCCGTCCACAGATTCGCCAGCCAACTAAGAAAAGTTCTCGTACTCTCTATGGTACGTGTCGAAGAGTATGGACTTGATCTGAGTGTTACCCTCATGATATCGCAAAAGTGTTTGCCAGATCTCCTGTGCCGTAGTGAGACTTGAAACTCTCTCAAACTAAGGAAGAGACAAACTCGAAAAGAGGATGCTACGGGCTCTTCCGTTTGACGCATGTTGCGTGATTTGCAGCTCATTAATCCGAGCGCCAAGAACCACGTAGTCAGCACTCTCACAAATCTCCCAATACTTCGTATCAAGCCCTTGAAGGTAAGCTGACATGCGCACCTTCCAATAGGCGAAGTTTGTTCCATCGAAGAACGGAGGTTTGCCAGCACCTTGCTCCATGTCGCCTTCGCGGATCAAGAACCGTGTAAGGTGGATTGATCCTTAACCGGCTTTGATACCAATTGAAGGGACGAGAACGGCGACCAGAGGGGGGGGTGAATGGGAGCCTCAAATTTCTTTCGAAATATTCGGGCCACTCTTCCCAAAAACCAAACCCAGTTACTGGGTGCTCAACCGACGGACGCTGAAGCCGAGCGTCTGACGCAAGAACAGAGAGCAACCCGAGAGGTCAGTCAGGCGACGGACGCGTCTAACGGACACTCGATAGACGCTAACGAGCGTCTAACGCAAAACACACATAGAAGAGTCTGAGTCCCACGAGCCTCCGCTCGACCCGCTCGTCCACCGTCTTGACTCGGTCGACTCGGTCTACCTCCATGTCTTCTCGCACTTGCCAGTGCCAAGTACTAGCCACCACAGCTAGTCCGCCGGCGCCCATGGTCCCTCAGTCCGAGCCCCGCTTCCGCCCTTCACCGCTCTCAGTCCATCGGCACGGCAAGCCTCTACTCAACCTTCTCCATGCCATTGACCACTGTCACTAGGCATAACACCTGCACACCACAAGCCGATAGACAGGCACACATTTGCTTTCACAAAGGGTTAGGGTAAGCCACTCAAACTGAAACACTCAAGTGTTGGCCAATCACTCATCACAAAGCTGAACTACATGGGTACTTATCCACCATGTGTTCGTAATCTCCCCCTTGATGAGTGCATTGACAACACAAGTGCATTTCAGATTTGAGCCACAAGGTAAAGCTCTCCAAATGATCAAAAAGCTGAGAAAACCAAAACGGGGTCACTTGAGAGAAGCAAGACGAATCCAAAACTTGGTTTCCAAAGACATGGCCAATGGCTCGACGCAACCAAGCAAAACAAAGCTAGCCCTCAAGAAGAGGCAAAAACGGGCTCAACACCGCTAGCAAGTCCAAGATACCAATCACAAACTCTCAAAGCTCAGAAAACCAATTTAAGCACTAAGGGAGCTCAAAAGATACCAATTGAAACCACTTACGTCCCTTAATGCTCAAGAAACAATCGAAACCTGTCGGAGCCAACAAAGCAAGCTAGACCCTCCAGAAGAGGCAAAGGCTCAACACATCTAGCAAAAGCTCCCCCTGGGCAAAATCACACTCAAGATACCAAATGAGATCTAAACTAATGAGATGCACTCTTTCTCCCCCTTGGAAGTAGATGGTTGAAAATGGAATGAAATGCACATCTCTCCCCCTTGTTGACACATGTAGCTCATCAAACAGCAACAACTCAAGATCCGGCTACAAAAGCCATGAAATGCAAAATGAGTGCAAAAGCTTCATACTTAGAGCTAAGACAATGAATAGATGCTCTAAGTGATGTGATCCTGTGAGAATAGGAAAATCTCTACGTGCCCAACAAAGAATCAAGTTGAGCTTAAGATCACTTTAGAAGCTATTTTAGAGAGCATTACATGTGTGAGCAAGGAATGGATATCACCTCCTAGAGACAACTAGACATGGCAAACAAGATAGGATCTATCTCAAAGCAAACTCATGTATAGAAAGTAAAACTATCTCTAGCAAAGTTCATACAACAAGCCAATGACTCAACTGAATGAATTTTTCAAATTTCAGACTTTTGCAACCAATTTTTAGTTTTAGGCACATTTAAGTTGTATGCGAGTGGTTGTCAGCAAAATGATGTCACTTCTTACCAACCGGGCGAAGTCAAAGGACTTGACACACCGGTTTTGGTCATACACGACACCGCTCAAGTATCGACCCATATGGGAAGCATTCTCAAACACACGGTGAAGTGCTCACAATGCAGACCCAACTCGATCTTTCCAATTCACAAAACAGAGAGCAAATTCATTTTAGATATTAATCATGGTGCTCAAAGGTAGTGAATGAAACAATGAAGAGCCATAGTTACAAGCTATATACAAGGCAGCCAAGACGGATCTTCAAAAGCCTACACATGCTAGTGCCATTTCAGAGGTGACATGGGGAATTTAAATTCAGTTTTAAAGCTTTTATAACTTAGCTCTATTGCATATCATATAGATCAAAAAGAGTCTAAGTTAGGCAACACCATAGACACATAAATCACCTCAAACAGAGCATAGATTCATTATATTGGCTATAAGTGTGAAGCTTAAAATGAACTATGTCACAAATGCAAATGAGATGCACAATGCATTGACACCAACTAACACTAACAAGACACCAATCAAGAATAAAGACAAAGAAAAGACAAAAAGAACTAAGAAACACAAAAACTTTCCTCCTCTAAAAAGGAAAGCAAACACCAACTCGCCTCGAAGGAGAGAAAACGCAGCTTGATCCAAAGGCTTTGTGAGAATATCCGCAAGCTGGTTTTGGGTCTCGACATGCCGGAGGTCAATGTCGCCCTTCTCGTAATGATCTCTCAAGAAATGAAAGCGGACCTCAATGTGCTTGGTCTTTGAATGAAGCATAGGATTTTTAGCCACACTAATTGCACTCGTGCTATCGCAAAGCAGAGGCACCTTAGTAAGCTCAAGACCGAAATCTCTAAAAGTGGCAATCATCCAAATCAACTGCGAGCAACAACTAGCCGCGACAACGTACTCAGCTTCGCACGTCGACTGTGCCACGCTAGACTGTTCGCGAGAAGACCAAGAAACCAATGAAGACCCAAGAAACTGGCAAGTCCCAGAAGTGGACTTCCGATCAAGACGGCATCCGGCAAAGTCAGCGTCAGAGTAACCGCAAAGCACAAGAGAGGAAGAGGTGGAAAACCAAAGACCAAATTCGGGAGTGAATCGCAGGTACCTCATGATGCGTTTCACTGCTTGCTTGTGCGAAGTCCGTGGGGACGCTTGAAAACGTGCACACAAGCAAACGGCGAACTGAATGTCCGCTCAGGTCGCCGTCAGGTACAGAAGCGACCCGATCATGCTTCGGTACTCGGTCTGGACCACCGCCTCTCCTTCCTCATCCGCATCCAAGGCAGTAGTAGTTGACATAGGCGTCGAAAGAGGTTTTGCCTCACCCATGTCAAACTTCTTCAAGATGTCCATCGTGTACTTGCCTTGGTGCACAAACGTCCCTTCCCGGGTTTGCTTGATTTGCAACCCGAGAAAGAAACTCAACTCTCCCATCATGCTCATCTCAAATTCCCTGCTCATAAGATCTGCAAACTTGGCAACAAGAGCATGAGAAGAACCACCAAAGATGATATCATCCACGTATATTTGGACAAGGAGAGTGTCTTTGCCTTGCTTGAGGAGAAACAACGTCTTATCTACCGATCCTATTTTAAAGCCCTTAGCAAGCAAAAAGGTTTTTAGCCTATCATACCATGCTCTAGGTGCTTGTTTCAAACCATACTAAGCTTTGTGAAGTTTAAAAACATGGTTTGGAAACTTGGGATTTTCGAAACCGGGAGGTTGTTTAACATAAACTTCCTCCTCTATGTAGCCGTTTAAGAAGGCACTTTTAACGTCCATTTGAAAAAGTTTAAAACCCTTAGAAGCCGCAAAAGCTAGAAGGATTCTAATGGCTTCTAAACGAGCTACGGGAGCAAAGGTTTCCTCATAGTCTATTCCCTCCTTTTGACAAAAGCCTTGAGCTACCAACCTAGCCTTGTTGCGCACTACCACCCCATCCTCACTTTGTTTTTTTTTTTGAAAACCCATTTGGTACCTATGGAGTGGCAACTAGGTGGTGGAGGAACTAAGACCCAAACACGGTTTCGCTCAAAGTTTTCTGACTCCTCATGCATGGCATTAACCCAATCCGAATCCATCAAAGCGTGTCCAACATCTCGGGGCTCAAAAGAAGCGACAAAAGCCGAATGAGCAAAGTGAGAGATATAGGACCTCGACCGCGTGACTCGACAGTGAATGTCACCGATGATGTTCTCCGGCGGGTGCTGCCGCTGGATGTGGCGGGGAGCCTGCCTTGACGAAGTGGCCTTCCCCTCAACAGCAGCTGGAGCTCCCTCAGGTGCAACGGGCACCGACTGAGGAAGCTGCTCGAACGGCCCCCATGTAGAAGTAGTCGGGTCGGGACCGTGAGCCGAAGTGGACGTCGCAGGGTCGACGGGGGCAGCCAGTGGAGTTGGCTCGGGATCACCCCAATCGGCATCATCCTGCTCCTCCCCCACAAAGATGCTAGTGTTCACCTCATCATCACCTGCAAGCTCAAAAGCAGTGGAAACACAGGGCATAGTCTCATCGAAGGTAATCTCACAAGTTTCCATCACTCGGTTAGACTCAAGGTTAAGTGCACGATAAGCATGAGAGTGAGTAGAATAACCAAGAAAGATACAGTCAGAAGACCGTGATTCAAATTTGTCCAACTTACCGCCCTTTTTGAGGATAAAGCACCTGCACCCAAACACCCGTAGGTGACTTACCTTGGGTCGTCTCCCAAATCGCAACTCATAAGAAGTCTTTTTCTTGAAAGCTCGGAGAAAAATGCGATTGGAAACATAGCAAGTAGAACTGAGTGCCTTGGCCCAATACCGCCTAGGAGTACTATGCTCATCGAGCATCGTCCTGGTCATCTCAACAAGGGTCCGATTCTTGCGCTCAACGACACCGTTCTGCTGGGGAGTGTGAGGTGAGGAAAACTGGTGATCGAGACCCAAAGAAGAGCAAAGAGTTGCAAAGTGAGCATTCTTGAATTTTGTGCCATTGTCACTGCGGATAGCTCTCATGGCATTCTTAGGTAGCTCATTTTGCAATTTCAAAATCGGATCTCGAACAAGTGGAAAAGCCTCATCCTTACTCTCCAAAAAGAACACCCAAGAGTACCTTGAGTAGTCATCAACGACTACGACTACATACCACTTCCCTCCCTCTGACCTAACCCGAGCTGGACCAACTGTGTCCATGTGTAAGAGCTCGCCGGGTCTAGTGGTTATGATATCCGTCACAGGAGGATGGGAAGCGGCAACCATCTTGCCATGCCAGCAAGGATGGCAAACCAAATCCTTCTCGAACTTTAGCTTTGGCAATCCTTGGATAAGGTCCATTGAGCTAAGCCTTGCAAGCAAGTCAAAACTCAAATGTCCCAATCTCCTATGCCACTTCCAAAGCTCGGAAGAAGAACCGGCAAGAAGACAACAAGAAGGTCTGGAAGAGATAGAAAAATCCGCATGAAAAACCTTCCCGAAGGGTAAAATCCGGCAAACAAGCTCACCCCGAGAGTCCAAAATCCGAGACAAGTTTGGCTTAAAGCTCACTTCAAAACCGTCTTCAAGGAGTTGCGAAATCGAGAGAAGGTTAAAATGCAAATTCGCAACCAAAGCAACATCCTTGAGGACAAAAGATGAATTGACTCGGATCGACCCTCGGGACACAACCTTACCTTTACTCTTGTCCCCGAATGTAATGTACTCGGTGTGGCGCACGGGGTCGAGGCTAGAGAACCATTTGGCGCTTCCGGTCATATGGCGTGAGCATCCGGAATCCACAAGCCAAGTCTCCTCCAGTCCTCCTTCCTACATCAATAAAAAGACATAGGGTGAGCAAACGGACCAACACTGGGGTTAGTAAATTGTGAAGGATACTAGTGTTGTCCCACTTTCCCAAAGAATGGGTTAGCAGAAAAACCAAACATCTCCTGCCCCACTGAGGGATAGCGATCACCACGATAGGGAAACGTGGTCCGCTAGAGAAGGGTGGAGTAAAGCCACCGCCACGAGGCCCGTAGTCGTATGGGTCACGACCGGTACCCCGCCGGGCACGACCACCACGTGGTCTCACCTCCTGAGGCCTAGCACCTTGAGGCATTGTACCTCTAAGCCTAGTGGTGCGCCTCCGAACTTCCGGTTCACGCACCCCAACTGGTGAGTGGTACATGTCCCGGTTGTTCAACTCAAAATGCCTCCGATCATCTCTCTTCCTCCTATAGCAAAACTCAGCCAAATGCCCATCCTGCTCACAATACTCACAATGGTACCTCACCGCACTCTTGGTAGGCACTCTCTTGTTGGGTTGGGTGGCTCTAGCTTTCTTAGGAAGGGGATCACTAGAGATGTCTGGCAGTGTGTCAAGTGGGTTGCGAAGATGGTTCGGTTTTGAAATCCACACTTGCTTCTGTGGAGTGGTTTTGGGTGGCTCTTCAAACACACCATCTCTCACAGGAAACTGAGAGGGGTTGGTAGGCTTAGGTGGACTGATCTTGGTAAGCTTGGGAGTTGTGATGGGTTTCTCATTCTCGCTCAAACCACTGCACTCACCGATCTTACCGAACATGCTATCGTCCTTCCCACCTATAGAAAAGCCTGCTCCCGTGTTGCCAGCCCTTTTGCATTGGCTGAGCATCATCCCCAACTGCGGCTCTCGGCAAGACATCCAGCTCAACATGGACTGAAGGTATGTGTTTTCTTCCTCGGTACGCATCTTGTCGTGTCTGCACGACACGATCTCAAGCTCCAAAGCCTCAAAGCGTTCCGACTCTCTAGTGCTATCTGAGCTGACCTTCTCTAGCACAGCAATCCTAGCATCTCTTTGTGTCAGCTCAGAACGCAAGCCTAAGCAAGACTTGCACGCACCAAGTAAGCTAGGCCTAGCCTTCATCTCACTGACCTCCTCAAGTAGAGTGCCATACTTGTCCTGGAGAGTGACAAGACTAGACATGTGGATGACACAAGCATCACACTCTACCTCCTCGGTAACCACCACTGATGCCTTAGCAAACTCTAGCTCATGCAGCGTGCTAAGATACTTAGCCTTGAAATCGTTCCTCTCGCACGTGGCACGCTTGAGCAAAGCATCCTGACTCATCAAGGTGTCGTTCAAAGACTCAATCTCGAGAGAGAGGGATGCAATGGTGGGTGGTACCTCGGGTGTGTCGGAGTGGTAGTCATAGTCGGGGCCATCCTTGCGCTTCCCGACCTTGCCTTCTTCAATCTCCATGGTGCAAAAGCCACCGTGCTTGGCGTCGGTGTAGAAGCATAGGCCGTTGAGCTTGTCCTCAACCTTTCCCTTGGACTCATCATCGCTCGAAGAAGCACCTCCATCGAAGGAGGCATCGATGTCGCTGAGGGAGGCGAGGAAGGCTCGGTGCTTGGCCTTCACCTTGTCGATCACCTTCTTGGAGGACCTTCGGTGGTAGCCACCCTTGGGCTTGTGCTTGTCCTCGAAGTGGTGCTCGCGCTTGTCCTTGCGCTTGGTGAAGTCGCCCGCAACTTTCTTGGGGCAGTTTGCGATGAAGTGATCCTCATCACCGCAACGGTAGCACCCCTTGGCTGAGCCACCACGCCGACGGTTCAAACGGTTGTTGTGAAACCGTGAGAACTTGGTGATGACCAAAGCCAGCTCATCATCTCCAAGAGCCTCCACTTGATCCTCTGTCACATAAATCAAAGACAAAGCGAACAAAGAGTGTGAAGGGTCAGAGGAGGAAGAAGACATACCGCCGGTGCCAGAAACCAACGCCATAGATGGTTTTGACGGGTTTTCAAGCTTGGCCCGGGTCTGGTAGTCAATCTCCGAGGACTTGAGCTTGTTGGACAGCTCGTCCACGGTTAGGGCATCATAGCCCGGTGACTCCTAAATGGCAGCCACCTTCATCTCCCACACCTTCTGATCAAAAGCATGCAAAAGCTTGATAGCCATCTCATGATCATCATAAGACAAGTTGGCTCGATTAGCACACATCTTGTTGACGATAGATTGGAAGCGAGTGAACATCCCGTCAACAGATTCGCCGGCCAACTAAAAAAAGTTCTTGTACTCTCTATGGTACGTGTCGAAGAGTCTGGACTTGATCTGAGTGTTACCCTCATGATATCGCACAAGTGTTTGCCAGATCTCCTGTGCCGTAGTGAGACTCGAAACTCTCTCAAACTAAGGAAGAGACAAACTCGAGAAGAGGATGCTACGGGCTCTTGCGTTTGACGCATGTTGCGTGATTTGCAGCTCATTAATCCGAGCACCAAGAACCACGTAGTCAGCACTCTCACAAATCTCCCAATACTTCGTATCAAGCCCTTGGAGGTAAGCAGACATGCGCACCTTCCAATAGGCGTAGTTTGTTCCATCGAAGAGTGGAGGTTTGCCAGCACCTCGCTCCATGTCGCCTTCGCGGATCAAGAACCGTGTAAGGTGGATTGATCCTTAACCGGCTCTGATACCAATTGAAGGGACGAGAACGGCGACCAGAGGGGGGGTGAATGGGAGCCTCAAATTTCTTTCGAATATTCGGGCCACTCTTCCCAAAAACCAAACCCAGTTACTGGATTCAGACGAAAACAGAGAAACGAGAACTCACCGGCAGTGGAGCAAAACTCACCGGAAACCCCGAAAACCAAGTTCTCGACCCCTATGAGAAGAGGCAAGAACCCGAGGCAAAACAACAGAAACTGCAGCCGACGGACGCTGAGAAGCTGAGCGACGGATGCTGAAGCCGAGCGTCTGACGCAAGAACAGAGAGCAACCCGAGAGGTCAGTCAGGCGACGGACGCGTCTGACGGACACTTGACATACGCTAACGAGCGTCTAACGCAAAACACACAGAGAAGAAACACGGAGCTCCTCCAGTCGACGGACACGTCTGGAGGTATCCCAACGTACGCTGCTGAGCGTCCGACGCAAAAGAACAGAGAGCTCTGCAACTCTCAAAACCGACGGACGCGTCTGGCGTGTGGTCGACGAATGATGGCGAGCGTCCTGCGCCAACTTGACTCGCGCAGACAGAGCGAACAACGGACGCTGACGTCAGCACGACCTAGCGTCCGACGCCTCTCAACAGAGCGTCCGGCGCCCCCGAGCAGAGCACAGTAAACACGAAAACCCCAATTTTCTTCGCCAAATCTTTCCAAAACCTAACCAAATGATCACCAACTGCAACCAAACTTTGTAGGCATGATCCTAGTACAGTTGGGGAGCTATCCCGAAGAAATCATTGCTCAATTTGGATCGGTTAAACGGGCACAAAAGGAATTCGGTAGAAAACCCTAAACGAAGAACACCGCAAAGAAAACGCTCGACCTGTGTGCTCGTGAGGTTTTAGGAAAATTCCTTCAGTGCAAAGTTGCTCCTCACAAGTACTAAGAACTTGGTTCAAACGGAATTTGCAAAGCTTCTCTCAAACAAGAATTCTCATCTCAGGAAAAAGAGAGAGCAAAAGCAAAAATGAAGAACACAAGCAAAAACGCGGGACACGATCAAGTAATCAATGCTGCCATGGCTAACGGAGGTTACGGCCTCCGATTCCTCACAACAAACTCAAGTTCTTACAAAGGTTGGTGAAATCAACCTAGGAATCTCATGAACTAGAGAGAAGGTAGAGAGAGAGTTGGGGCAAATGATTAGGGTTCAAGAGATAGGATGAGGGATACCCCTTCACCCCCTACTTAACGGGCTTTGGCTATTTCCCAAAGACCCCCTTAGATACATTGAGTGAACTACCTAGCCTAAGCATTGCAGTCCAAGCTCCTAGAAATATCTGCCGCATTTTGAATGGACGGCCACGCTTCCTGCCAGGAGTTGTCGTCGCCTCGACGTAACCTCCAGGATTCCGCCACGTGCCATCCTCGTTTCCTCGGAAGCTCCGCCTAGGTTTTGAGGCTCAAACCCAGGAAACCCGCCACCGGTAGCTTTAGGCTCAACTACCGAACCCCGAGTTTTGAGGCCCAAACTCGGAAACTGTCCACCGATGGTTTTGAGGCCCAAACCACCAAACCACTCGACTCGAGCCACCTTGTCCTCGCCCGGTCGGACTCCGAGTCCCACGAGCCTCCGCTCGACTCGCTCGTCCACCGTCTTGACTCGGTCGACTCGGTCTACCTCCATGTCTTCTCGCACTTGCCGGTGCCAAGTACTAGCCACCACAGCTAGTCCACCGGCGCCCATGGTCCCTCAGTTCGAGCCCCGCTTCCTTCCTTCATCGCTCTCAGTCCATCGGCACGGCAAGCCTCTACTCGACCTTCTCCACGCCATTGACCATTGTCACTAGACATAACACCTGCACACCACAAGCCGATAGACAGGCACACATTTGCTTTCGCAAAGGGTTAGGGTAAGCCACTCAAACTGAAACAAGTGTTGGTCAATCACTCATCACAAAACTGAACTATATGGGTACTTATCCACCATGTGTTCGCAGGTCGGGCGGGGGCGGACGGGTGGGTAGGCCTACGTCACGCTGTCTTGCTTGGGCGCAACATGTTACATATTAGATTTTGTGATTTTTATGACATAAGAGCATTTATAAGAGTTACCTAAATATCTTTCTAATCTTTGGTTTTTATGTAGATGATAAAAAACCCATCTCTAATAACTCCTAATCTTTTAGAATTTGGGGAAAGTCACTCTATTCCGCGTAAAGTTACATGCTTTAGAGTCGCACGTATCTTCTCTCCTCGACGTTTATTGGGCGATCTAAGAGCATCTCCAACAATTTGTTATTTCTCACTTACCAAATCTTGTGTTTTAGCAAGATGCTATAATAATTTACCAAGTTGGAAAGAGATCATCTCCAACAATTTGCTATTTCTCATTTGCCAAATAAAAAAAAGAAGATTAAAAAGGAAGGAAACTTGCATGCGAGAAACCGAGCGGAGGACTCACGGGCGAGAGGATGACAAGCCGATGCGCGCTCATAAAAATGGTAAACCGATGCAATCTTTTGACAAGCGTGTAGAATTGACAAGTCCAATTGACAAACTGTTGGAGAGTGTTTTTTGATTGATTTACCAAATTTTAAAGGATGACAAGTGATTTAGCAAACTGTTGGAGATGCTCTAAAGGTGGAAGGACGTGGAAAAAATAAAGAGTAAAAAATAATTTTGAGATAATTTAAAAATAGTATAGGATTTATGATGTAAAATTGTCTTCTATATTAAAAACACTTAGAGGTAGCCTTCTTTATTTATTCCAATACTTTTTAGGAGTTGTAAAACTTTAGGTTTTAGGAAGAAAATATTAGGTAGTCTTGTAACAATATTGACGCGCGAACAATGGCCGTTTAGCCATCTTACCATCTAGGAACCGACGTGATGTGCTTCGCGATGCTGTCACGTACTAGTATGATGTAAGCTGAAACGGGCAAGTATTCACAGCGTTTGTGGTCCGTGGATGAGACCGTCTCAAAGTGGCTGAAGTGCTTTCCGAAGTACTCCGTATAATAAAGATTTCCTGATTGGAGCCAGGCGCTTTCTGGTGAGTGGAGACAGTTGCGGGGAACAGCCTGGAGAATACAACCAGTTCGTTGTATACAGTACGCGACAAGAACAGAGTTTATTTATTATTTTGTACATTTCTTTTGTAGGGCAAGTATATACACTACAACGTACTCCCTTTCCCTAAAAAAAATAAGCTATGAATCTGGACAAGGGGCACGGGGAGTAATCGGCTCGTGTTTTTGCAGCCGCTGGCTGTCGTCTCCCTTTCCCTAAAATAAAGTTTAATCCGATCCAAATACCCAAAAATTTTGCGTCTTGGGCTGGCGTTTCAGCTGTTGTGGTTGGCTGCTGGATCCAAGTACCAGGTTAATGGGTAAAAGACGTGTAACTAGATCATGTCATTATAACAATTTATTCTTTATTAAAGCCCTTCTAAAAGAAATATTTAGCGGAGTAGATTACAAAACCTCGGTGACCGTTGCATGCTTTCTACATACAATACTATAAAGACCTGGGTATTGATTTTTAAAAGATTAGTTGTCTAACCAAATATCCTCCCAAAAACTGATTTGGGTACCGCTATTTATAATTTATAGCAACCCAATCTAAGGAATTGATTCTTGACACCCATAAGACTACTCCAAAAATGGGAGTCTCCAGCTTTCTTCTCAATTTGGGTCAACGGTTTATTTTTTAGATACTTGTTTCTAATCAATTCTTGCCACATTCCATTCTCGTTGCATAGCTTAAATAGTCATTTACTCAAAATACATTTATTCTGTAAGTCTAGATTAAGCACACTCATTCCACCTTGTTCTTTTGGCGGATATAAAATGTGTCACTTAATCAATTTATATTTTTTTTGTGATCTTCATACTGCCAGAAGAATCTAGATCTGTAAAAATCTAACCTTTTGAGAATCCCTATTGAAATTAAAAAAAAAAGACACCATAAACATAGGCAGACTTGATAGGACTGAATTAATCAGCCCAAGTCTCCCTCCTGATGAGAGTAGTTTTCCTTTTCAGTTGCTTAATTTTTTTTCAAATCTCTCCTCTACTTCCAATCTCTATTGGAAAGTTTTCTATAATGCATTGGGATGCCTAGATATTTATAGGGGAAAGCACCAATTTTGCAACCAAAGAGCTGCAAATATTGTATTTCACAATCCTTTGCTTAACCGAAACAGAAGATTTTGCTTTTGTGGAAGTTAATTTTTAGACTAGACAATTGTTCAAAACACAAATCAACAATTTCATGTTCTTTGCTAATTCTAAATCATGATCCAAAAATATAACTATGTCATCTGCATATTGTAGAATAGACAAACTCTCTTCTATTAAGTGTGGAATTACTCCCCTTATTAAATTGTCCTGTTTGGCCCTATTTAGAATGATTGCTAACATATCGATTACAATATTAAAAAGGATAGGAGATAAAGGATCACCCTGTCTAAGACCTTTCTTGGTCTGGAAATTAGGCCCTAAATCATCATTCACTTTAATAGAAATATTTTCAATTACACCAGATCGGGTCAAAACCCTTCATTCTTAAACATAAATGTAAAAAAACCCAATTAACTTTATCATAGGCCTTTTCAAAGTCGTTTTTTAAGAACAATACCATCTTTTTTCTTAGTGTGTAATTCATGGATAGTCTCATGTAAAATAACTGCCCCTTTCATGATGTTTCGACCAGGTAGAAAAGTTGTTTGCGATGGTTTAATAATTTTTTTAGCTACCTTGGTGATCCTGTTAGTAAGCACTTTGGTAAAAAAATTGAAGCTAACATTAAGCAAATTGTTATATCTGGTTAGCTTCTTTACTCTTTGAAAGGAAAATAATTGTTCCAAAATTTAATGAGTTGAGTGTCAAAGATCCCTCATGGAATTCCCTAAAAAGAGCCATCTAAGTCCTCCTTTATAACATTCCAAAAGACTTGATAAAACTCAGCCGGGAAACCATCTGGCCTTGGTGTTGTATTATGTTTCATTTGAAAAATTATCTTCTTAGCAAATAGTTATACAAATTAATCAATGAGGAGGGAGTTTGGTAGGAGCTTTTTAGGAAGAAGTGGCTAAAATATAAAACCATTGGTGAAGCTTATTAGAAACGTGTGCTGGTCAGGCCTTATAAAAGTTAAAGACCGTTTTCTTAGTATATCTACTTTCAACCTTCACAATGGTGCTATTGTTAGGTTTTGGAAGGATAAGTGGTTAGGAAACTTTACTCTCAAAGAACGATATTCTCTGCTATACAAATATAGCAACAAAAAAGAATATAACTGTAACTCAAGTATTCAGTTCTACACCTTTGAATATTTCGTTTCGTAGAGCCTTAGTAGAGGATAAACTAATTAAGTGGAATGAATTGGTTAATACAGTAGCTTTTATGAAACTTGATGACCAACCCGACTCTTTAAAATGGGATCTTACAAAGAAAGAAGTTTTTTACGGTACAATCTTTCTATGCTTTTTTATAAATCAAAATGCAATGCCTCAAAAATTTTCTTGCTAGTCAAATATTTTTAAATTTAACTATAATTCTGCAAAATTCAGGACGTAAGAGACACACTAGACAGAGAGAAAAAAGAGAGAAATAAATGGGTGGTCTTGGTCTAAAGTTAGTCCATTTCGTCCTAACTCTATAGTCAGGCATCAGATTTTCCAAGTACATGAACCTGACATCAGCCCGACACCTGCACGCACTACACCCCCACGGCGGCGTTCCATGGACGTTCTGCGAGTCGACGTCGGCCCGTCGGCGGAGCTGTAGCTGCCGTTTACCCGTTCTGCGCACGCGGTCAGTCGCCGCGCTGAAACAACTTGTTTGCTAGGAAAGGGACGACATACGGCGGCTGAGGCTGCGACGCAGTCATGCTGAATCTTGGATGCCAGTAGGCACTAGGCAGTAGAGGCCGGGGCCAGGGTTGAACAAGTCGCGGATCCAAGTGGCCGGCCGGGGACGCGGCGGTGGACCGGCACATATGGCTGCTGCACGCGCACTACGACGACGTCGATCTGTGCTGATTTTGGCATGGCAACGACTGTCCTGTTCCACTAGTAGCAGCGTACGGGACGGGGCGGAGGCTTATACCTGACAGGCACACGTATGACGTACTGTATCTGTATGTGCTCACAAGTCAAGTCATCAGGATCACCAGGAGGCGTAGAGTGCGGTCGAACACGTACGTACATGGTACATACTAGTGATTTGGTGATTGACTGTTACCATCACCAATCTGACGTTCTGACATGAAGTAGATTGGAATATTACATCCCAGACTCCTTCCGATCAAGTAAAAATAGCAAACTACTGCCAAATTGACTTAAACTTGACTCCTCTAGGTCATTTGGTTTCTGCACATGCATGCTGACGGGACGGGACGGCCATATATGAATCCATTACGGGGCGTATTGGCGTCTTGTAGACTAAAACTGGAAAGATGCATTTGCGTCCGCAAATCACGCCGCCTAACGAGTAAACCTTCCTGAATGCTCGTAAAGCAACTTCTCTCCACAGAGTGTAGAGAGCAAAATCCAAAACCTGTCATAGCGACATGCTCCCTTCGTCCCACAACAGATGACGCTATAAGATGCATATATATCAAACCTTCTCAATAACTTAGAAAATACGTTCAACATTTATATTTCTAAATATTTTTTTTTTGAAAGTACACTCAACGATCTATCTAATGATATTAATTATGTATTATAAATATTATTATTATTTTATATATAATTTGTTAAAGTTTAAAAATACTGACTCATCGAGAAACGAGAATGACTTATATTTAGAACGGAGAGAGTACTTCATAAGGTAGAAGTAGGAAGCCTTTAATCATTATGGATGCACAGGAATACAACACCAATATTATACATCGTGTGAACTCTCTAAATCTGCTACACATAACACATCATGTACTCACATGCCAAGTACAGGATCTCATAGCATCTCTTTCTCGTTATATCTTCTCTAATTTATAGAAATAGAGATTTTAATATAAAAAAATATCCTCCAACAACCTAATCAGATCTTCAAATATAAACATTCTCTATTCTAGATTTCTCGCTAACGACAAATGGAGAGCAAAGATTACTTTTCTAGAATGCGGACATGATATAGAAAAGCAAGTGGATGGTACAAGGGTATAGAAAGCAATATTTTACTTAAACAACTCTCCAAATCATGATTTAGAGAATAAATTTTAGAATAACTCTTGGAGATGCTTTTACATGCAGATTCATTTGATCAGACCTAGACAAGTTTCTTTGACAACAACACTACCGAGATGACTTCGCACCAAAACATGGCATCACCTTTGGCTCCCTAGGCTTCATCACTAACTCAGCTAGGCTCCTAGCCCTTGCCCTTCCCTCTGCCAAGGATTAGTTTTCCTTTTCGGGGGTTGGACTTCGCTATTAATGGATTTAGCAGGATTTACCTCTATAACTCGGCACCTTGCCAATTGGCTGAGATTGTACCAAGTCCCTCATGTAGATTCTTGTTCGGGTCGAGGAACACTTCGTCCATAATGTAGGACATCACCACTAGTTAGTTAGATTTTCTCCTTGTGTTCAGGTTCTCACCCACTGAGCTCCAATCCTAGCTAGCAAGGGTGGTCCAAGACTCTCATGGACATCATCTAGGATTGGGAACCTCTATTCATATGGGAGAGTTCATGCATGTAGCTATGCCCTCCCGAGAAGTCTTTTTGTCCTCTATAGGTGAAGTACAAGAGAATCCCAAGGAGTAGGCCATCCGACTCCACAAAGAGAGGAGCACCTCAACACCAAGTGGCCCTACCTCAACATCAAAATGCAATGCCTTGGTGGAGAGAAATCCGAACTCAACTCCAAGCGAGGGTGGTAGCAGTGCCTTCAGGACATATAACGCAAATCACGCTAACAAATGTGAAAACCCTTGAGAACTCTCATGACAAGTTGCAACTTTACCGAGTTCCAAGTGTGGAGAGGGAAGATCCAAAACTTGGCATGATGACATATAAAGTGGGGTAGGGAGCCTCTATTGGCATTTGTGCAACCTAGTGCCCATCTACATATCATGTACAAGAAATACAACACTAATATACACTGGACGTAGGAGACCACCCTTGAACAAGTTTAAATCTCTATAACCTGTGTGCAACCATTGAAGTCTTTTACTCATAGCACACCCTGTATTTCATAGCAGGCAGAGAAAACACCATTAGTTTGCATGCCTAGTAGAGGATCTTCAATGCAGATATGTTTAGATAGAACCAGATGGGCTTCTTCTACAAAAATGGTGTCAATGACTTCACATAAGGTTGTGCCATCATTTTTCTCTCACTGGGCTTCTCCGCTAACTTGGCGGTGCACCTAGCTCTCACCTCTCCCAAGGACTAATTTTTCCTTTTGGGGAATCTAGAGTCTAGACTATGTTGTTGACTGATTTGACTCTCTTCACCTTTAAGACTTGGATCCTTGTCAATCAAATGAGATTGCAATATGCCCCCTACTACAAATTTTTGTTCAGACTGACTACTAAGGAACATGACGTCCATCATCTAGGACATCAACCTAGTAGTTACTTCTGCTACTAATGCTTGTGTTATCACCCACCAAACACAGCTTGGATGGTCCAAGACTATCATGGACATCATCAAGACTTGGATCCCTACTTAGATCTGGAGAATTCATGCAGCTACACCTCTCCCA
The DNA here is from genome assembly GCA_022036555.1 of Microstegium vimineum. Lineage (NCBI taxonomy): Eukaryota > Viridiplantae > Streptophyta > Magnoliopsida > Poales > Poaceae > Microstegium > Microstegium vimineum. The sequence goes on along the minus strand of CM039124.1, from coordinate 7,114,224 downwards.
AGAAGTCTTCATGGCCTCCATAAGTGAGGTACAAGAGACTCTTGAGGAGTAGGCCATCCAACTCCACCAAGAGGAGAGGCACTTCAACATCGAGTGGACCAGCCTCAACACCAACAGGCAATGCCTTGATGAAAAACATGTCTATCTAAACTACGAGCAAGGTTGGTAGCAACAACTTCATAACATGAGAGTATGATACAATAATGTCCACAATAAGTTGTTGCAGCATGAGATCCATGTCCCAATCTTGTGCCATCAACAACATCATTGCCACTGTAGCAGTAATTGACAACTCTCTAGCTACATAATCATCCCCTCTATGAAACTACACAAGGCACATAAGAGCCCTCCTATGTGAGGTCACTATCCAACATAATGAGACCTCTATGTCTAGACAGGGTAGCAAGCCAAGTAATGAGATGAGCCTCCAGACACAAGCATTCAACAAGTCTTCGATGTACCAACACTCCTTGTGGCTTGTGACAACTAAGGTATAGGGACACCTAATTGCTTGGCAAAGATGCCACTAGGGGAGAACAACAAATTTAGTCGGGTGGGGCGGAGGAGCTCCAACAATGGTAGCGGTACGGTGACAATAGGGGAAAGGAAAGAAGGTGGCACCGTGGTCGAGCTAGGATTTCGTCGGAGCTCCACGGATGTAAATGATCTCCCCAACATATATAAGGCTTTATATAATACACAAAAATGCATTCATAATTTTTTTTCTAAATAACCCCAAAATTAATTCAATAAACATAAAGTATGTTACAGATGTTACTAAATTACACACTTCTAATAGCATGATCTATATTCTAGTGCCTAACTTGAAATTATTGTCTTATTTGGTATAATTTTGGTGTTTATTTGTTAGTGGATGCTCTTGCTATCTGTTACAATTAATTTATGTTGATGACTTGGATCGTGTAGAAGTTCGAGTGAAAACCAAGATAACACATGTTTATCATGCAACTACTTCGTACTTGATCCTATTTAATATGAACACATGTGTCACTTGTACATGCATGCTCATATACACACATGCACACTTACAATATGAGCGCACACATACACATGCACACCCATCCCATGAACATTAATCTTGAGTCATAGTCACCACAAAATGATGCTGACAATTGGCATTATTTTGTTAACGTATTTCAATATTTCAAATATCACCAACAAATTTTATTTTTGTGTTTGTAAACAAGATTCAAAAAATGTTTTTCATATGGTGGTATCTAGCTCGTAGTGCATGTCCAAGTCCATGTAGACTAGCTACAATACATAAAGAGCATATACTAATTAATAAGCAAATACCATAAAAAATTTAAATAATTCTAAACTAGGCACCATGAGATAAAATACAGTTTTTTAGGACAAATTTGAAATTGGTTTCATATTTTCCTGCGCTAAAACAAATTTTTCCTTAAATTTCTTAAGATTATATCAGATGTTACTATTTCTAATGCATATTTTGAAGAAAAAATTGGACATTTTTTAAAACTATTCTTATAACAATTTTTTATAAAGTCTAATTGACCTCTATACTATAACCTAGTCCAATTTACCTTCTTCAAGGCTAAAGTGGTGTCACGTCATCTAAGACCACTTTTAAAACTAAGGGAACAAATTTTAAAGGTTTGAAAAGTTGGTGGAGCTTAGAAATTTGGTTTTCCGATTGGAGGAAATAAATTGAGTGTGTGTGCGCCCGTGTTGCTGCCTGGGCTAAATAGACATTTTTTCTAATGAATTAAGTACTGTGTCGGGCTCAAAGCTCTTCAGCCTGGGCTAAGCCTAGTTTTTTTTTAGCAAATGGGCTAAGCCTAGCTAAGGTAAGGCCGCTCTTTCATGCCCCAGACAGATTCCTAAAAGGTATGATTGTGTTCCTTCTCAAGGCCAGCTTGGCCCAGACCGGATCTCGGCCCAAAAAGGCCGCAGTGGAAGGCGGCCAAATCTGCTGCTGCTCGCTGCCGCCCTCGCTCCAGCGGAACTGAGGCATCGCTTTGCGCTACACCTACGCTACAGTACAACACATGCAGCCCTAGCGAGTTGTCGGTGTCGCAAGAGACATTCCAAGTGAACTCTAGAGACTTCGGCAGCTGCGTATAAAAGCAGCGCATCAATGGAAATCCAAGCGGCCACCTAGCATTTTGTACTTACCGTCAGATCAAGATGGCAACGGGTACCCGAAAACCCGATGGGTTTTACCCGCTAAGGAGGCGGGTGCGGAAGGAGTTTTCTACCCACGGATACGTTATTGGACAAAATCCTTTACCCATCGGGTATGACGGGTACGGATGTGGAATAGTAGTACTCATACTCGCATACCCGTGGGTATTAAATACCCGCAAAATTGAGTAACCAACTTAAGTGATTGTAACCCATATAGCCGATGAAATTCGGCTCAAACACTCTTAGTATATATCAAAATTGAGTGACCGTTGTTATCTTGATGCGCTGGCTGCTGATGGGCCTAGTATATATCAAAATTTGACCCAAACACTCCTAGTTAAGTTGTTAACTTGTTGGATATTGTTATAATTTGTATATGAACTCGGGTGTATTATCGGGTATGGAATACCTGTCGGGTAATAATTACCCGTCGGATGCGGGTATAGAATGAATTCCTTACCCGTCTGCTTTCGCGGGTAACCCGATGTAATAGATTTTGACCTGACGGGTGCGGATATGGGTGACCAGTACCCGTCGGGTACGTACCCGTTGCCATTTTGACCGCCAAATGAGGCAACCCCTCAGCCCAGATATGGTAAGGAGAGCACAAGCTTGGGTGTGTCCGTGTATGGATTTTCATTTTCAGGCCCCAGAAAGGCTTGCAGGTTTGCAGCTTCTTTTCATCCACATACTACATATTTTTTTTTTAACTTTCCATGCACAACTTTGTATATATAAGTTGAAAGTAAAACCATTGGCATGTGCCATTTGATGCTTTCGGAGAGCTTATTCCTTTTAGCCGAGCTCAAAAATCCGTGGCTCAACCAGAGTCCCGGTTGGAGGAGCGCTCCCTCTCCCTGCCGGGTAATCCTATGTGCAGCTCCGTCTCCACGTCCATGTCGTCATTGCTCGGTGCCGGCAGGCTACGGGGCCAAGGAGGGAGACAGCGGTTCAGGGCTGATGGCGCCTTCAGTGGAGGCTGGAGGTTGCACTGCTGCTGCAGCGATAAAGAACAGCAGGTTAACTACGTATTACAAAAGCAAACAACACATGACCTGTTTAGGTTATGTACATACATGATGGCTGAGATTGTCTTTCTTGCGCGTATTGGTTAAGAATTTAATTTGCAGTTTCATTTGCAATGTTACAGTTTTTCAGTCCTTGTTCGTTTCATCCCTAAACCATTGGTATTAGGAGGGATCAAAGGGGATTGAGGGGGATTTTGACTGGCATTCTCTGCAGTTTGCAATGTTGTGTTAGTACATTTACCTTATCGCGCAATTCTTTGTTGTCTTTGAGCAGGGTCCTCTCCTGAAAGGAAAGTGGTAGAAGTAAGAAACAACAAAGGTCAGGAATGGGTGACTGTAGAGTTTCAGGATACTCGATCTGGGCCTATGCGTTATGTTACCTTCTCCTTCAGCTTGGCTATCTGCTGCTCCAGCAGTTGTGTCTGTCAAAACAAAAGTAGGATGCATATCAACTTGGGCGAACAGTACAGTGTTATCGTATACGCAGTAGTTTTAGAGACTAGGGTCTATGAGTGTGTCATTGACTAATTAACCTTCTTTCCTCTGATGACGTGAAGACTCTTCGCCAGTTTAACCTCCAAATTGTGCAAATCTTCAATGGAGCATTCTTCTAAATTTTCACCCAAGAAAGTTCTGCAACTCACGTAAAGATAATGAATGGCTGGCCTTTTTGCTCTGGGGAATGTTAGTAAAATACATGAGTGCTCACCGTTTGGTCTTTTCAAGGGCTTCGAGTCTATTTGCCAAGGTTACAGCATTTGCTTTAACTTGCTGCACTTTCAGATGATTGAACATTAAAAGTTAAGTGCGCCATCAGATACATTCTGTCATGAGAGTAAGACCCCAAATATTTACTGCAAATTCCATTTTATATTGAGAACACACTGGCCTAACCTCAAGAGATTATTCTACCTATGTTTTGAAGTGATGCTGTATAACATTACTTTAATGCCTTGGAGATAAACGTATTCAGATCAAAATATTGACTTTATTCCTTACTTTTCAATTAAGCGTGTCACCATCTTCATTGTGGTTTTTATATATAAACGCTCATGTAAATTCACTTTCGGGTTTGCTGTATTAAGTGAAGATGCAATAGTCAAAAGATGTGTTTAGTAGATACATCAGCCATATGAAAAGTATAGAATCTGAAATAATGAGCAAATTAAGTATCTTCCGACTAAAACATCTCATTTGTTTTTTTTTTGACGACAAAAACATCTCATTTTGGTATAAAAAGAAGAAAAGTAGCCGTCTATCACTTTAGATATTCATATAAGTAGTAGTGGTAACTCATGTCTGTCATGATAAAAACCTGCAGGTAGGTCATACATACTATTCCTATGAGAACTTCACCTGTATATCTTGTTGAACAGTCTTGTTATTTACATTTTCCCTTGTGTACGTCCTATAGCGGTCAATTGTTTTATGGAGGCTGCAGAATGAAGCAAACAGTAAGAAAATAATAATATTTCTTAAAAAAAATTGAGCATAACATTAGTTGATCGCACTGAAATTATTCATCGACTTAGAATCTTATCATTGACAAAAAACTTAACCTTTCTGGCTAGAATTAGAAAAAAAGGTACTTAATTGACATATTAGATACAAGGAACTTAGAAAGAACAAAAAACAAAATACGTGAGAATATGAGCCTTGGCTTAACTCTACTAAAACTATGTACTTACATGCTAAAATGAAGCAAAATATTATTACATCTGCACATACTGAAGCTAAGCTGACAAGGAGAAAATAGTGTGCAAGCAGTTTGGTTGAAGTTTAAGAAGAAATTGTGCATGCTTTGAATAGGTTCACAAAATTCACAACAAATTTATTTATTAAAGCTTGTCATAAACTGAAATTAAAATAAGATTAGGCCATTTCATATGAAAAACAAGAATACAATTAATGCTGTACACAAAAGAATGGACATTTCTTTGGTTGCACAACTACCCAAAGTCCCAAACGCAGCTGATATGCAGTACTGCAGTCTGAAGATGATAATACCATTGTGCTAAAAAACTGCAGCTGATGCATGATAGAGATGGCTGAGTTTCCCAGTTGGAATTAGAGTAGGGTCAGTAATAACGACTTCTTCTTGTTAGAAAGACTATTGACTGGCGAATATTTTTACTGAATCCAAATTGGTAATGCGACAGGATTAGAAACATACAATTGTAAATGGTATGATGGCTCATAAAGCTGATCAAAGAATCCTTATATTCAAGAATAACAAAAAATAACCTTGGTGATTTTGAGGGGGAGTAAAACTTCTTTAACCAATTTTCCAGGGGTTAGATTCAGATGAAGAGTATCAGAAGGTTGCTATTCTAATCAAGGGATAACCGTTGCTTCATGTATAGTCCACATGCATCCTCCTAAACTAATACTGTTAGGATACCAGTCTCAAGTTCTCATCACTTCAATGGAACTATTGCAATCAGTTTAACATTGGATATCAATTAGGAAGAAATATGTAAATGCAACAGTGATCCAACCAAGAGTTCACAAAAAAAAATGCAAAAACTTTATGATCTGTAGTTTTTGGTATTATTGACCTACATCTTTAAAAGAAGGCGGGTTATGCGGGATTTTCCGTAGGGAAGCAACCAACATTGGCCTTAATTCGTGTTGATGATGCTATTTCAGAATCAGAAAAATCATCTTGTACAAATGTAATTGTGCTTATAAAGCCCATAAGCTACTCCATTGACTAAGCATCTATCTCCATATTTGTATGACCCACACAAGAGAAATCGTTAAATAAAATCTATAGAAATTTCTATAATGTGCATTACAATTCAATCAATAGTGAGACAGACAACTCAATTAAAAGATCAAAGAGGTTGTTCACAGTTTATAGCTAATGAAGAGATCGAGCACTCACTGTTTGACGAAAAAAAGGAGCAATAACTGAAAAAATAAACTAGTTTTCAGTTTTTTTGTACGTTATTGTTAGGTGAAAATTTGTATTGTTGGTATTTCGTTAGTAGAATTGTCATCCATTGTGACAGTATGCCACCTAAATTGTACCAAGTGACCTATAAAAGCTCTTTCCCAGATTGATGTGTTAAAATTTGATTCACCCTTATTAATTTCTGGAGCTAATGCAAATATATTGGTGATGAAGTAATGGATAGACGGAATCTCTCCTGGCTATTTTCCGTCTCTAATTATTAATCACTACCATAACAAAAGTCTTTTGCTTCCAAGAAATAGGCCCTTAAGCATACCTTTGCAGCCTTGTGAAACATTTTCTTTTGCATGAGACAAGAGTGAGTGACATACTTGTTTAATATCATAAAGATGACCTCAAGCTCGCAATCAATCAGCTGTAATCAATTAATGATTTTATATAGTCATAAGATTGCACAATTGACTTCTATTGTGCAAAGTTGTTGCAAATCCACATTCTTTGGTGGTCAAGATACAACAACATGTACATCAAGGTGGGTGTTCTAATTCTACTGGTTGCCTATCTTGTACCATTCACTTTCCTTCCTCATAAATTGGACCATTTTTGTCAGATACTTCTTACAGAACTATTATAGACAAGGACAACGTTTAGGGTGGCTCTATTGCACAAGGAAGAGGTTGACATTTTCATGTTTAAGTAGGCATTACACTTAAATTCAGTATTCTTTTCATGGAGTCACAAAATGAAATGAGGACAATGGCCCATGTTGGTCCTAACTAACCTTCACCTTTTTCCATATATGCTAAGGTCAAAAAATAAAATAATTAGCTTCATTTCCCCTTAAATAGTGAAGTTTATTTTAAGTGAACAAATGTGACACTCCTTTTGATCTGAGATATAACTAAGTCCATCTACCCTTCTCCCAAATGCGCCAATTATGGGTCCATAATAACTCTAATACACATTTTTTTCTTCATTCTTACAAGTCTACCCTAGTTATTAACTGCACACTAGTAAATACCCCAGATGATATCCTACAATATTTTCACTGTCAAAATTGGATACGAAAACTCAGAGGATAATTTTTTGTCATGGTTAGTCGGAGTTTCAAACACGGAGCGCTGAAAGCTTTAGGTTGGTTGGATAGACTAAACATATTCAATTTGTATACTGGTGCAATACATCAGACGATAAAGGGGTGTGATTCGGAACAGTGACTGCTAAAACATGAAAATTAGAACATTTTCTGTTATCTGTTTACTCATATGTGCTAATCTACCCATCTACTATGTGATCAAGGGGAGGAATCAATAAACCACTTCCTTTGTGCTTGCCCCTCCACATAGGAATTTTGGTTTATTTGCTACTAAGGCTCAGCTTACAGGCTCTAACCCCACGGACTAATGATGACTGCTTTGACCATTGGTCGTTGAGGGCAGAATCTAATCAGACCCGAAGATGACTCAACTCTATTATAATCCTGGAAGCTTTGACAATTTGGAGAATCTTACAATTGGTGTCTTCGATGCGGAATCTCCAAATTTAGCTACGCATATTATTGTTCACTAAAAAGGAAGTGATGGACTGAAGTTTGGCCAAGTCTAAAGGAATTTCTCACCTCCTTGCCTTTGTGCTGAATGGGAAACAATAGCAGGCTTAAGCTTGGTTCAATACTACAAAAAAACTTTTGCAAGGCGTTTGAAATTGGGCCTCGGAGGCGATTGGTCTGGCTGCCCGCCTCGGTTAATGCCTAGGATTAACTGAGACGGTCACAATCAACCACCTCTCAAAATTGATTTGCTGAGGCGGCCACCTTAAGACAATCGTCTCCAAAAATTGTATATTTTCGGAGGCGATCATCTTATAACAACCGCCTCCGTAAATCCATTTTCAGAGGCAGTTACGCTATAAGGCTCGCCTCTGTAAATAATGGCCCAGTAGGCACCTCATCTCGGCTGGATATATACGAGAGATAGGATTTCGCCACTCCCATCACACCTACCACGCCCCTCCCACTCCTCAGCCGGCGCCCCACCTCGACCCTTCTCTCTCAAACACTCGCCTCTCCGTCTTCCCCACATCTCCCTCTCCTTCATGATATGTGAGGCGACGACTCGTCCCTCTCCCTCACAGCTAGCGTAGGCTGCTCCTCCCTCTTGTCTCCATCTCCCTTCCTCTCTCTCCGGTGGCGGTGGCGCACAACCATGTGGCACGGGGCCAGGCGACGTGGCGTCATCGGGCCAGGTGGCACGAGGCACGCAATGGCACAGGCCTGGACAGCGTGTGGAGGTAGGTCAGATCTCCCCATCTCCCTCAGTCTTTCCTCTCTCTTTATAGATCTAGAGCCGGCGAGCAATGCTTGGATTTGGCGAACGGGCACCCCCTGCTCCGACCGTGCCTAGATCCGGTGTGGAGGCGAGGACGAGGTTGGGGTGGAGGCGAGCAGCGGGCGGGTCCAGAGCAGGGAGGCAGAGGGCCAGCGGGTCCACCGAGGAAGCGAGGAGGAGACCGTTGTGGAGGTGACGATGGCGGCCTGTGTCGTTGGATCTGGCTAGTGGGCCAAGGAGCAGGCTCGCTGGTGGGCTTGGGAATGGGCTCACCGGTGGGCTCATGATTTTTTTTGTTTTTAAAATTGATTAACCGAGAGTCCAAGATGGACGTTGTAAGCAGTCTGTCTCCATTAATCGATTAACCCAGGGGGGCAACACAACTGCCTCTATTATTTAGAGATTAACTGTGAGGTCCGTGACCTTTGGATGGAGGCGGTTACCTTTGCCCGCCTAGGATAACGAAAAACGTCCGTCTCTCTTAAGTTTGCTGTAGTAGTGGTTGGGTCATCTTCGTAATACAAAGAAATGTTGCTTTATGCATTTTTTTAAATCTTGGATATGTATACATTGAATATGGGTACTACTCAGTATCTTATCCATTTGTTTTCTCCAACTCAGATCAGACATATATATATGCTATTAGATATTCACTATTGCATCTCATATTTGTTTAACAAACCTTTGGGTAATTGGATAATTGGGAATTATCGATCCAATTTCCATCCCCATTTGACAAAAGTCCTTGAGTTCGCTATTGTGTTTCACAAAGCTTTCAATTTATTATTTGTCTCAAAATATCACAACTACTTCAACTTATTGCAAGTTGTTTTGAAATATTGTTACTCGTAGCTGATTTGCATTTAGTTTTAAAATCTTCAATTTGAATGTGCTTCCTTACAAAAATAAGTGTAAGCTCATAGAGATTATTGCAAACCTGGACCCCAGCTTGTGTGGGACCTTTACCACTGTGTTCACCTCTTTTCTTTATATTCCAATCGTATTTTGGTTTTCTTTTTTGCTTATTCTGCTTACAAGTTTTTACTTCCAACCAAACTTCACTACCCGAAACACCCTCTTTGCCGAGTGTCCGAAGGTTTGCTGAGTGCTTTCTATCGGGCACTCGGCGAACTGAACATTTGCCGAGTGTCACGCTCGGCATATCTCAACACTTGGCAAACCTGACCTTTGCCGAGTGTCTGACACTCAACAAACAACAACACTCGGCACTACTAACATTTGCCGAGTGTCGGGCACTCGACAAAGTTTGGCTCTAGGCAAAACATAACTTTGTCGAGCGTCTGGCAGTCTGGCACTCGACAGATGCCGTTAGGAGCCGACGGCGTCAGACATTTGCCGAGTGTCACCGTTAGGCACTCGACAAACCTTACATTTTGCCGAGTGTCTTGCACAATAGACTTTGCCGAGTGTTTGACTTAACACTCGGCAAAGCGGCCGTCACTGTGTCGAACGTCATTACTGTGCACTTATTTTGCCGAGTGCCTCTTTGCTTTGCCGAGTGTCCCGGTACACACGGTAAATACTTTGCCGAGTGCCCGACGAAAAACACTCGACAAAGTAGGTTTTGCCGTTAAGATCGCTACTGTGTGCTCTTTGCCGAGTGCAACACTCGGCAAAGAGTTTGCCGAGTGTTTTTAGGTGTTGCACTCGGCAAAGGACCAGGGTCCAGTAGTGCTTCTTTTCTGTTGATTCTAATCTGAACTATTGTATTAGAAATCTGAGTAGTTTGAATGAGAAAGATGACCTCAAAATTCTGGTTGTACATTATGACCTGAAGGGAAGCTATGCTCCACTTTGCATCATCTCTAGTCGCTATCAGATAACAAAACCTCCAAAATTCCTTTCCCTGTAGCTGTTGTTCTAAGAATGAGAGAACTAAATGAGAGGAATAGATGGTGTATTGAGTTAGAACACTAGAATGTGTCAAAAAAAATTCGGAATAAGTAATTTGACAGGCAATAGCAAAAGAATTAATGATTCGGAGTTTTAGTAATATTGAAATGAATAAAAATAAAATTCAGCAGCAGTTTGCAAAGAGCCCATGTTTATTTGATGATTGTAGCCAATATTTTCCCTAAGTACAAATAAGTTGGCCAGCATTGCGTACATTAATAATTGATAGACATACAGGCAGTAGTAAGACCTGAGACATCTCCATTATCATAGAAGATACATTTCCAGCAGAAATTATTGCTTCAGTATGACTAGTTCACTAATGTAGGACAACACGATTTTGATACTCAGTGGCAAAATTACATTGTTTGTTTGCTGAATAAAAATAAACAATTTCCATGTGACAACATGCAGAGACCAGATACAAGTATAATTATTAGATAGAAACTTGTACATGTGCCATTGCATGTATCTGACTTTTGCTAATTAATTATGATGTCAATGTGATTTCGTTTTCTAGAAAAATCAAGTACCTGCATTTATTATATACTCAGATATGATTTACCATGTATAGAACAACATTTGGATGCAGCCATTAGCGAAGAAATTCCTTCTGTTATATATACCACTAGGATATTCATGATGTTAAATAGATGGAAAATGACATACTACCCGCAATGAATAGGGAAGGTATAGTAATGCTATGAATAACCCAGTATCGAATACTGGTAATAATATCAGCAAAAGAACGTTCTCCCGTGCTTCCAGACATGCTGAGCTCCCAAATGTTTTATTCAAAAAAGGAATTGATTTCGTAAAAGATGGGATCCACCAGTAAATAGAAAATTACTGATATTTCATCCTTCTGAGATTGTCAATAAGGAGGACTCTATATCCTGGGCTTTCTTCGTCTGGAGTTCTACCTCCGCCGCTTCGAGTTAAGGCCGCGAAATTTATATGAAAAAAAATTGATTGAACTTTCCAACAGACTCATTTCATAAGTAAAGGATTGAATGGGATTCGCTGGGGCAACAAAATCAAGTGCGAGTCCCCTTTTCTTTCTTATTGAATTAACTAATTCATTTCCTTTTTACTTTTGGGTTTTTGGATATTTTTTTGATTTGATTTGGCATTATTCAACAAGAAAAAAAAATTCGACAAATTCCTCTTGCCTTGACACAAATGGTTTAGAATGAAGTACGTAAAGAGCTCGGCTACCTAAAGGTTTCAAATCCAGATGTTAATCGTACTCTGGCAACTTTATGTAAGGCAGAGTTGGGTTTTTTGGGGTTGATAGTGGAAAAGTCGACAGATAAGCCATCCTTACCGTCCCTCTACAGAACCGTACATGAGATTTTCACCTCATACGGCTCCTCGTTCAATTCTTTGTTTTGCTAATTGGTATTATAACTTTGTTGTATTAGTGAGATGCACTTTGAAAGGCAACATGAGTGCGCTGATCTGAACTCCTCCCTTCAGCCCTAAATCATGGATGCATTATGAGCTGGCAAGGTGGCCCGCACAAGTAACGTGGCTAGCTAGCTGTTTTCAGATCTAACATTTAGGATCATTTTCACTTGATTTTTTTTTTGCAAACAGTTATATATATATGGTTCATTCATTGTAATTATCCTCTTTATATGCATCCCACTGCATCTATGGGCATGAACTTCCTGTGTAACATATCTGAGGGGTTTTTTACTTCAAAATATCGTTTGTAAGTAGTTCTATATGATGTTTGATTGATTGTTAACCAAGTCAAACAACTCCTTCACGTAAAGCTACTGTTGTATACCTTTTCTCTTGTCATATATATCCCTTGTATTCCTCTTGATGTCAAATCAAGATAGCCTTTAGAATACTCTTAATGAGCTCAATTTCTTGGTCAACTCTTGTCCAAATTAACACAAATTGTTCGGCTCATAACCATACTTCTTACATCTTATAAATTTTAAATTCTAGATCATCTTGTGCACTTTATTGATATCCATACTTGCTTCTTTTCTCTAAAATGTCATCAAATTCATAAACATGTTGCTTGTGTCTGTTGGAGCCATTATTAACTCAAGAAGTCACTCACTAACCTTGTCATCATGCCAACATCCGTTGGCGCCTCAAGCCATCACAAATAAACTACTGAAAACTACCAATAGCATGCCTACAACCGATGGCCATGCCATTCTACCGCATTGCAATTGAACAAGTTGTGACCAACTGACCATATATGTTCTCACTTGTAACCAGCTTCTCGTAAGAAAAAAGCCAAATGATGTGTATTGTTCTTCTCACGAGCTTATCATACATATTCATCTATCAATAGATGGACCCACACAAGATATCAAAAGTTGATAAGCTTTCATGATTTGATCATAATCTTAGTCTTTGGTACCTATTCCCTCCCCTAGGTTGCAACCATAAAAGTCTTCATATTTGAGCCATGCGCATTGGAATCAACACATTTTGATAGTTTATTTTCCCTTCGTTGATGACGATGTTAGTGATGCCAAAGGTGAACATGCGCAAAGAGCAACTCAATGAGCTCAAGGCTAAGTTACGAGGACTAAGATTGCAAGGTATATCCTTTCAAAAAAAAAAGATTGCAAGGTATACGGCATGATAGACAAAGAGAGCAGTGTGGGATTAAAAGTGCTTTGATGATTTTTTATGGTTGTGCTAATGCATTTGTATCCTTACAGTTTGGATAGATCATGTGCATGAATGTAAACCCTACCAAAAAGATTCCTTGAATTTTATCACCACGACATAATCCAATTGTAATATTGAATGACTTATATATTATTATCTCTTTTCATACCTGTTCTACCTATATATATTGGGTTCTTTACCCTTTTCATCTTTTGATATATCTAGACCACTACAATCTAGATCTATAGGATCATTATGATTGCTTTGGCCTTTTTGAGAGTAAAAGAGATGAATATTTTGTTTAAACTTTTAGGTTAGTTAGATCTATGACATTATAAATGTCGCTCTTGTGAGTTACACCATTTACTATTCTTCATATTAGACTAGTATTTTATAATTTTGCATCTAACTGAGATCTACCATGCCATATGTTTGGGATGTAGTTTGACTCACTCGTAGGCTACCATGTGTCCCTCTCCCACCCACTAATATAATGTGTGGGCCCCACTCATCAAACTTATCATCTGCTCCCTCCCACCCTATCTCTACTCTCTTGATGTCTCCACATGTAGAACAATAAGTGTGGGCACAACTTAGCATAGTACAAGAATGGGACCAACAAGCGCAAAGCCAAGGAATGGTTGACCCAACATCACTGATGGCGTCCATGCCCATGCTCGATGGTGTGGCCGATTTCATCTCCCTTTGCCTCCTCCTTGGTGACGTCTACATCGTTAAAACCTCCCCCGACTCCTAGCTCTTTGCTATGATGCTCTCTTGCATCTCGCTTAGTGGTAGTAGGAACAAAGCACTTGACCTCACCATGTGATGTGTGCTCGTTATCATCGCGCAATGCTTGAGCTCGCCGTGCTCTATAGGTTCAACCACCTTTGGGAATGCCATGTAAAGCACAAGGAGTAGCGCAGTGAGGCCAAAGTAAGCGGTGGACACAAGAGATCAATGCTAGAAAAGGAAAGGAGATCTTACACCCAACATTTGGGGTGGGAAAAGAGATGAGGTCAAGCATGGCAGCCATAGAGGAGGGGGGAGTAAGATAGATAGAAAGATAGAAAGAGAAGACCATGGGGGCGCTTTGACCTATTCAAAATTGTAGTCTCTATGCAATGCTTGCACATAGACCTAACATCATTGGATAAGAATTGTAATTCCACCGGTTTAATGTGATCAATAGTAATGGTATAACTCAAACATGACATTTATAACGAAATATAGTCGATTAACCCTAACTTTTAACTTGCTTTCGCTAATACACTAACTTTTAGGTGTTTTCCAACATATGAAAATAAAATTACTATTTTTAAAATTTTGAGTTTGTTTATTTTAATAATTGAACTTTACGGGACACTATTATTTGGGGTTTTTATTTCCAATTTGTTTGGAGATCAACTATTAGTTTTGCTAAGCTTTATTCAAATTTTGTCTTCGTTGGTTGTGTTTTACATGAACTCTTAATTTAGGTACCTTTTTGCTTTCCAACTCATATGGAAATCAAATTGCTAATTTTCCTAAATGTGTTGTTCTGAATTCACTATTTATTAATTGAATTAGACATAATATATGCTATTAGATCGTTATAAAATCAAATGGTGTAAGCGCTTTTATTTTTTGAGTTGTGTGGAAATTTCTAAGAACACTCATGTGATGGCTTCTTTTAACACATGTAATTAGATAGTAATATATATAATTGTGCTTCTTTATAATAACTTGTAGGGGTTGTTTGGATCTTTTTATTTGGTGGAATTGAAATCTACATAATAAATTAGGCTATTTGGCTTGGAATTTGACATTCCACACTTTTTAAAGTTAATTTATAAGCCTATATCAAATTCATAGGGTGAGCGATGCAAATGAATTTTATAGATCACCATATTATGTTTCTACTTTACAACTTTTTCAGCTCACTCCCCTACGGTAGAAATATAACACACAACTATCTCTCTCATATAACGGACAATAATATACAAATATAATCTATATACAACCATATTAGTTTAATTAATACTCCCTCCATACTCAAAAAGGTTGTCGTTTTAGAAAACGACACGGTCTCCAAAGTATAACTTTAACCACTTATTTTTTTTTGAAAAAACATTTATTGAAATATAATATATGTATACTTTTATGAAAATACTTTTCAAGACAAATCTATTGATATGATTTTTACATTTTCAAACTCAACAACTTAAAAGTTATTCATGATTTATATTCCTAATGTTTGACTAAAATCTTGTCCTAAACGATAACCTTTTTGAGTATGGAGGGAGTATGTGTCTAAATTATGATTATTAAAATAAATTTAATTTGAAGAATCAAATGGGTCCGTAAGTAAAATCAACAGGCAGGTCGGGTGCAAATTTAATTGGGGGATGTAGTAATATATGGTTCTTCATCTCATGGTATGGGTTTTGTCAAACAAAATTCACTACTACAATCTGAAAAACTTCAGTGTGACAAGAACAAAACCAAATCTCTGGTAAGGAAAATAGATGTCATTATCACATGCTTCATTCAAGCAAAAGCTGGCAGAGTAGTCTGTTTCTATTTCGAGAGATAACTGGACGTACCTACAACTAATATATATGGATTATTGTTTTCAAATGTAGGTACTGTCTCAAGAAAAGCTCCAAACTGTGATGTAAGATAGCTTGACCTAATGAGTAATCTGGAAACCTACACGGCAAACATGACTGTAGTTCTCTATAACCTCATAATTCTTAAACTTCAGTTAGAGAAATTTTCATAAGAGAAGATCATTAATAGTCAAGGATAAGGGTAAACTGAATGAGGGCTCAACTAAACATTACATAGTCCGGAAAAATTCTTATATTATAGGTATAACACTTGATGGTTTCTGTAATATAGTCAATCAAGCAGTACGTAATGATAAATGAAACCTCATAACCGAGGTGTATCAACTAACTAAAGTAAATCGGATTCACTACAACCCCAGTAGTAACATGTTCAGAATGCATATAATACTGTTCATTGTTGGGGAAAATCATGGTGAATAAAGGGGATGACTCCAACACAGTAAAAAAAATTATCTTGGAATGTAAGAAAGGGAATACACACTAAAAACCGTTATGATGATAACCAACCAGACAGTTTGTTCTCATATGGTAATAGGGGTCAACATGGAGTGATACACGATGATTTCATATACATATAAAGGCATTAAGAAGTCAAGTCAGTTTAAAACTTTAAACCTAACCTAACCAACGGAAGACGATTAAGATGGAATACTCACGGTAAAACAGGGAGGAACTAATTGAAAGTAAATCTCACCAGAGAAGCTAAAGACATTCAGGTCACCAGAGCTATTTGTCATAAAATCGAAGGTAGAAATCTTGCTGAAACCAGAGTACACCATCGCAATATCGCATGTACTATATATATTTCTTAACCCCTGGATGAAATAAACCAATAAACTCAGACCAAAAGCACGCAACCCAACCAAGGCCAGAACTAATAGCATGCTACTACAAACTGTAGCCAACGTCACGGCAAAATGACCGGTGAGGCCCAAGCCATACCTCGTCCGGAACTGATGTGATTGGAGAACCATACAAGCAAGAAAAGTCAATCGGCACCACCACTACTCCTACAAACCAAGAAAAAAAAAGGTGTCTTTGGCTCGCCCCGGATCGGAGGAGCAAGCCAAGCGACCAGAAGTCACATGACGATGTTCCTCCATTTGTAGCCATGAGCAGCTATCCTTGCACGCAATTACTGGCCACGCCTCACGCCTGCCTCTTTTTCCACTTACTCTTCCGGCCTCCTATTGGCCGCACATTAATTCAGGACTTTGGCATCGCATTGGGTTGCTCCCATGTACGATGGCTGCTTCAGGCTTTAATTCAGCCGGTCCTGCTGTTTTCAGCCAGTCACAGCCAGGTATCAAATGGGAGGAGACATGAAAGCATGGATGGACATGGGTGTGTCTGGGGGAGAGCGAAAGGAACAGTAGCAGCAAAGGAGCAGGAGAGAGAGAGAGAGAGGCAGGAGGAAGAAAGAACGCTTGATGTGCATCGATTCCGTACAGATATTTTTTGGGGAGGGTGGAGCAGGGTGCTACAGGAGTTCGCGACTTCCGATAATAGCAAGGGCGGATTTACAAAACTGCGGCGACAAATGTGCCCAAGCGTTCGAGCAAGACGAACCCAACCGCAGGAGGAAAACCCAGTTCAAACAAATCGATCCCCCATAAGAAAAACTTGAACTCCAGAATCAAGTCAAATTCACCACCGACAGTTTGAAATCGAAGGAGCAACTGCTGCGGCCTGCGAAGCGCAACGAGGTAGACAAGACAACAGATGGAACGGGACTTCTATTCAGATTCGTCGGTGGGCCGGCCGGGAGGAAGGATGGCAAGAGGAGGACGGACGCAGACGCACCTGGCGGCGCTGGCGAACTCGTAGAGCTTGCCGCGCGGAGAGAAGACGATGAGCCCGATCTCAGCATCGCAGAGCACGGAGAGCTCGTAGGCCTTCTTGAGCAGCCCGTTGCGGCGCTTGGAGAAGGTCACCTGCCGGCTCGTCGCGTTCTCTATGCGCTTCAGCTCCGTCTTCCCCCGCACCATCGTTGCCGGCCGATCCCTCCCTCCGCGGCTTCCCGGGTCCGGACACGAAAGCGTCCCCAATCCAGGGACGCTGCGCGAACAAGCTACACACCACAGGCAAACCAACCAACCAGCAGCAACAGTGAGGTGGTTGAGGTGAGGAATTTTAAAAATAACTAGAGGATCAGAAGCCACACGGGAGGAGACCAAACTAGGCAGATCTGAGAGGGGAGGGCGCTCACCAAATATGGCAAAGCGAAGGAGGCAAGCAGGCGGTGGTTGAAGTGAACTGGTGGGCGCTTGGCGCCGACGCCCGCGCCCTTGCCCGCCGCGCGGCCTCCGCTTTCCTTTCTGGTGCTTGCCCCCGCGCCCGTGCACGCGCGTGTGTGTGGAACTGTAGACGCGGTGGGGGTGGAGGTGGATTTTTATAGTGGCGGGACGGGGAAGCTGCGTGGCCCGGAGGAGGGTAGAGGTGGACTGGTGGCGGTGGCGGTGGAGGCCGACGCTTGCCCGTTTCGTGGTGGGTGAGTGGACGGGGTGAACGGATGGGGCGACGGTTAAAAAAAAAAAGAGGACAGAGGTGAGAGATGAGACCCAAATAAAGAAGGCGATCATTACCCTCTTGGGCAAAATCGATCGGGGCCCCTGGGCCCTGGCCGCAGGGGCGCGAGTGCGGTACGTCGCCATTGGCCGTCGCCGTCGGTGCGCGGAAATTTTGAGTGACTGCCCGAGGTCTGTCTCACGCGGGGTGGTAATTCGCCACCGTGGTGTCACGAGTGAGAATGGCAATATTTTTTTAACACCTTCCACTGTCAGTTTGTTTCAACGAGAGAGTGGGACCACTTTGAGTGTTTAGATTATCCCATGTGTTAGGCCGATTGGAAGGCAGAAATATAATCCATTTCATGTGGTTGTTTTTTTGTGAAATACACATGCATTCCACAGAGACCCTAGTGTGAGAGAGTGATTGTCACGTCCCAAATTTTTGTGTAGTTTACACCAAATAGAATGAATGATTTTATATCTTCCTATAATACTTCAAAATTTAGTTAGCGAGTAAACAAGTTAGTGAAAATAAAAAAGATTTACAAATCTTCCAATTAATTTGACAGAGTGTTGCATTCGCATTTTCGTGGTTACGTATGAAAAAGATTTCAAAATATGTTTAGGAGACAAATATCTATCTCTAAGGTTTTTCTAATATTTTTTTGAAATTTATGTCTTTTATTATCCTTGTGTTTAATCTCTTTATTCAAAACTACCAATGATCTTTTCTTGAGATTCAAATACTTTATTTGGATTTCTCATATCTTAATCCACCTCTGCAACTTATCTCTGATTTTGGAGAATTTTTGTGGCTTAAAAATGACTTTACATATTTTTGGAATTATTTAAAATAGGAAATATATCAAAATAATAATAATAATTTGGAACTTCCCAAAATCCCATAAATGTGTCGATGTTCTTGATCTCTTCAATATTATAAATCTAAAAAACATTCCAGGAGTTATTGCTTGCAGCGTCATACATCTGACGCAAAAGTTTAAAAACACTACAAACTCCAGCGAGCTTTTTTGGTGAGTCTGTCATGTTTCGGTGAAAACTGACTCCTTCGTAAAATTTTGATTGTTCACTCCTTTTATCAAATCAATCACAATTGCATCATTTTCTCATCGTGTTTTGTCCAAGTCCAAGATGGAGCTAGCAGATAGAAATCATGGTGGCAAATGGTGATGGCCAAATGATGGTGATCAAGTTCTCCACATGGAAAAGAAGGAAGAGGCAAACAAAAATAGGCTCAAGGAAAAGGTATAAGAATAGGGCTATTTTGGTTTTGCCGGTCAAGACATTATAGAGAATGTGATCACACATTAGAATAAATAGTCATAGTGTGAAGAGAAAAAAATCATGGTAAAAGTCGTTATCAAGTGCCCACTAGGTAAAGTGAATCATGCATATGCATTAGGACTAGCCTAGTGAGTGCTAACTTGATCCTTGAAAATAATTTGGAAAAATGCTAACACAAGTGCCTAAGTGATGGTCATGAGATGGTGTTGGCACATGGAAGCAAGCGTGGAACATGGAGTTGAGAAGGGGAAGAAAGGAGTGTTGGTTTGTGGTTTGACATGGCATTGGATCATGCCACGTCGATTCGATGGCATACCGTAGCCATGTAGTTTTTCTATGAAGGCACTAGACTCAGACTCAGCAGGACATCAGCCCATGGTCTCTGAATCTAACAGTTGACCCTTGTACACAACAGGGAGGACTCAAGGTCATCATACATTGGTGCTTGGATCGGCGCCATTGGTCACACTAAGTCCGATGCATTGTAACCTCTCGATGTAGTTTATGTATAGTCTCAAACTGTGGTTGCCATGGTCCGACCAAAGTACTATGTGGGTCCGATAGTTTCTCCACGCGCGTGATCATAATGGTCAAAATATTTAACTGGGACACATGGCGGTTGTGGAGTGTTGACAATGGCACATGGTCTAGAGGCCCCGTGTGTTCAGATCTAGAGCTCGGTTTGATGGCTGGTTCAGGGCTAACGGCTAGTTGAGGCTTGGGGCTTCTATTTAAGCCTCTTAGTTGGCCATGGCTCATTCTCTTGGACGGTTTTACATGTGATACATCCCTCTAGAGCCGAGCAAGCTTCTCCTTCTCATCTAACACTTGATTTGTTCATCCAAAGTGAGTTGGGTGTGATTCCAAGTACAATTGCTTGGGTGATTGCATCTTGTGGCACTTTGGGATCGTTGTTGTTTCGATTTTCTTGTTACTCTTGGTCTTTGTCACGACCTAGATGGCTTGGAATAGCATGATCATTGAGCGGACGGTGGTGATTGTCTTCAGCTCCGATCAAGTAATTTGTGAAGGGTTTTGTGCCTAATATTCCCCACAAAAGCACGAAAGATAAATCTAGTCAATTGCTCATGACTTGTGTAGCCTCAACTAGCACCCAGTAAGTGTGTCATCACAACATGGACAAAGTTTTTGGCAAGCAACCCAACCACAAGATAAATCTTATGTCATTGTCTCATTAGAATTCTTATTGCACACTTGCCTGGTTTGATAAAACCTCCCTCACTTTGCATTACTTTCATTGATATACTTGTGTAGTAATAAATCTTGCTTGTGTTGCTAATTGAGTAGTGCAGTAATTAATTGTAACAAGTTGTATCTAGTTGTAATTCTTTACTAGTTCACTTTCTCTAGGTGTAGTGACATAGCTCTTGATTGTGTAATATAGAGATCATAGAAAATAGCATTCGGTAGGTGGCTGGCAACACTTTTTAGATCTAGAAAAAAATTGCATTAAAACATTATTGTTATCTAACCATTTACTCTAGTGATTTGTAAATTTTAAAGTAGGTTATTCACCCCGTAGTAATTTAGGGCCTTTCACTCCCTCTCCCATAACACCTACACAGTGGCCTGTTGGCGGTGTAGTATGGTGCCCTCACAAAGGCAAGGTGGGTCGAATTTTCCTACTGCGCATCCCTGATGGCACGACAACAGATTTAACCCTCTCGGGCAGCCTCCCAATGGTGCAACAATGGATTTAGGTTCCCATTCCCCTTGTGATATTCAGATTTGTATCTATATCTCCGATAAAAGAAATGATAAGGGCACTCCCAATACAGATTCTATTATAGAGTCTAAACATATTTATTATTTTAAATATTATGGACTTAGAGTCTAAATAAGACCTGAAGTCTTATTTTTTCATCCTCTCTCTCCAATAAATATAGTGCCACGTCAACAAAATATCATAAATAAATGGTAATAAATAGTCTTGGATTCTATGATAAAGTCTTACATTAGGAGTGCCCTAAATAGTGATATTGAGATCTGTGTCTACTTGTGTCTGAACAACCGTTTTAAATTGGTGTTTCACGCACGTTTTAGTTTTTAGTATATTCACACCGAACTATGCACTCATAAACAAAACATTGCAAAGATCTTGCTCAAAACAAAAACAAAAAAGCTTTATAGTTTGTGGTACATACATGTTACAATTTATTCTATTCGTTTCGGATTTTCAGCTGTATTTTTGTTTTATTTTAACTTATTTTTTCTTTACAGAATATTATTGAAACAATCAGATCGAATTCAGTTGTAAATAAGTCGAGCTGAACCATCATATACCTGTTTCCGCTGGTGGGCAATGTACGTCAACCAACTCGCGCAGAGGTTCCGTCTCCACCTCTCCATGTCATAACTCCCAGCGACCTGGACGCGCAAATGCCGGGACCAATGCTGGCTAAACTATTGTGTCTAAAAAAAAGTCCAGTTTTTTTTATGAGATGAGAAAAATACGAAAAGTCCAGATGTGTGAGAGCTTCCAGCCTTCCGCACCAACTTGGACTGTTGGGCCATGCTACGGGTGCCCATCCCATGAAATGCCGGGCCCACGTGCGCGAACGAGTACGAGGGTTGGGAGCCGCCGAGCCGGTCGGTCTTCTGGGCCCAGCGTGCTGTACGGACTAGGCCTCTCCGAGGCCGACACGTTGACAGGAGGGGCGCGCCTCGCGCCCGTGCCACTCGCTCCAGTGGTGATAGGGACCCCGAGGCCTTTCACGTGCCAGCACGCTACCAGGGAGTGACACCTAGCCAATAAAGTTTTTTTTTGCTATAATTGGTAGTACTAGCAGTGTTATGCAATTCTCCCTTCAAAGATTGCAATAATTTAAGCTTTAGCTAAATTTATCATTTCACAAGAATTATATAGGAATTTCACAGAAATCAGTTAATTTTCAAAAGAAAAACGTAGGAACGGGAAATTTTCCCGTGTTCTAAACAAGGTCTGAAGATATTTTAGAATGGAGTTTTTCATAATAATTTTTGTAGAATGTAAATATTAAAATTATTTATATAAATTTTTAGAATAGAATTTTTGTTCACATAACTATATTCTTTCTAGGGAGGGGATAAAACTCGTGCTTATCGGCTGGAGCATTTCTACGCTTGGCATTGGTGGCAATCGGGAGCCGCTAATTAAAAGGTCTCTCTTTTTTTCTGAGAAAAGTCTGAATAGAAATGTGGGTGTCTATTTCTGTTTTTGACAGGACGTGGGTGTCTGTTTCAGCGAGGAAGAAGGACAGAGACAGAGAGGCTATAGATCTGTGGTACTTGCAGTAGATGCCGTTCATTACGTTAAAAAAGGGTTTGTTTAATGGAAAACGGGTTACGTTGCTGGAGATAAGCATGATGGTCCGCAAAGATCGCGTATTGCACACGCAAGCTTTTTATCAGACAGACCGTTGATGTGCGTTTTAGGCCCCATTTGGCATAGCTGCTACCGGCTTCAACTTTACTAACGTATTCACTCTTCCTGTACTATTTACAACAGTTATTTTTATATCTCCTCTATTCTCCTCTTATAGAACCGTTGAAAGCAGATGCAAATTGAAAAAAAATAGCTTCTCTTGCTCTTACTGGTTCTATGAGAGGACGAGAGATGAGAGATAAAAACAACTACTATGTAAATAGTATATGAACAATAAATACATTAGAGAAGATAAAATAAGTAGAAGTCCTACCAAATGAGGCCTTATTTTCACTCGTCCCATCTCATTCTTTTTTTACAACAGTCCCATCTCATACTTTGAAGAGTTATTAAGTTTGAAATCTCATACTTTGAAGAGTTAAACAATCTTAAGTTTGAGATGTACAGAAAAATCATATTAATATTTGTATCTTCAAATAGAATTACTATAAAAACATATGATGTGATTAATCTAATCAGATATCATAAATCTTAATATTTTCTCATATAAATTTAGTCAATCTTACGTTTGTTTGACTCCTAAGTATGAGATATGCACTTATTTTAAGACGAAAGGAGTATATCTAAATATACTTTGATAGGTCAGATAAGCTGTTTTTTTAAAACATTTTTTTCAGAAAGCTTCATGGTGAAGCTCTTTTTTCTCTTCTCTCACATAGGATAGGTGAGATGAAGCTGAAAAACGTAGCTTACACTAGCTTCATTTGATGTAAGTAGGCTCCATTAGCTACAAAAGACTTGCATGTGGGCATGCTACTCAGTTAAGGAGCATGAGATGACCTGTGCTCGGTGCTCAGCGCATTTGGGCGGGTGCCGCTATGGGGAGGCTGCCAAGCGAGGGAGGTGCGGGCTGCGGATGCCACCGTTGTGGGGAGCACCCATCTAGTATCATCCAAATATACTAAGCATCCCATCTTACCTTTGTTATGTCTAGACATGGCAAACAACGCTGTGTGATCGTTGATAGTCACAAATATTATTGCTTTTAATGTGAAGTCCTCCTATCGGAACACATTATACATTGGCTCCCTAACACTCCATAGTCTCTCGAATTTTTGCATCACATGCTCGAGGAACACATCTATACCAATGCCTTGTTTAGGTCCAGAAACAAGAACGGTGAGGTAAAGGTACTTTCTCTTTTGACACAAGTACATTGGGATGTTGTGCATGGTCAGGATCACTGTCCAAGTGCTATGGTCGGTCATCCTCTCATTGAAGGGATTCATTCCATCAGTGCTCAAGGTGAACTGTACACTCCTTGGGTCTAAGCTGAATAGTTTGTTGTTCTTATTGAAGTCTTCCCATTGACTACCATCGGCGGGATGTATGATCACATCATCATCAACCTTGCGCTCATCGGCCCACCATGTCATATGAGTGCGACTTCCTTAGGGTGCAGGAAGATATGCCTCAAGCGGTCGGTCACTGGCACGTAGCACATTACCAAGGCAGAAACTTTTCTCTTCTTTACATCATTTCCTAATGGAGTGTTTGAAGGACCAAAACGACGACCAAAGGGGGGGGAATGGGAGCCTCAAATTTCTCTAAGAAATATTCGGGCCACTCTTCCCAAAAACAACCCAACAAGCAAACACACACGCACGGTAAGATCTTGACCCTAGATAGGGTGGATACCTTT
Source organism: Microstegium vimineum (assembly GCA_022036555.1). Lineage (NCBI taxonomy): Eukaryota > Viridiplantae > Streptophyta > Magnoliopsida > Poales > Poaceae > Microstegium > Microstegium vimineum. Next base: position 7,089,706 of record CM039124.1, on the reverse strand, counting down.
GGTGATGACCAAAAAGGTACAACGGATCTACCGGAAGCCACAAACTCGAATTGAAACACCGAAAGAGGTCCTCTCAACCCCTAGAGAGAAGAGGCAAGAGCACACCAAAAAATACTTATGAGAATTGGTCACAAAAGTACTTCATCAAGTACGCTGCATGAATACGAATCCAACACAACAAGTGAAACTTGATTCAGAGTTCGAACGAGAAAGAAACAGATGAAACAGTGAGACGGGACAAACACACCAAACACTGCTCACCGTAGCACCAACCTCGTTTGGTCGTCTGATGCATGGTGTTTGATGTGTTTCCAGAGAGCTCCAAGGATCACCGGACACGTCCGGTGCTCACGCACAGACTGGGAAACCCTTCACACTAGATGCTGGACCACATGGACAAGTGCGTCTAGTTGGTGCATCCAGTACTACTTGCTGCTCATGTCCACTCACCGGACGTATTCGGTTCCCCCAACAGCAACGCGAATTACCCAAAAATCACCAGAACTCATTCGATTCAACTTCGATTGATCTAAGAACGTGCAAGGTGGTTTGCAAGGTAGATTATAATCTACTCCATGAAGATCATGATCTTTCTCCCCTCACAAATCTTGGAATCAATTGCAAAGCGAAAAATAGATTGGAACCAAAACAAGAAATGAAAAGCGATCGATCTCAGAGCTCGCCCCAAACCAAACCAAATCCTTCAGTGGAAATCCTCACAAGGATTCCTAACTCCTTCTCCAAGAAGCGGATCGCAAAACGATCAAGCATGGAGAGTGATCGGGTGAGAAGATCGAGAGGAGAAATTAAATGGCAAAACGCGAAGAACACAAACACAAGCAATTTCGAAAAAATTGAATCCCAGAGGACCCAAGGAGGTTAAGGCCTCCCTTCCCGATCACGAAAAAGTTCTTACACGAAGGAAATTGTGTACCTCAAGCAAGAATGACTAGGGGAGGAAAACCTAGGAAATGGGTGGAAGAATAGGAATGCAAGAGGTGAGGATTAGGATACCCCTTCATCCTCTATTATTGAGGTCTAATAGACATTTCCAAATAGCCCCTGATACATGAGTGAATCACCTAGCCCTAAGACATTGTGATCCAAGATCCTGAAGCTTCATCTCCTTTTTGATTGGATGGCCCTGCTTCATGCTTGGACTTGTCGTCGCCTCGATGTAACCTCTAAGATTTTGCCATGTGTCATCCCCACTTCCTCAAAAGCTCCGTCTGGGTTTTGAGGTGCAAAACTGTAAACTCGCTATCAATGGTTTTGAGGCTCAAACCACCAAACTGTCCGCTGATGGTTTTGAGGCCCAAACCACTAAATCACTCCACGAGTAGCATACTCCATACGCATCCCCCGCCTCGACACGTGTCACCATGTTTTCGACCACCCGAGCGTCAAGTCCTCTGGAGCCTTCCCGCTCGACTTGCTCACCCACTGTCTTGACTTGGTCAACATGGTCACCTCCATGTACTCTTGCACTTGTCGATGCCAAGTGTCAGCCACCGCAACTAGTCCTCCGACCCTCTAGTCCATCGGTCCAAGCCTCACGTCCTCCCTTCTCCACTCCTGGTCCATCAGCACGGCACATCTCTACTTGACCTTCAGCTCTCCATTGACTACCGCCTCCGGACTCAACACCTGCACAACACAAAAGAAGAGACATGCACACTCCTGCATTCGTAGTATGGTTAGATCAACACACTCAACCTAAAAACGCTACATGTTGGCAATCACTCATCATAAAACTGAACATCATGGGCACTTGTCAACCATGTGTTCGTAGTGTCCTTTGGGGTTGATATTCCTATACTGCCTTTTTTGCACCCTTCTTATTATCTTGCTCCCTGTGGAGGCTTCTCCGCCACTATAAAGGTCATTGTCCTTGTACCGGCTGGCCCCAAACCAAGAACATTTGTCCAAATCTTTGAATGTTTCACCATGAAAAAGGATACAGTCGTTGGGGCATGCATCTATTTTTTCAACACCTATTGTCAATAGACTTATAACCTTCTTCACAGGGTATGTGTTGGCAGGAACTAAGTTTGGTTGTGGCAACACCAATGATAGGAGACTTAACTTCGCCTTTAGGATGACTACCTCAAACACAAAACAGAGTTATGTCCATTGTGTCGGATAACCCTTCTCAACACCATACACAGTCTCCTTCGATGCTTTTTTAACCCTCTCTAAATTTTCTAAACCTTTCTTTTGCAGTAATATTTCTAGTCTAAGTGCCCGAATCATGTCCTCTAAATTGTCATCGTCGTCTTCATCCCCCTCACGTGCTCCGCCATCATCGGCGACACCATCAACATCATTAGCACCTTGTTCATTGCCAAAGTCGACACCTTGTTCATTGCCATAGACAAAGCCCATTTCTTCATCATCCTCGTTTGTGTATTGGTGCAGCTATCTCAGGGTTTTGGTGTCTTCTTCTTGATCAATGTTGTCATCATCCATCAACAACCATTATTTCACCATGATGAATCCACACGGTGTAGTACGGAGTAAACCCTCGCATAATCAAATGTTGTTTGATGGTATCCACATCTCCAAATGATATAAGGTTCTTGCAATCTTTGCAGGGACAAATAAATGTATCCTTATTATATGTCAAAGTTGATGCATGCTTCTCTGTGGCTTCAATAAATTTGTCCACCTCTTCACGAAAACCTTCATCAATCCTTGACAAACCATAAATCCAAGCCTTCATGTACTCCATCTTTTAAAAACAAAACAACAAAAGAAAACACATGAAACAAATCATATTAAACATACACAAAACTAGGGTGTAATCTCGACTAAAATAAAGGAAGAGCGACTAAATAGAGGGTGTGAGATCATTTCTATAACTAATGTACACTAATAGCTTCAAAACTAGGGTCCAATTAGCTATATATACAAAGTTCAAGCACCATGGAAGAGAGAGAAAGGAAAGATATAATTTACTCACTAACAAAACACTAATAAAGGGTGTGAGTTTTTTCTCTAACTAACAATTGTTAGAAAAAATATATACTAAATGGTTAAAATATAAAAGTTCATAAACAACAATTAGAAACAATTATTATTTTACCAACAACCTTTCATGCCAACCCCATTCCAACTTCATGAAACATAATTTACAAAATAAAAAAGGAAACCCTCGATCTAGAACAAGCTACTCCATACATGAAACTAGTGTGCAATAATGTCCACTAAAATCAAGCAAGCTCGACTCTCATTTCTCTAACTAATCTACACTAATATCTTGAAAACTAAACTCTAATTTGCTCCACACAAAGCTCAAGCACCATGGAAGAGAGAAAACAAAACTCTAATTTACTCACTAATCAACCATTAAAACTAATTAAAGGGTTGGAATAGCATTTTCTGGCCTCCTACAAGCTCCCCACCAAAGTAATTGAGCTCAAAACCTCCCCCCTTAGTAGAGCCATTTTTTGGGAGGAGCCCAAGGCCTCCCAACCTTTTTTTGCCCGAGGAGGAATAAGGGTAGTGTAGTGACTTATACAATCATGATTTGTAGGGGTGGCTCAATCACTAGCCGTCCTTACAAATTCCTCTGTAAGGGTGGCTGGCAACACCAGCTGGCTTGCCCACCGCCTGCTAGTCAACTATAGGGGTGGCTCAATCACCAGCCGCCCTGCAGGAAAACGGGTCTAGCTTTTACAAATCTTTTTTGACATAGTGATGATGCCCATCATCAAGAAAAAACAGACTTGTTTCGATCCCTCGATTAGTTTGTGTTCTAGGCTTAGACTGGGGTTAGCTTAGGGAGTCGGGGAACTATGCAAAAAATATTCCTTTTTCTCATTTGGTTTCCTTCGATTGCACTTGCAAAATTGAAGCTACTAGTTTGTCCCCGTCCATGAACACTTGGGGTTGGGAGCAACAATATAGTAGTGGTTTCTTTACTGTACAGGTGACCCTTCTTTGCCAATCTATTATTTCTGTCTTTTGTAGAATGACTTTATCATTTTATATACATAACCTAGACGTATATCACACTTATGTCAAAATTAATATAATTTGGCATGTATTTTGTTGTCATTTGGCAACTAAAGTTGTTTCACTTTCTTGACTAAGGTATGCGTAGCTATAATCTTAATCTTGCCACACTTTGTTGCAAGAAAAGTAGCCACCTAATATTAAGGTTAGGCATAGAATTAATCAAGAAATTAGCGTATATGATATGTGGGCTACATAGTTACGCCCTCTAATAAAGTTAGGTAGACTGAATTGTGAGGGTAAAGAAAGATTGTCTATTAAGACTCCGTCAGCCCAAAGTTTTTGGGAGTGTGGCAATTTTAGTTACCAACTAAGCAACTGTTGAGGGTGGTTAGTGTCAACTTTTAAAATACAATTATAAACATAATAAATGGATCAATCATATATAAAATCTAGAAATATACTTTATCTAACAAATTCCACGAGTTTTGGTGTTTCATTATTTTTAGGGACTATTCTACAAAAGAGGATAAAGAAAAGTAAATCAGAGAAGATATCAGACAAATCCCGCAGAGATATAGTTAGCAATTAACTCACGGAGGATCCCGCAGACACCGGAGCGAAGCGGGGCGCCAGAGCCTACCAAGTGGGGCCGGCTGACATGGGTTGGGGCCGGGCGACACCCCCTTGGGCCCACTGGCCGCCGTCTTTTGGAAGATTCCTTCACCGCATTTGAAGATTAATCTGAGCCCTACCTTAAGTTGGTTTGATCCAACGGCTGTCGTGCATCCCACCAGACTATAAATAGAGCCCTGTACCCCCAGGAGGCAATCAACATAACTAATCCAGGTCAAGTTAGAGCCAGTTCAAGAATAGAATAGATCTAGGGTTTCCAAAGATTAGATTAGAACTCTAGTGCTTCAAGTTATTAGCTACGTAGCTAGCAAGGTTCAAGTGGAGATTGGGCGTTACACTCGAGATTCCAGATTCGTTTGTCTAGAGATCGGTAATTTATCTTGTATCTCATTATGACTTTATACTTCATTATTATATTGCTACTTATTGAGTGCTTAGTTTATTCTATTTGCAAATTAGATATAGTTATGATTGGTGATGATTATCTTTATAAGATCATAAAGCTCCTAATTCAATTCTCGAGTGGGTTAGGTGGTATGTATTATGTAGGCGTGGTGGTTAGATATTACATGTACCTACGAATGTCTCCTTATGTGTCGTGTCGTATGGTAGTTCATGTAGGTGACTCTTATAACTGCGTTGATTCCTCTGTAGTCCACCCTTAGCACATAGGCCTGGCAGAGCGCGGTCACGACGGAGGTGACAATTTCGTCTTAATAGCCTCCCTAATTGATGCTTCTTATGATGTTTTCTGAGTCAGTTATGTTATAGATGAGAGTATGTAGGTAGGGTGTGCTTAGTTTCTTTTTATTTGGTAATTACTTAGGATTATTTTACTCTAGCCAAATCTCGAGTTGCCTGACTGTATTATTAGTGAGTCTGTATTTATATATCTAGAATACCATTTATCTTATACCTTTATTATATTTATTTATCTTGACATGACTTACCCCTGCTAAAGCATTAGAAAGGTTAGTCTAATCTTAGGTCTGCACATTTATAGTCTAAACTATATGCATTTAGGTTTCCCTTTCTATCCTTATTTAATTCCTGCAATTAGTTGAAAGTTTTTCTTTTGGCATAAACAAATCAATGATACTCGAAGAGTCTCACCTGGTGAAATGCTACAATATATAGGAGAATTATCTATGCGCTTGCGAATATATTCTAGAGAATTATTTTATGAACTGTCAAGTGTAGATTATTTCAACATTTTATAATATCATGTTAGGGATGAAAACTTAGTGCTAAGTGATGTTAGGAGATGTCTCCTCCATTTATGGCGCCTTGCTAAGGATGGGAGTTTATATGTATTTTTAGTATGTCGCTAAGAAATGTCAACAAGCATTTCTAGCGCTGTTGTCGGGGAAGCGATGATCTATTTAATTTGCTAGGATATAATTTAATAGGGAAGTTTTTTCATAAAAGATATTTTAGAAGAAAAGAGAAATATGGCTTAGACATAAATACCTATAGATATACCAAAACCTTTTGCTTTAGCAGGCTTACCCTTGTTTCGACTTTGTCTACATTCTATATAGGGTAAGTTCAGTCTTGGTTGTGAAGCATCAATTCATATCAATCAGATACAACCAAGGAAGAAGAAGCTTAACATCAGTTGGAGAAGCCATGGCTGAGAAGACCCTGCATGAATTCTCTGCACCAAGCATTGAGAATATTCACATTGGACTAGAGCTCAACATTGAAGATCATGACTATGAACTCAAGCCAAGCCTCATCAACATGGTGCAAGCTATCACATTTAAAGGAAGGAAGGATGAAGATGCAAGTGTTCATCTTCAGAATTTTCTAGAGGTTTGCAGCACCATCAATATCAAGAACATATCTCAAGACGTCGTACTACTTCGTTTGTTTCTTTTCTCATTGGAGGGGAGAGCGAAGCAGTGGTTTCTACTAGAGTAAAGATCAGATCAAGACATGGGAAGAATGTTCAAAAGCTTCCCTAGAGAAAATTTTCCCTGTAAGTAAGACCAATGCCTTACGAGGAAAGATTTCAGAATTTCGTTAGCAGAAAGGTGAACCTATTCCAGAAGCTTAGGACTGTTTTCAAGGATACATTTCAGGTTACCCACATCATGGAATGGAAGAATGGTTACTCATGCAAACATTCTACCACGGATTAGTTCAGAAATCATGTGAACAACTAGATGCCACTACTGAAGGATCATTTATGCCACTCACCCCTAGAAGAGCTAGAAGTTTATTGGAAAAGATGGCAAAAAATCAGAATTGGACATGCACCAGTCAAGAGTGTCATATGAATGAAGAAGTTCTAGAGGAGGTGTGTGCACTATCAACCAAGATGGATGTACTATTAAATTGACTAGATCAAAGAGCTAATTATAAAAGAGATCGTCAAGCCATTCAAGATGCATTCAATGCTCAGAATCAATGTATAGTTGAATTTGCTAATCCCCCACAAGATATCAATACCATCATCAAATCAACTCCTCAGAAGTAAGGATAGAGTCAACCTCAGTCTACCAGTCAAGGTAAATACCAAGGTAATAATTCTTCTAATCAAAGATTTCCACTCTTGAGAGCATTAATATTAGAACAAACTAAAATCAATGAAAGTATTAATAACAAGCTTACTTTTAATGACCAAATCTTAGAAGGAATAAATTCTAAGTTAGATAATTTCTCTTCTGCTATAAAAGAACAAATAATATTTAATAAGAAGATAGAATTGCAAATGGCACATTTGGCTTCTACTCTGTCTACTGTCACTAACCATGAGCAGGTAAAAGGAATAACTACAAGGAAAGGTAACTCTACTTGTGATCCACCTTATCCAGAAGGGGCACGTAGACCACCACAGTTAGTACAGGTAGAAAGAGAAGTAGACAACCCAGAAGAAGTTCTACTACAAGATTTACCAGAAGAATTACGTCAAGATTACCATGACACCCCTCTCCTACCATTCCCATGCAGAAACAAGAAGGCCAAAGAAGATGAACAATTTGGTAAGTTTGTGGAGGTAATTCAAAATTTATATGTCAACATTTCGTTGCTAGATGCAATGCAGGTACCTACATACGCGAAGTATATAAGAGACATCCTCAACAACAAAATACCACTACCTTCTATTGAAGTCATCAAGCTAATGGAGGAGTGTAGTGCGACAATTCTGAGTTCTTCTCCTATCAAGAAGAAGGATCCAGGGTGCACCACTATTGATTACTCAATAGGAAATCAAAAATTTGAGAATGCTTTATGTGATATTGGAGCAAGCGTCAGCGTTATGCCTAAGAAGGTCTTCGACAAGCTCAAATTCTTTACACTCACACCCACATCAATGTGTCTGCAACTAGTCGACCAATCGGTTCGCTACCCTGCAGGGATTGCACAGAATATCCCGGTAAAGATTCAAAACTTTTTCATTCCTGTAGATTTTGTAGTACTTGACATGCAGGAAAAAATGAAGACACCACTCATCCTCAGGAGACCGTTCCTCAACACTACAAATGCACACATCAATGTCAGAGCCGGAGAAATCAAATTCATCATTAATGGAGAAGAAGTACGTTTTTCATTCAATCCAAGACCAGAGCATTGTAAGAATTTGGAGTGTCATGAGAAGCAAGAATAAAGATCATCGTCTCTAGCACAGGAGATCAAGCTTGAAGAATAATTAATTTGGAGAAGTCCGGTCGGTGGACTTAAAACCCCCGAACCTTCGCCAGGAGGTAACTCGATAAGTTATCAGATAATTTAATTCCGCATTACTTTTCAAGCATTATTTTTAAGCATTGCATTATTAAAACAAAATAATAATATTTATTGCATGGTAGAGTTTTAGTTTCCAGTAATTAATATTCACAGTAAGAAGTTTTTACTGTAGTATCAGAAAATTACAAAAATACCGTCATTAGAATTCTTATTTTTTCAAAGATTCATAAAAGTAATTTAGTTTTTCATTCTTGCACTTTTATACTGTATAAATACGAGAGACATGTGGGACCCACACATCACCTCACACCTACCACCATGCACTACCATCCAACCTCCATTCATTCATGCATGCACCACCCTCCAAAAGTTCACTGAGCCTTTCCCACCAAAAGAGCACCCTAGGGGGCATGCCATCTGACCAAGATCAATAATTAGCAAGCACCAACAGAGAGCTAGATAAAATGGACAAGAGGTGGGGCTGGCCGGCCCCACATCATGCTGGTCGGCACCCCATATCCACCTCTCTCCCTCTCCCTTCTCTCACTCACTTCACTCCCATTTGCACCCACGAAGAACACACCTTCACTCTGTTCTTCACTTCAGAAAACACGACACCACAAAAAACCCTCCCAATAATCAAGTTAAGCCAAAGAAAAATCAAGTGAGAGATTTTGGGTTAAGCTCAAGGTTCCCCTGATAAAACAACCTCTAACCCCCTCTAATCTCTCCACTAGTTTTTCTTGTTCGTGATTATTTTTTGCAGGAAAATGAGCAAGAAATTAATGAATGCCGCAAAGAGCGTCGGAAGGGCTCTCTCCTTCCACACCACTCGGAGCCAAACTTCATCACGGGCACCATCAAGAGCCTACTCCGAGATGGACGTAGACACTCCATCACCCATAAGAACTTCATCCTATTCTCACCATGGTGAGCAAGGGAGGTAACTAGAGATACTCATCTTAAATTGCAGTCAGAGAAGGAGAGGAACATCCGCGACCTTCGACGATACACTACTTCTTGAGACAGGTATGGATTCTGAATTCCAGCTCGTATTTAGAAATGTTGGTTGGGAAAATTCATGTAACATAACTGAGGAATGTAGCAAATTACTCATAATAGAATTTTTATGCACCTTAGAGCTCAGTGATTATGAGGTTAGTTTTAGAATGTTCAATAAATCACACACTCTCTCATGGAAAAATCTTAGTATTATGCTAGGCTTTGCTAGTGGTTGCTCATGTGACATAGATGAGGTTTTAAATGATTTTGATAGAACACGTGTTTGGGAAAGTATATCTGGATTAAAAACATATCGCAAACCAACCACTGAGGAAATCCACCATTCAACCTTACACTTTTTGCATAAATGGATTGTTGTTACTTTATTTCCTAAAGAAGAATTAGGCACTATAAGAATTGAACAAATGAAGTTACTCTATGCCATGATTAAAAAAAGGAAAGTATCCCTGTGAAATTAATGTTACAATATTGGGTACTATTCCTTCAATGAAGAAATGTGGCGTATCATTTACTTCTTGGATTACATGCTTAGCCACAAATCTGAATTTATTAGGAAATGCATCTCTCATTTATATTCCTAATGCTAGAAGAATAATTGGATATGATTTCTTTTTCCGTGCTCATTTGGTCAAGAGAAAGAATAATAAAGTAATCATGATTTATAAGAATTACACAAATGATTATGCACTACAAGACAGAGCACTTGGTCTCTAGGAAGTAGAGAGTTTTGTTTTTATATGCAGACAAGTGGACCTATAGTCGAGAGAAGTACGTCAGCACGCCTCACCAGATTACAGAGAAGAAACTATGAAGGGATAGACGCTACACCAGCTGGACCATTTTTTACTCACCATATTGGTTTTGATCAGGCAGGTCCATCATACCAGTCCACACAGCCGTGGGGCCATAACTCGGGATGGGAGGAGCAGTCTACTTAACATGGAACATCAGCAGGATGGGATAGCTTGGGACAAGGAAATTTTACTAATTATTCGTAGGATCCAAGTACCTCTACAGGATTCCAGAGAGGACACATGTCTTTCTTTACCCGGACGCATACAAACTTCAGCACCGGAGAGTCGTACCCGTACCATCAGCCTTCAGCAAACGACTACTATCCTCCACCAGAGCAGCATATGGAGCCTCCACAGCCAGGTGACGGTACTCCCAACATTTTTACTAATGATTTTAGCCACTGTCTTACAAATATGCAGCAGAGACAAGACATGTTCTAGTCTACCTTGGACCAGAGTATAGAGACTCAACACCAAATGAATTAACGTCTACTCCCTCTATCCCTTAATGTCTGTCTCTAGAAAACCGTGTTTCCCTCATAAATACGCTTCCTGGACGACACATATAAAGGGACGGAGAGTATACAAGAGATGCAGTAGCAGTATGAGGAGCATCAGGACCTACTACCTAATTCGTAGTTTGGGTTTCAGCTACCCGCCGCCACCAACAGAGCTGTAGACCACGTCATCAGACAGCTTGGGGGAGAACCCCCACAAGGTAAGTACACTATCATAATTTTATTTCTGTATTTAAATTGTTTTTTAGTTAAGTTTGCTATTATTGCTATTTAAGAAAAGAAAATAAAATAAGAAAAATGAAAAAGAAATAAAAATATATTAGCTAGAACAATGAATAAATAACTATGTATATATATATGTGTGCTTCTCGCATATGTATATATAGTCCGCAATTTAGTTATCCCCATAAATTTAAAATTACCATCTCATTGTGAGAACCTGAATCTAGTGGGATAAATACATTATTCTTGTCTAAGTTACTGTTAAATAAGGTAGGAAATAAAAAGAAATTGCTATGATCTTGTTCTAAGAAAGATTTAATTTCTGGAGAATTTATTTAAGTACTCAAAATTCCAAAACCTCTGAGAGATTAAAGTTGAGTATTTTTCTATGTGCCTATGATCAGAGTTAATCTAAATAATAAAGAAAATAATTCAAATGCTCTAATCTTTCTCTTCAGAAGAGTTGTATGTGCTATGAAAAAGTATGAGAAAATAATCCATGCCAAAAGATGCATGGGAGAAAATAGAGGGAATTTAAAAGGAACAAAGGTCTGACGCACCTCAAGAGGAATAAAAAAGGGACAAAAGTCCGACGTACCTCTAAAAAAAGAGAGCCTATGCTTCTCAGAAGGAGAGAAAGAAGGACATAGAAAATACAAAAAGAATGTTTTATAAATTAATCATTCTAATTTGAGGGCATAACAGAATATTTTCTTTAATTCTTTTTGCATAACTTTATTTTTGAAAAAGATATCAAAAACTCTAGAAAGGAAATTGATCGAGGAATAAGAGAAAAGTAGTTCTAATAAAACTTATCTGTTTAGCAGCTACTCATGACTAGAGTAAAGTAATAAGTTCCATAAGAGACAGTATTTTTCACTAAGACGTTTCTGTTATATATAAATAAAATAAATAATTCCACTTGGGCTTTGTTTAATTAGGGACTAGCAAAGGTTAAGCTTGGGGGAGATTGTTGACAGTCGTTAGCGTCAACTTTTAATACAATTGTAAACATAATAAATGGATCAATCATATATAAAATCTAGAAATATAGGGTTTTATCTAACAAATTCCACGAGTTTTGGTGTTTCATTATTTTTCAGGGACTATTCTAGAAAAGAGGATAAAGGAAAAAAATCAGAGAAGATATGGGACAAATCCCGCAGAGATATAGTTACCAATTAACTCATGGAGGATCCCGCAGACACAGGAGCGAAGTGGGGCCCAGAGCCTGCCAAGTGGGGCCGGGCGGCACCCCCCTGGGCCCACTGGCCACCGTCTTCTGGAAGATTCCTCCACAACCTTTGAAGATTAATCTGATCCCTACCTTAAGTCGGTTTGATCCAACGGCTGTCGTGCATCCCACCGGACTATAAATAGAGTCCTGTACCCCCCAGGAGGCAATCAACATAACTGATCGAGGTTAAGTCAGAGCTAGTTCAAGAATAGAATAGATCTAGGGTTTCTAGAGATTAGATTAGAACTCTAGTGCTTCAAGTTATTAGCTAGGTAGCTAGCAAGGTTCAAGTGGAGATTGAACGTTACGCTCGAGATTCCAGATTCGTTTGTTTGGAGATCGGTAATTTATCTTGTATCTCATTATAACTTTATACTTCATTATTATATTGCTACTTATTGAGTGCTTAGTTTATTCTATTTGCATATTAGATATAGTTATGATTGGTGATGATTATCTTTATAAGATCGTAAAGCGCCTAATTCAATTCTCGAGTGGGTTAGGTGGTATGTATTATGTAGGCGTGGTGCTTAGATATTATATGTACCTACGGATGTCTCCTGATGTGTCGTGTCGTATGGTAGTTCGTGTAGATGAGTCTTATAGCTACGTTGATTCCTCTGTAGTCCACCCTTAGCACATAGGCCTGGCAGAGCACGGTCACGACGGAGGTGACAGTTCCGTCTTAGTAGCCTCCCGAGTTGATGCTCCTTATGATGTTTTCTAAGTCAGTTATGCTATAGATGAGAGTATGTAGGTAGGGTGTGCTTAGTTCCTTTTTATTTAATAATTACTTAGGATTCTTTTACTCTAGCCGAATCTTGAGTTGTCTGACTATATTATTAGTGAGTCTGTATTTCTATCTCTAGAATACCATTTATCTTATACCTTTATTATATTTATTTATCTTGACATGACTTACCCCTGCTAAAGCATTAGAAAGTTTAGTCTAATCTTAGGTCTACACATTTATAGCCTAAACTATATGCATTTAGGTTTCCCTTTCTATCCTTATTTAATTCCTGCAATTAGTTGAAAGTTTTTCTTTTGGCATAAACAAATCAACGATACTCGGAGAGTCTCACCTGGTGAAATGCTACAATATATAGGAGAATTATCTATGCGCTTGCGGATATATTCTAGAGAATTATTTTATGAACTGTCAAGTGTAGATTATTTCAACCTTTTCTAATATCATGTTAGGGATGAAAACTTAGTGCTAAGTGATGTTAGGATGTCTCCTCTATTTATGGTGCCTTGCTAAGGATGGGAGTTTATATGTATTTTTAGTATGTCGCTAAGAAATGTCAACAAGCATTTCTAGCGCTGTTGTCGGGGAAGCGATGATCTATTTAATTTGCCAGGATATAATTTAATAGGGAAGTTTTTTCATAAAAGATATTTTAGAAGAAAAGAGAAATAAGGTTTAGACATAAATACCTATAGATATACCAAAACCTTTTGCTTTAGCAAGCTTACCCTTGTTTTGACTTTGTCTACATTCTATATAGGGTAAGTTCAGTCTTGGTTGTGAAGCATCAATTCATATCAATCAGATACAACCAAGGAAGAAGAAGCTTAACATCAGTTGGAGAAGCCATGGCTGAGAAGACCCTGTGTGAATTCTCTGCACCAAGCATTGAGAATATTCACGTTGGACTAGAGCTCAACATTGAAGATCATGACTATGAACTCAAGCCAAGCCTCATCAACATGGTGCAAGCTATTACATTTAAAGGAAGGAAGGATGAAGATGCAAGTGTTCATGTTCAGAAGTTTCTGGAGGTTTGCAGCACCATCAATATCAAGAACATATCTCAAGACGTTGTACTACTTCGTTTGTTTCTTTTCTCATTGGAGGGGAGAGCGAAGTATTGGTTTCTACCAGAGTAAAGATCAGATCAAGACATGGGAAGAATGTTCAAAAGCTTTCCTAGAGAAAATTTTTAGTACCTCACTAATAAATGTCAACAGCAACCTACTTAGCTTGTCTCCTAAGTATTGTATGTTTTGCGGCTAAGGGTATACTCTCCCCTTGTCCTGAAATATAAGGATCTAAATTTATCCTTAGTCAAACTATATAAAGTTTGACCGAATTTACAAAGAAGGATTTTGATATCTATAACATCAAAGATGTAAATCTTGAAAGTGTATTTCATAAATGTAAATATACTGATTTGATGTCATAACTATTATTCTCTTTTGCTATAACTTTTGTAAAAGTTTATATGGTGAGACTTAGTACAAACTTGGAAACCCTTGTATTTAAGGACGGATGAAGCATGAAACTAGGGATTAAAATAGATCGGATCAGAGTGGATAATATACCTTAATACTATTTTTTAATCGGATTCGGAGCGAATCAGATATTATATTGTTTCGATACAAAAGCAGATTTTTTAGGATGTCGGAAATGATACGGATTCAGACTGGTTTCGGAGTGGAAGTAGACTTTTCTAAGTCGGATAATATGTGCTTACATGTTGCTTTTTAAGATGAGAAATAATTTATTAGATGACATTTATGCTTACAAAATAATAAAAATAAATCAATAACTATGATTATGCACTACAATATAATAATGCTAGTGTCGGTTGGACCGATTTGTACTCCTGTGCTTGGGCTCCTTAAAATATTCGGTTATCCTATTGTAAGCATCGGATAATCCATGTTCAATTATCGAAAAATCCATATATACCCGATTTTGTCAATCCCATATCCTACACCGCATCCGCATATAGTCGAATTCGAATTATCCATATCCGCACAGATTTGAAAAACACTTCTCCATATCCTTAAAATTTTTGGAGCGGAGGATTATCCACACCACTTTCACCCCTATATGGAACAATACAATGCAAGTTGCGGTCGGTAGCTTCACAATGCATCTTTGAGCAAGTTTGATTGGCAACTAAATTTACCACACCTAACATAGGTAGCCATAATTTTACTCCCTCTAATCTTAAACAATTGATATTTTGCACTACTACAGAAAGTGTAATCAGTGCCGGTTCAAAATCCCTCATCACTGCCGGATTTTGAACCGGCACAACCACTTCGGTAGTGATGAGGGGTAACATCAATGTAGATTATGTCAAACCGGCAGTGATGATCCGCATCACTGCCGGTTCGTTACGAACAGGCAGTGATGGATGTCCAGAAGAAATCATGTTTTTAAAAATAGAAAAAAAAATTTAAATTCTAGGGAGAGGCCACTAGAAACCTGCCCGCCCGTCTCCGTCGTAAGTCGCACATTTTTCGCGTAAAATTCGCAAACGTGCTCCGCCAGGGATTCGAACCTCAGACATCAGCATCGCGCGGTACCTCCTCTACCACTCCACCCATGACTCACTTGTGTCTAGATTCAGTAGTACTTCCTCATATTCTATACTAAACCGAGTGTAAATTGATTGTTTAAGCCACTAAACGAATTCAAATGAACAAGTTGTGAACTACAAAGTTTCATAACTTTTCGAGATCTACAACTTTCATGTAGAAAGTTTTTTCATCCGAGGTCGTTTACAAAAATTTGAATTTCAAATTTGACACATTCAAACGTATTTTTCAATGACAAGATGATTTCAAATGAAAAAGTTGTGAACTAAAAAGTTTTATAACTTTTCGAGATCTACAACTTTAATGTACAAAGTTTTTCCATCGAAGGTAGTTTATAAAAATCAAAAAATTAACGGTACAGCTATGAACCGACAGTGAAGCTCCACTACTACAGAATCGACAATCACTGGCGGCCCATCACTGCCGGTTGTATTTGGGCCGGCAGTGATGCCTCTTCACTGTCGGTTCAGTCTCTGACAGACCCCCAATTATCGGGGGCTGGGGCAGAACCGGTAGTGAATTTCAACATCACGGCCGGTTCGTAGCTTGAACTGGCAGTGATGTCTCTCTGCTGTATCACTGCCGGTTCAAGTCACGAACCGACAGTGATAAGGAGATTCACTGCTGGTTCGTGGCTTGAACCGACAGTGATACGGCTAGGTTTTTATTTAAGCAAGCACTAGCGCGCTCCGAAATGTTCAGACGCGCGCCAGTGCCCACTCAGCCGCCAAAACACACCCTCCACGCCGCCGCAGCACGCCGCCGCCGCGCCTCGCCCTCCACACCGTAGCACGCTGCTGCCGCCGCCGCGCCTCTTCCTCCATGCCGCCGCAGCACGTCGCCGCTGCCATAGCACGCCGCCTCCGCTCCACGCCGCCGCCGCCGCCGCGTGAAGGCTGCAGGAGGATGGCGCTCCACGCCACCGTCCTCGCCACTGTGAAGGCCGCAGGAGTACGAACCTTCCTCCACGACGCCCGTCCACCTCCCTCCACGGTACTATGGTGTTTGACGAAATGCCTATTTGAGATGTTATTTGATATGTTATATGAAATTTAATATGGATAATATATAGATTTGATAGATAGATAGGTAGAGAAAGATAGATAGAGAGGGATAGATAATCTTAGTATATGCTATTTGATATGTGATATGAAATTTAATATAGATAGATAGAAAGATAGATAGATAGATAGATAGATAGATAGATAGATAGAGATGAAATATAATCTGAGTATATGTGATTTAATATATAGATGGCTGGACGTCGTAATCTCCCACCACCGGAGGAAATTGGTTGGAATGGTTATTGTACTTGGATGGGTTTCGATCCGGTATTCCCGGTAGCCCCGCGGAATTTTCCAAACATAGTAAGTTAGTCAAAATATGTTTCATATGTACGACTAGATCATCCAAGTTAATTAACATGTCTTATATGTAATGTAGATGATTGATCCAGTTGTTTGGCTAAAATCAACAATCGCCTATTTTGGGGTTGACAATGCGGATGTTCAGATTAATCATGTAAACAATGGTCCAGAACTCCAATGTTGTATTTCATTTTCAATTGCCGTTAGGATGGGTCATGGTCATGGTCGTGGTCGTGGTAGTGGTAGTGGTCGTGGCCGCGGTGGTGTTGGCGGGCGCAATGTGTTACAAATCTCAGAGGTGAGAATACAGACAAGCCAGCAGGGTGTTGCTATTAAGTATGTCGTCTATGCTTGTGCAACTACGCTCTCAAGAAATGGGATCACATTTCCTACTCTGTCATCAGTGAAGATTCAAGGTATTAATCACAACATGTATCATGATCTTCGAGGGTTCAATGAACGAATGGCTCAGAACTCACCAATGGTAAGTCAAAGACTCGTAGCTTATACCTAGATTTGTTCTTGTATGTTGTCAATATTGTTCTTATAATTAACACTACCTTGTGTCAATACTTATAGGTAGAGGAGTATGACATGACCTACGCAGGGTGTAGTTTTGAAGCCATTCTGAACCAAGTAATGGATGCATTGGGTTATGACTGGCAATATGCTGATGAAGAGCCAACACTAACTACTGCAGGCTTTCAAGCAAAGTTGGTTGCGACTAAGAAGGGAGACCCACCACCAACTACTCGACCACCGCTAAATGTAGTTAGTACACCATGTGCTCGTAAGTGTGAAGCAACAGAGAGTGTACTATTTAATACGTTGTTGTTCATCGATGAGATTATTGGTTACAAGATAGGTGACTTACACTTCTCTGAATTGGTAGTACTAAATCGTTGAACTATTGTAATGTACAATAACTTTAAGACACATCTATGAATTTCTGTAATATAAATGTTGACGATTTCTGTAATATAATGTTGATGGTTTCTGTAATAAATATAAATTATAAAAATTAAATCACTGTCGGATCACTTAGAACCGGCAGTGATATCCAACATTCACTGTCGGTTGGTTAAATGAGCCGGCAGTGATGGCTCAAGCATCACTTTACCGGCAGTGATGCTTGAGCCATCACTGTCGGTTTGGCATAACCGGCAGTGATGGCATGGGCTCATCACTGTCGAAGTGTCAGTGCCGGTTCAAAAACCGCTACTGAAGGGGGGTTTTGAACCGGCACTGATTGCAGGTTCTGTAGTAGTGCTCCTCATCACTTGCGGTTCGTGGCTGGAACCGGCAGTGATGATGACCTTCAGTGTCGGTTCGTGGTTGGAACCGACACTGATATACCTGTAGAGTTAATTTTTTTATTTTTGTAAATGATCTCGGATGGAAAAACTTTCTACATGAAAGTTGTAGATCTCGAAAAGTTATGAAACTTTGTAGTTCACAACTTTTTCATTTGAAATCATCTTGTCATTGAAAAATATGTTCGAATGTGTCAAATTTGAAATTCAAATTTTTGTAAATGACCTCGGATGAAAAAACTTTGTACATGAAAGTTGTATATCTCGAAAAGTTATGAAACTTTATAGTTTACAACTTTTCCATTTGAATTCTTTTAGTGGCTCAAACAATCAATTTACACTCGGTTTTTCGAGAGAGGCTTCACTGATTTTTCAAATTACGAACCGACAGTGATGATGACCTTCACTGCCGGTTCGTAGCTGAAACCGGCACTGAAAGGCATCACTGCCGGCCCAAACAAAACCAGCAGTGATAGGGCCGGCAGTGATTGTCTATTCTGTAGTAGTGTTGGACCCTGACCCAATCTTTAAGACACAACTTATTTATTTAAGCGCTACATATTTCGTCACATATTTGTAATACACATCTAATGTATACTTTTATAAAAACTACTATCCAATAGGAATCTACTCATATCATTTTTTAAAGATCCAAATTTAACACAAAAAACATTTTTGTAATGTAAGACTGAAATAGTTAACTTAGAATAAGTAAAAAATGTCACTGTTTTTACTTGAGGCCTTGAGGGCGTAGCATCTGCAACAACAATAGTTGTTCATTTCTACTATTCAGCTTACGAATGTATAATCTTATAGTTGATTGTGTCTGTTTTACGATTGTATTAAGCTGAATATGTGATTTTACAAATTTTGATACTATGGACTTGTTTGATACACCAACTAAACTTTAGCAAGCTAAATTTAGCTATTAGACATCAAAACAGCCTAGCTAAAACATCAGCTAAAATTTAGCCGAGTTTAGCTATTTCAACCTAACTAAAGCTAGCTAAAGTCTAGCTGAACCTATTAGCTAGAACATCCAAACATCCCAACTAAAGTTTAGAGCATCGTCATTAATAGCCTTTGTAAAATACACTCTCTAAATCATTGAAACAGCCTAGCTAAAACATTAGCAAAAGTTTAGCCGAGTTTAGCTACTTCAACCTAACTAAAGCTAGCTAAAGTCTAGCTGAACCTATTAGCTAGAACATCCAAACATCCCAACTAAAGTTTAGAGCATCGCCATTAATAGCCTTTGTAAAATACACTCTCTAAATCATCATTTAGAGAGTCATTTGAGTAAAAACTGTTTTCTATATTTTTATACTCTCCAACAGATTTTTTATATCTCATACACAGTCTAGAGAGTCATTCTCGTCTTCTATATTTGGCTAGCGAAAAACCCAGAATAGAAGATAGCTATATTTATATAACCATTAATTTAGAAAAGTTGTTGGAGTGTATTTTTTCAACAAGATCTCTATTCCTACTATTTAGCAACAATATAGAGTCTCTTGGAGATGCTCTTAGCTCTGAAATTTTAGCTAGCTAGTTAAACTTTAGTTGGGTTCAGGGAAACAAGCCCTTTGACTTGCTTACTTAATATTAATTGGAGTTACTATCTAACACTAGTACAGAGATGGCTTTTAGCCACGGTCCGTAAAGGTCTATTCCATTAGTCCCATTTGGTGGAACCGAGGCTAAAGGTCCCTTTCGCTAAAAAAATAAATGCCTCCCACCCATCTGCGCCCCCTAAGTTTCGAACCCAAGACCTCATACACTATCTCGCGTGCGCTTACCACCCCACCTACGCAAAACATCGGTTAATAAATGAGACATTTTCCTTTTGAACCCACCGTAGAGAGACCTTTAGCCCCGGTTGGTAACACCTGTTGGGGATACTACCTCGGTGTATCCCCAGGGACCTTATGGGCCTACCGACCAGAAGACGGCCCCGCCGCGAGGCCTTGGGGCATGCGACCAGCCCGCCGTGCTCGCCAAGGACTCCGGAGAAGCCTTGCTCACCAAGGAAGATTCTAGTAGATAGACTTGGATCCCTTGCCATAAGGGACCGATCGTAATCTGTTAGGATATGAAAATTGCAACCCTACTCCCCTGCTATATAAGGCGAGCAGGGACCCCCCCTCAAAAAAAATCTCTTAGACTCCTCTCAGATCAACTACAGATCTTGTAACCTAATACGCAAGATCAATCCAGCCACCAAAACACATGACGTAGGGTATTACGGTGATTTCCCGGCCCGAACCTGTCTAAATCGCCATGTCTACGTTGTCTGTGTTACACTTGATCGCCGTCGCCACACCTCCGCCTACAATCTACTACCGTGGGGTACCCCCTAGGTAGACCGCGACGCGTATTTCGTTGACAGTTGACGCGCCAGGTAGGGAGCGTGTGCATCGACGTAATGGCTCATCAAGCGGTTACCTTCTCAGATTCGATGGTCCTGCCGACGGCCGGCACCATGCTTCAGATCGGCTCTATCTTCTGGACCATTGGATCTACCCCTCGGCAGACAGACGCGTCGTTGCTCGCGCGGCATCCCATCACGATGACACGTCACTCGCGGAAGAAGATCAGCGTCGACGACCTTGTCAGCGCCATCGACCGCTCCAACGCCAGCATCACCGAGTGCATCGACCTTGTTCAGGCGGTACGACGTCGGCTCCCCGACCATCACGGTCACCGACCGCGCAACCACCGAACCACAAAGGCAACGACCATAGCAACCAGAGGTGTCCACATCCCTCCGACTATGCCTTATGGGCTCAGCAATCAGGCGACGCTTTTTCAACACCAGATACCCCGATCAGTCTTCGACCAAATCCCTCTGGCACCCATCGTGAACACCATCATCATCTCCCCGATCTCCAGTAACTCCGACCAGTCAGTGTCCCTCGGGGGCACGGTTTCGGTCGCTACCACGAGGTCTGAAACACCCGATTCCTCCGGATCGACCAGCGAAATCCCGAAGTTCCCCCCAGGCTTCGGGGGGATGGTCTTCCACGTCTCTGCCGACAGCGCTCCTCGCGATAACGAGACGGAGGCTGCTCGTATTGCAAGGGAGCAGCACAACATCGAGCGCGCACGACGCCGCACACGGGAGCGCATCGAGCAAGAAAAGCAGGATGACGAGCGTCGCAAACGTGAACAACTCGCATGTGAACGACGGGAGCGGGATCGAAGAAACGGTGGTCGCATGCCAGGACGTAATCTCCAACACGAGTTCGACCAAATAGACGACATTCTGATATACCCCAACCCAAGCGCCAATCTGGCCGCTGCATCCTGTGAGTTGTCTAAACTCCCAACCACACCAGAGATCGAGAAGATAGAAGCCCACCTAAAGGCAACGGTGGTCCAGGTAAACAAGGTGGCTCGCCAAAACGAATTCTCCGACCAATCCTACAGCAAAAACAACTCCAGAACCCCCCTGCGGGATTACAGACGAAGATCCTCGCTGCAAGATGACGAGGAACGCGGCAACCCGCGCTATGAACGATCGCTGGAGCCGGCTCGACGAAGCCCCCCAAGGGAGTACCGACGCAGATCTCCGCGGTACAACGACAATCATCGGCAAGATAGGGCGCCACCACCTCTCGGGAATCTGTGACCCCTTTCTCCTCGCCTACGCGCCATCTGGTGGCCCCTGAATTTTAGAGTGACGTCGGTGGACAAGTACGACGGCAAGGCAAACCCAGAGCAATGGGCGTCCACCTACGAGATCGTTGTACACGCCGCGGGAGGAAACCAAGACGTCATGGCCAATTACCTCCCGGTGATGCTGTCGACTTCGACCAGCAGTTGGCTCCAGAAGATCCCCGAAGGCACCATCGATAGCTGGGAGCAGCTCAAGGAAATTTTCATCAAGACATACAAAGCCACATGCATCCAGCCATGGACACACTACGACCTGGAGAGCGTACGCCAGAGAAGTAGTGAAAGTCTTCGAGAATACATTAGACGTTTCTCCGACAAACGCCTAAACGTCACTGACATCTCCGATCCGGAAGCCATCGCCATTTTCTCCAATGGCCTATGGACCGACAATCTCAGAAACAAGTTGGCACGAAAGAACGTGAAAACCATAGAAGCACTCATGACGATCGCGAATCCTTACGCCAACCAAGACGACGCCGCACGAAGCAGGGAGAGTAGGCGACGCTACTCCCACTCTTCGGAGCACAGAAGGGACAGAGACCGCCGGTCAGACTACCGCGGCGACGGAAGGGCCGATGATCACCGGGATTACCGCCCCAGCAACCCCGAGCGTTACCAGCAGAAGTACGACCACAGGAGAGACAATCGTTACATCGCCAACACAAACGCTCGGCCTAGAAAGAACTACGACGATAGCTACGATAAGATCCTCGACGGCCCATGCCCCATACACAAGAACTCCAAGCACTCCATGCACAACTGCGATCTCCTTGAGGCAGTGGTAAAGGGAAGAAATGACAAGAGAGCAAAGAAGGACGACCTCGACAAAGGAAGAGACCAAGAACCACTAGCGTCAAAGTTTCGCCCACCGTCAACGATGTACTCCATCTTTGGAGGGGCCGTTGTCGTCGAAGGAGAAAGGAGACGTCGTCAGGTACGCAAAGATGTCTACTCGGTAACAGCAACAGGCGAGGGCTCGGACAATGCTCGCCAATTAGACTGGTCGGAACAACCTATCAGCTTCTCCGGAGAAGACGAGTGGACGGACTACAGATACCCTAGCCGTTTCCCTCTCATGGTCGATCCAAGCATCGCCACTGCCGCCTCAGGAAGGTAATGGTCGACGGTAGCAGTGCTCTCAACATTATATTCGCCGATGCCTTCCGCCAACTCGAGTACTCCAAGAAGGACCTCATGCCCGCAAACTTCTCCTGTTGGGAGATCATCCCGAATAAGGCGTCAACACCGGTGGGATGGATTACCCTCCCGGTACAGTTCGGCAATCAAGACCACTTCAGGGTGGAATACATCACCTTCATCATCGCCGATTTCAAAACAGCCTACCACATGATACTTGGTCGACCAGCACTAGCCAAGCTTATGGTGGTTCCCCACTACACCTACATGGTACTCAAGATCCCGACTCAGCAAGGCATCCTCAGCCTTCGTACCAACCTCAAGATCGCTTACGAGTGCGAACAGCAGACGACAAACGCCGTCGAGAAGCCCTATGTCCCAGACACGTACAACCCCGAAGACAGAGACAGCCCGGCCACGAAGAAACAGAAGGAAGCAGAACAAGCAGCGACCACTCCCAACCCCGACAACGAGCAAACATAAGAGGCCCCCAGCTCCGAGCAATGCAAGAAGATGTCATAGCGTATGACAACCTCCACGAAACGCTCACGGCATATGACGACCTTCGCAAAGCGCCCACGGCACAAAGAGACCGCTCCAAACACACCGTATCACCATCAAAAACATGCGGCGACCACGACGGCACGGCTGTCAATGATCGACGACCTCTCCAAAACACTCCCACAGTGTTCGACGACCTCGCCAAAACGCAGCAAGGCATTTCTCCAAACAGCCTGGCCATAACCAGAAAGCCCCCGAAGCTGGTCTAACAACGGGTCATAGCGAATAGAAGTAGCTACCCTAAATGCTATGACCACGTTGACAGACCTCCCAAATAATACTTCCCCATCAATCGGACGGTATCATTTGGGTCGGGAGCCATGAAGGCTATGCGCCCAGAATTTGTATACGACCACGGTACGGTCGACGACTCTACAAGTAGCATGGCTTTTTCGCCCAGCGTCTGCAGGAACGGTCTCCACAGGCCCTAGTCACGTCACGATCGAACCTCTTGGAAAAAGGACCTCTCTCTGGCATCATCCAAAGTGTGCATGAGCTATTCGCCCTCTACGCCGTGGATTGCCAGCAGCGTTGCCCCCTTGGGAGTCCTTATGCATCCTATGCATGAAGTGGGGTTAGCCCTACGATCTGGACCATTTGAGACCCAAGGCCGAACGATCCATCGCTACAGCTCACGACATAGTTGGCACGACAGGACATACAAGTGAAACAAAAGCTCACCGTCACGGATATATTACAGCTTTGTAGTTTTTCACTTACACGTCCGAACACTAGTACGCAAGACACTAATTGTCGCCGACCCACAACAACATAGAACATGAGAGTACAGTCGAGATCTCAAGGAAAAAGAGAACACACACAAAGACAAGACATCCCAGCAGTTACAACATCATCCTACTGATGCGATAAGCAACCACATCACTAATGCTCGTAGTCCAAAGTTCGAACTCATGTCGAATTTGACAGTACATGATGACCCAAGGCATATTATCACCATAGCGGCGACACTCGTTCCAGGAACACTGATGAGAAACGACGAGCACGACTAAATCCGGAACATCCTCCGGCGCACGGACACCCAGAGACCACCTGATCCTGTGCATATCATCATGAGAGCGATCCCGAAGACGACGCAAGAATCGGTCGCAAAAAAGACCATCTGGTAGGGCACCTCCGCCGATACAATCAAGGATAGCACGCGTCTCTAGATTCGCCGAATCAACATAAAACAACATCATGGCCCTGAAGTACATCGCAACATCATCCCCAGCAACCACCGCCCTACCGATAAGATCTTGCCCAACAGGGTCTCGCCCAAACACCATCAACCGCTCCAGGCCACGGAAGAACAAAGCCTCACGGTCGTCGACATCAAGAAAGCGTTGCACGAAGCCAGACTCCACGAAACGATAGTAGGACCGACAATAATCCTGAACGCGCCGAAGAGACACGAGCCGAATCGTCAAAGCATCATCACAAAAGCGACAGAAGAGACGGAAGATTGGGCGAATCTTCACATATTCACGCACATTGTCACCGTCGCTGATCACACGAAGAAGAATCCGGAAGACCAAGTCCTCCGGCAAAGCCAGCAAGGTGGAGGAACCCACTACAAGGTGCGCACCGCCACCCTCCATCTCCACCGACCAAACCCTAGTGTCGACGAACTCTCCTACCAACCACCCAAACTTTCCACAAGACAAGAGTGAGGATCAATGAACAAGGTGGGTCAGAATCCCCTCAAATCACCAATAATATATGGCACCGAATCGCCGGCTATTGGAATCCCAAATGAGCTAAGGCAAAGAAACACGACACTGTTCCGTCAAACCGCCGGAGTAGCTTTTATACCAAGCGGCGCGGCGCTTCAACTTCCAGGGTTTTTTGGGAAACCGCAACGATCGAATACGGAACCACCACGCCAACTACCTTTTGCGCCGCACAAACGAGCCGATAAAACCAGACACAAAATCACGGCCCATTTAATCTTGTTTACCTTTCATCTCATGCTTTGTGGCTAATTGTTTCTTTCCAATAGTGCTACAGTCCCGGGGACTGGACACGTGTCTGTGTTATTTTTTAAGCAGCAGCAGCAGGGCGCCTACAGTAACTCGGCCGACAAGGAAGATAAGGCCGCCCGCACAAACAAACTTGGGGACTCCGCCCATAGCAACAACAACTTGAGCGCTGGTCGCATCTCCGACCAGGCTCGGGGTCTTCGTCCAGCTCCACACCGAGCAACGCTCGGGGACTGCGACCAGGGCACCAGAGAACGGCGCCCGAAAGGACAACACCCGGGGACTGACGCCCGGGGACTGCGAACAAACGATCATGATACAAGAAACTCTTCAAGCTCCCCACATCAGGATCGGGGACCAGTGGTATTCGCAGTCATTTCCCACTAAACTAGCATTCTAATTTTTTTCCTTTCTACGTACATGCCCCTGATACAAGAAGCCCACAATTTCTTACATCAGGCTCTGGGACTGCAGGTATTTATGGTCGTTTTTTGCATAACTCACGCTCCAAATACATACCTACTGCACCGTTTCATAAAGCATGGCACCACGTGCATACTTCACCTGCTACCATGCTCGGGGACTAAGTGGGTACACTTCACCTTGCGGTGAATGTACTAATTTTCTTCTCGGCAAAGCTCTACTGTTTTTTCTCTGTGTTGTTTTTGCAGAGCCTAAGTGGGTACACTTCACCAGGGAAGGACATCTCAAAAAGTTTTCTTCTTCAGCACGTCACATTCATCCGACAAGCAACCACAGCACTCGGCGAGGCAACCAGTTCGCCCATCAAGCCGCGACGCTCTCGACTAGATCGACCTGGCCGGGAGACTTCTCCGAGCAGCACCTCGACCAGCCATGCTGGTCGGGGCTCCACGACGACCGCTTCGCATGATGGCGACCAGCTGAACACCTCCGAGGATGACGCTGCGGGCTCGCCTGAAGAATGCAACGTGCTCGGGGACTTGTTGGGGATACTACCTCGGCGTATCCCGAGGGACCTTATGGGCCTACCGACCAGGAGACGGCCCAGCCGCGAGGCCTTGCGGCATGCGACCAGTCCGTCGTGCTCTCCAAGGACTCTAGAGAAGCCTTGCTCTCCAAGGAAGATTCTAGTAGATAGACTTGGATCCCTTGCCATAAGGGACCGATCGTAATCTGTTAGGATATGAAAATTGTAACCCTGCTCCCCGGCTATATAAGGCGAGCAGGGACCCCCTCAAAAACAATCTCTTAGACTCCTCTCAGATCAACTACAGATCTTGTAACCTAATACACAAGATCAATCCAGCCACCAAAACACATGACGTAGGGTATTACGGTGATTTGTCGGCTCGAACCTGTCTAAATTGTTGTGTTTACGCTCTCTGTGTTACGCTTGATCGCCGTCGCCACACCTCCGCCTACAATCTACTACTGTGGGGTACCCCCTAGGTAGACTGTGATGCGTATTTCGTCGACAACACCAACCGGGACTAAAGAGACCGGTTGGTATTACCAACCGGGGCTAAATGTTCTGGACCTTTAGTCTCGGTTGGTAACACCAACCGAGACCTTTTAGTCTCGGTTGTTGTTACCAACCGGGACTAAAAGTCTATTAGCCCCGGACAAAAAATAACCGGGACTAAAGCTGTTTTTGGAAATCGATGAAAGGTCATTTCTCTACTAGTGTAATTTAGGGTTACAATTTAATAAATTTATTTACAAGAACTCAACCGAGTATTTTAGGCCATAGGATCCAAAACAAGCACACTAATTGTTTTTTCATTAGTCCGAACTAGTTGCAAGGCCAATAATCTATTAGTCCGTGTTGGTTTTTTATCAAGGAAGACGAACTTGTTCCATGACAATCAAACCCTAACAGTTACCGCCACGGAAAAGCATCGGTTACCATTTTTTCCTACTTTACCTGTTGGTTTAGTCGTCACCAATAAGTTGTCCAGGGTAGTGGTCCCTAAGTATCCAAATAGGCACACTAATTGTTACTAGTCCACTAGTGATAGACCAGGTGTTTTAGTCCACTATTCCATAAATAGAAACTAACAAGACTAGTTTTGTCAGTTCCGTAGATCTAAACATGGCCTGAATATGCCACCCAATTCACTTGTGAAACTCAGATTCCTTCTCAAAATATGGCAAGAATATGTGGTAACACATTAGTTCGATCATGACCAAACATGGCTTACGGAAATCAGCACAGCTAGCCATAGCGATATCGTCAGCACCCGTACCTGAAAAACTCCTTTGGTTACAAGCAAGTGGCAACCAAATGGGCTAACCTACAAAAAGGGCAACTAATAATAAGCCATAACTTATCGACATCATACTTTATGAAGTAATCTTATAAATTCGCTTTGACATCCCTACTTTGTTGGTTCGGGAAAGTTGCCTAATTGTAGAATGGGCTACTTTTGGCTCCTACGGCATAAATATTAATCGGTAAGCTAGCAATAAGAAAAGTCGTAGGAGTATAAGTTGGGGAAATAGCATATCAAGTACCCTCATCAGCATAATATATATGCCACACTAGCCAGTACAAAGCAGATGATAATCCTTCAATAAAGGCAGCAAAATAAAGCAACTTGAACCCCGGCCACTAATAATATTCCCCGGACTTTTGCCCATTCCAAGTGCCTTGTGTGATAGTAATTAAGCCACTTTGGTACACTTTGTCTCTGCCATGGTTTTTTTCCATTGCCATATTCGAATGTTCTGTTTGTTTGTATCTATGTATGGATGAACAAGTTTACATAGCATCGCGCAGTTTTATACAGTAGCTTAATTAAAACATGATAAAATATATCATTGATTTGCTATATTAATTATTACTTGCAACTATATTAAATTCCTAGCTTCAAAAGAAAATTTACTAGGTTGGGGATCTTATCGGCCACCGTGATTCTAGTAGTACTTGTTGCATATTTTGTACGATCACGAGATCTGTGAGCATTACGAATTTACTACAGAGTTGAGAGTTGAGATGCATCACTCACAAGTTTATCTAGAGTTATATTAATAATTAGTAATATCCCGTCGTAGGTGTATTATGGTAGAGGCAGAGCAGTAGCTAGATCGCTTATAGTTATGAAATGATAGTCACAAGTGCGTCGTCCTCCTAGTACAACCTTGAAATACACAATTCTTCACCAGATTGCGCGTCGATCTTCACATCTCTACGAGTAGGATCATCCTAGCTAGATGCAAGATTATCATGAGATATAATGTTTAGCTGACATGTGAGTCCGCCCTCATCCGTACCTACTTGTCAGTAGTTAAACATGAAAATGGCCACTCAAAATTCCATCAGCCTTCGTACTCCTAAACATTACATGTTGGGTTTTCCGTTGGCTTGGTTTGTGAGCTTTTGCGTGGGAGGATGTAAAACCTGTGGGGGTATCTTCTTTTGAGATTTGTACCAGGGAGCTTACAATAGCAGTGAGTGGTTTTGTGGTCCATGCAATTACGGTAAGTCTCGTCCTTTATCCAGTAATTAAAGGGGGTTTTCCCGGTACCTGACTTACTAGCTTGTGCCTTTTCAAGGCCTGTTTGTGGTAGTACTAAACTGGACGTGAGCAAGTGATTGGTCTTTTCGCTGTAAAATGTGGTGACCTGCCACTTTGGTGCTTTGAACACTAGCTGAAACTGCTGCATTTTGAGGCGATTGTCTGAGTGACCGTCCGGCATTGTGCAGAGGTAAAGCTAGCTTGCCTATCTTTCCTGGAGGAATCCAAGCAAAAACTGGCATCCGTATATGTATTCACGCGTACAGTAGATCAATGGGGGCATGCAATAGCAGCAGGCGTACTAGCTCCACTAGTTATGAAGAGCAGGGATGGCACCTGGTCCTAGGGTGCAGGTCGTAGCATACCTCCTCCATACTCCGTATGCATCACAACGAACATAGTACCGTCCATACTCCGTAAGCATCACAACGAACCAATTGGAAAATAAGGGTGAACCTGCAAATAGGTTTAATTTCTATGGTATCATAATTATTTAGAATTTCATTGTACAAGTTGTCAACATTATACAGTTGTCCATTGCTATCCAACATGCAGGAAGGGCCACAGATAAATATTCCCGAATGGGCACACTTGAGCTGTTGCTGTCCTCCACAATCCGTTGAGATCGATCCTGTCCAGCTAGCCGTCTTCACAAATCTCTACTTGGAAGCAGCATAAAGCGCCCACAGGGATAGACATGGACACCGCAGCGGGGGATGGGGAGATCTCGTTCGTTTTGCTGAAATTTAGCTTATGTTATTTTGTTATGTGAACGGAAAACATGTTAAAAAGTACTAGTGCTGAAATAGTACGAATGAACATGCCACAAAACCTAGCTCACCGAACAACAGTGACAGCAGAGCTGTGGCGTGCCGCACGTACAGCTTGCCCTGCTGCGTGCGCCGCGTGCTCCATCCACAGACCACAGACCAGTCAGTCAGGCCACGGCGAGGTCTCGCGCTTTCCTCCGGTGCGCGCGGCTCGTTGAGACGACATCGAGAGGGACCGGCCGGCCCGAGTAAGCGGACGCGCAGTCACCAAAGGCAGGGGTGATGTGATTCCAACTCCAAAGGTGAGCAAGACTGCGAGAGTCGAAGCGAATCGGCAAACTCTGGTGCTCTAACCTCTAAACTGCAGATGCCGATATGGATGAGATCTCTCGTGCTCGGAGGAGTGCCTGTCCTTCACTCCTGTTCAGATGCATCGCGCTGCATGAATCATCATTCATGATGAACGGCATCGACGCAAAGTTGGCCTCCGAGGTCCCCAGTGCATGAATGGAGCTGCAGACTTGCAGCTGCCAACTGTGACATGACATGGTCTGTATGGTTATCTGCTCCCACACGAATCTGTGGTCGCCACTGACGTGACATCGTGACTATACACAGTGGGCCGCAGGCCCGCAGTGGCGGAGAACAACAAGTGAAAATTGAGGTATTGCTCAGAGTCAGAGGTTGCTGGGACCGTCAACTGAAATTAAAGTTGTGTGGCATGGGATGTTTGATATTCTCTTTGTTCTATAGTAACTATCGTTTTTAATACCCATGTCACAAATTTGACTGGATTTATAGAAAATATATACAACATTTATATTTTCAAAAAATATATTAAAAATTAAATTCAAAGATCTTTTCAATGATACTAACTATGTACCATAATTATTGATATATTTTTATATAAATTTTGTCAAAGTTGTTACTCAAAAATCGAAAGCGATAGATATTTTAGGACGGAGAGTACTAATTAGAAGAAATAAATATGATCTATTTATAAAACTAATTATAGAAGTTGTGAGTAATTCGCGAGATGAATCGATTAAGCTTGTAGCACCATATCGTCAAATCATAGACTAATTAGGCTTAATAAATTCATCTATTGTAAATTATTTTTAATTCATGCAACTAATTTAATAATTATAGTTTATATTTAATACTTTAAATTATATAATATAAATATCCGATGTGACAAGTATGTTTAGTAGGGAATCAAACACGATCACGGGGACCATAGTTTATAAGATTATCTTTCATCCGTGAATAAAATGAAGCTATCCCACACGCTCAAGCATTGTTCATCACTGTTCATTCACGTGATATTTTTAATTTCTATTTTTTATTTTAGTTTTATTTTTATTTTCACTTTCTTTTTCCTCTTATATTTTTTTCTTTGTTTTTTTCACATATCATGGGTATACATAGTGGAGCACGTGTACTGTACTAGTAGTAAACATTGTGCTATTGATGTTTGCCATGTAGAGACCCACATATTGATATAGAGACATCCTCACAACAGCGCCGAGATCAAGCAACATTTGCCTAGCTACGAGCGGAACCGGATGTGTGCTTTCCTTTTTAGAGGAGGAAAGCATTATTTCTTATAGTCTTTGGTTTTGTTTTATAGTATAGCTTTTGTTGCTTTTGTTTTTGTTTTTGTATAATACATATGCTTTGCATATATTGCATCATGTACTATAGTGCATTCTGAGCTTCACATCTATATCATTTAGAATGAGACTATGCTCTTAGTAATAGATGCCTTGTGTGGTACATGATGCTGGTTTGGACTAGCTTAGGCTCATTTTGTTTATGTGATACACTTCTCATGAGCTGAGCCTGTTTTCAATGTGAACTTGACTAATAACTGCTAAATCTAACAAACAACTTTTTGGATAGCTTGATGTGTGCATGTATCAACAACGGGGAGAGTTGGTTTCCAACAAAGCTTAGTTGAACGTGCATACAATTGTGAGATTTGCATCAATTCATGGGGAGTTTGGATTTGAGGTTGTTTTAGTAGTTGTATTGAGTCTTTGCCTCTTCTATGGGGACAAGCTTTGGGTTGCTTTGAGTTTGATGAGTTTTGGTCTAATGCTTAGCTAGTGGAGTTTAGCTTGTCCAGCCTCTTCTTGAGGAGTAGCTGTGTTTTACTTGGTGACATCGAGTCGTTTTTCATGTCTTTGGGGATCCAGCCTTTCTCATTTCAAATGACCATGTTTTGGCTTTTCATTGTTGGCATTTGGCCATTTGGGTGAGTTTAACTTTTCTTTTACTTTTGATTAATCTCTATGCATCGGTGTTGACAATGCACTCATCAAGGGGTGATTGCGAACACAAGGTTGCTATGTGTCCTTGTGTGTCAAGTTGTTATGACTGATTGTTAGGAGATGATCAGCTTTGGTTGAGTTTGGACACTAACCACTTTGTGAGTGTGTGTTTGGGTGTATTGGTGTGCAGGTGTGGAGCACAGAGATGTGGTCGATGGGCATGGAGAAGGTTAAGTAGAGATGTGTTGTGTCAATGGACTAGGAGCAGTGAAGGACGAACATGAGGCTTGGACCAAGGGACCAAGATGGCTGGAAAAGCTACGCCTTGTTCGCTTGAACTTATCAGCCAGCTTATCAGCCATGATATATTATTTTTCTCTCACAATAAAACGGTTAAAAATAACATTATCTAGCTTACCAACCGCTGAAACAATCATCCAAGCAAGCCGCTAGTCATGGGTGGCTGACACTTTAGGACATCAACGAGCAAGAGTACATAAGGAGGAGTAGACTGTCTTGACCAAATAAAGATGATGGTTTACCAAGTCAAGTGGAGGCGCTAGAGGACTTGGTGATCGGGTGGTCTAAGACAACAACGGCATGCATTGAGGCCATGGAGGAGGCATAGTGGATACACTTCTTCAAGAGTTTAGTGGTTTAGGCCTCAAAACCACAAGCAGATAGTTGGATTTGGCCCTCAAACCTGGTTTGAGTTCTAGGGTGAACTAGAGGTGGCACATGGCGTTATCATGAAGCTTGCATTGAGGCAAACCAAAGTCATGAAGAGCTCATGGGCATCGGATGCTTAGATCTCAAGTTGGACCATTTTGCTCCTTGGGTTAAGTGGTTCAGCTAAAATATTTAAGAATGTGTTAGGGGTTGTGTAATACCTATATAAATAATAGGATGGCTGCTCCTAACCAGCCTAACTCTCTGGTTGTCATTTTAGGCTTTCTAGTCTCTAGTGTTCCTATATAAGTTTGTTGTGATCCACAATGCGGGAGATTCATACCATGTCTTTCTTTATTTTTTATGTAATCTTTCCTTTGTAAGAAGCATACATGATTGATCCGCAACAATAAAAAAAAGCATGCCTTCTGAGATCTACGTCAAGTTCTTAATTTGAGTTTAATTTGGTTTTTCCTTTCTCTTTTTCTCCCTTCTCACCATTTTGCTTGATCTTGAGTTTCTAATGTTACTAATTGACTCTAGGATATCACGTTGGGAATTTTGGTGTTTGTGGATGGTGATCAAGGGACAACCACCATTTCAGGAGAAATTTTGAGTTGACTCATATTTATCGGTTTGGTGCTTTTGGATGTCGACCTTAGAACAACGGTCATTCAAAGAGAAATTTTGAGTTAGCTCACATTCACCTCCACATGATTGCCTTTCTAGGTCATTTGAATTAAAATAAAATTTTAAATTTATCATCAATTGGAACTCGTAATAAATCATAAATAAACGTGGGAGTATTAAAGAAAACACAACCACAACACATCCGATCCAGCTCACTAACTCTCTGATATGAAGGATTCACCACCTCAACTTCAATAACCAATCCCTCTGAGTCAATCGTGAATGTCAAGAACAACTCTTCTCAACAAATAAATAATAATAGAAGAATAACGGAAATAAATGAGCGAACAAGGGGAAAGGGAAAGTAAAAGAGGCGCTTTGTCATTGAAGACTTCCCCAAACCCAAACTAGGAAAAAAATTGGGTGAAGGCCGGCTGCAGTGATGCCTCTGTAAGGTTCAGCTTGTTCGCTGCTTCATTCCCTCGACTCCGCTGCAAAGCTACGGCTCGGCTTGCACGAGTAGCCATTAAATCAGATGGGAACTGAAAAATTGATGATTCCACGCTCTGACAACATCCTCGCCGTCGCGCTGCTACGGGGCCAAACTATGGCGCTGCAGGGCTGCATCTCCGTGGAGGCAAGGGAGGGTGAAGGTCAGTCATGTTAACCGTGCAGTCTCATATGATTCGTCATCGCCGATGGGGGGCGACGAGGACACCGCGGGAGGCATGGTGCTGCTGGACAACATCTCCGGGAGGCAGCGGCATGGTGTTGCTGGACAGCATCTCCGGGCAGTGAAGGGCGAAGGTCACCGCATTCTCCTTGGACGTCCATCCGTCAGTGACTATGTCAGACGAAGGTCCTCATGCAAGCAAGCCCACCACATGCTCGATGCAATGTCAGTGACAAACATAGAACTATGTATAGGACTGCTTTTTTTCTTAGCAGAAAAAGGATTTTGTTTTTTGAAAAATCGATAGGTGGGGTGGAATATATTGTTTAGCGGCTTTAAGTAGCCAATAAGAACTAGTGGATTTTTAGAGCGGTCTAGAACTGCTTTGCATTCAGGCATCCAAAGATGTTGTGTGCAGCCGTTTCCTCTCTGAAGCTTGGCAAATTTCACTGAGTCGACTGCCTAGTCACCAAGGATCTGTGTATTTCTCCATCATAAGCACCTAACAGTAATTTCTCAGTTGTGTATTGACAGCTCATTGTCCGCAACGACCTTATATTCAGTATTAAGTACATATTACTACTATATTTGATATCGAACAGCAAGGGTCTTCTCAAACACATCATCTGAATGTTGATGACTGAATATTTGTATGCAAAAATGATATTGAATGTTGATGGTTGAAATTCAAACATGAATGCAGCTAAGTCTTACATAGTGCTATTACTTCAAACTGGAATTAGAATGACTATTATTCATTGAAGTGTAACTTTCTAGCAGATTTGGACAATGTGGCATCTTGTTCGACTCCAAGCAGAAGACCAGTGAGTCCACCTTAGAAGAAAGGAGCGGCAATGTTCGAAGATGACCCATACATATCAGTTGCAAACGACATTGTGGCCTTATTACTTTATTAGCTTGTTCGCCTTGGATAAACGCAGTAGTCATGGTTGAAGATTGCCCAAGCACTTCGTTTTCAAACATTGGCATTGCAGTGTTATTGCCAATGGTACCACAATGAAGGTTTTGTGTACATAATATTTTTTAATAGAATTTCGTAGCAGGTAAATAAAATATGGCAAAACAAATAATGAGTCCAAGTCATGTATTACGATCAATTGATTTGGATCATCTCTTCCAACTCTCTTCTGCACCATTGTTGAGATCTTTTTTTTAGCCCGAACTATAAATAATAAATAAAAAGAATTATTGTACAAGTAGCCATAATTGAGAAAATTAAATATAATGGATATGATATGTATCTTTCTTATTAGTATTTTTCTTCTTCTTTCCTGTGTTCTTTTCAAGTACGTTTTTATAGCGCGAAGTCTTTGGACCTTTTACCACTTGGGGAACTCTAAAACTTATCGTACCATTTAAAGTGTTGCTGCCACATTCATTCACAACTATTGGAGGATCATTGGATTCTTCTTGCATCTTCCTTAGGCGGGCATCTGCCTCCAAGTCAAACTTTTCAATAGTGTTTTGGAAATCATCAAGGAGCTCTTTTGAAACTGAACATTTCAATGCAACAGATGTCACATTTCGAGAGATAACAGCAGCATGTGTTTTTAAATCTTCCTTCGGACTTCCTTGCTTCTCAATATAAAATCCTTTTTTTGCATATTTTGTCCATCTATTTAGTATATAATGCGATGGAAAATTATAAATTCCATTCGTATTGAAGACCCTGAGCGTGTGCTTGCACAAAAGACCTATATATATATTTGATAATATTTTCATCAGATGTAGTACAATCTATATTGCAAATTGATCGAAATGTGCATACGTACCTATGGATTCGAACTTTCTGCAAGAACATGCTATGGTGGAATCTGCTTTATTGAATACCATTGTTGCACCACGTTCAGGCTGCATACATGTAACCATAAATGTTAAGTTTGTCCTTCAGTCTGCACTAAATTACAAGTCAATGTGAATTTTTTTTTGAATTCTTCCTCAAACTCTGAGCACATCATCCTTATGTATGATTCAACTGCAGTCCTTAACATAGATAAATTTGTGATATAAGTGACAGGGATCTTACTACGTGACTTAAAATCATCATCCAACTCATTTTGATGAAGACTATTTGAAACCTTCTCACATTCTACAAGTAGTTCGGACAGACCAAGCTTTCGCCGAAATCTTTTCTTAAAAACATTATTCATACCTTCGCTCCTCTGAGCTGAGTTTATATCCACCGTAAAAGAGTCCCGATACGTAGCAGCCCACTTTGCCCGTATACTATATAGGTTTTGCATCCATGAGTTATCCTCACGTTTGTACTCCCTCAACAATTCATTCCACTTTTCAATGAAGTATTCCTTTGACCTGTCCTCATACACGCATTTCTTAAAATTAGTTAGAAACTTGTTATGTTTTTTTTCTGAGTTTTCAGAATTGTTATCTGAATCACGAATTACATGCCCGAGATGTTTAACAACATTCAAACAAATATGCCACAAACAAAGTCGATGGCTTGTATTTGAGAATACGTACGCAATTGCTCCCGACATGGCTGCATCTTGATCAGTGAATATTGTGCTGGGATCCTTACTAGACATTGCATCCAGAAAGGTTTCGAAGAGCCAAACAAATGATTCAATAGTTTCACTATATAAGAGTATAGCCCCAAAAATTATTGTGCGCTTGTGATGATTGGCTCCAAGGATCGGAGAAAAAGGCATCTCAAATTTATTTGTTTGAAAAGTGGTGTCAAATGACACAGCATCACTAAAGCACTTGTAATCCATGATAGATTGACCATCTGCCCAAAAGAAATTTGTTATCCGACCATCTTCCTTATTTACCTGAATAGCATAAAAAAATGAAGGATCCTCTATTTGCTTTTTCTTCAAGTATTCCAATAGTGTTTCTGCATCATTAGCTTCTAAGTACTTTCTACGCTCACGACCAATCTCATTATTGCAATCCATCCGAGAAAATGGTATCTTGTCCTCTCCTCCATAAAACTCCTTCATGAACTCATATACTTGGGCTGACTTCATCTCTGCTTCTCGTATTTGACCAATTAGTTTTCTGTCTGCATCTATAATACGTCGCTGAGATCTTAGCTTGTGTGACTTATTTGGAGTAGCAAGATACTGATTGTGATCAAGTAGAACCTTTTGTACTGTCCATATCCCCTCTTTGCTGACACTAAACTGAACACGAGCATCACAACTTGTTCTTGTAGTATCCTTCTGTGATGACTCATTTACTGAATGTCCTTGGTTACTACAAACTATATATTTTTGACTTACTGTCTTATCTGTTGTACGCTTTATATAACTCTTTCTAATGGTAAATCCAACTTTACCGGTATATGTGTTGTACATCTGATAAGCTTCGTCCTCTGCTAGGAAAGTCATTCCAACCTCCGGAGTGATCAAAGTTTTTCCAATTTTATCAACCTGCCTATAATACAATAGGATGGATATAGTTACCTAACCATGTTGAATCCATTTTTTTAAAAAAATCTGTCATATAGAAAAGGAGTGTCAATTCATACCTCAACTTCTGCCATAGCTTCAGGCAAGTGCACGACTGATGTAGTCTCGGGCAATGTTGATGTTGCCTCCACGGGTGTAGTGCCTGAATGGATGTTCTCCTAACGACAAGATATTGATGATCAAAATATTGCACAAATCATAGTACTTCCATTACCTGTGTTGCATGAATGGTGTACGGAGAATCATCGACGTCTGCGGTATAATCTAGAGCCACAGCGTCATTGGCGGCAACACTCAAGGATGGATCGTCCTCCATGTATTGCAGCGGTGAGGGCACTCACACAGCCGGCTCATGCTGTGAGGCCGCGGATCAGATTGCCGGCGAAAGACGATGACAGGCGTCCCAAATAACAACTCCAACCGCTTGGTCTTGGCGTTGTTACGGCGGCGCTCTTATAATCACGATGGAGTCATGCCATTTTCTTCAATCCCGTAATTTGCGGCAATGATTAGCTTTCTAGTCTATCGGATGAGCCAAGCCAGCAGACGGAGAGGCAGGGAGCAAGCCGATGCGCTTCAGAGAATTGAGCCACGGCTCCTTTACGGCTGTTGTGGCATGAGCCTGTACGATGACATGTCAACATATGAGTGGAGGTCTGCAGGGTGCGTTCGTGTTCGTGCCGGCCGACTGCACCCAATTTTTTTTCCCCGAACTAACCCTTCCAATCCAAGGGTGAGAAGGAGTAAGGATGAAAACGGAACGGAAATATCCCGAACCGAACCGCGTCGTTTTCTATATTTAATCCGATCGAATCCGTATTTTCTTGTTCGACTTTATCGTAGTCGCTTTCGTTTTCGTATTTCAAAT
The DNA here is from genome assembly GCA_022036555.1 of Microstegium vimineum. Lineage (NCBI taxonomy): Eukaryota > Viridiplantae > Streptophyta > Magnoliopsida > Poales > Poaceae > Microstegium > Microstegium vimineum. Next base: position 7,051,417 of record CM039124.1, on the reverse strand, counting down.
GTCCCGAATGCCGAATGAAAAACCGTTTTCGACTAAGTTCGTCCGTTTTCTACTTTTATACTTTTAATATGGAATATTTCGAATTCAAAATATGATTTAAACAGAATTTGGTTGACAATCATTACTGTTCAGGCAACTAAGCAAAGGTAAATGTGAAACATTGATATCCATGACATCTTAATTTCTCTCTTCTTTATTTTTTCTCTTGCGAAAGAAACAAAATTGATAAATCCGCTCTCTTGTACTCGAAAATTACCATAATAACACTTGTTAATTGTTATTAATGGTAGGTCAGTATTTTGAATTGAATTTTCGTACACCAACCGTGTTCGATAGAATTTCTCTCGAATTGATTCGTTTTCGAAATTCACAATATTTCGTAAGTTCGCGTTCGTTTTCGTGTTCGACTTTACCGTTTTCGCTTTCGTTTTCGTATTGAAAATGTAAAAGTAGAAAACGGTTGAGAAGTTTTTCGACCGAGTACGACCGTTTTCATCCCTAAGAAGGAGAGCCTCCGCCATGTCTGGAGGAATCACGCGCGGCCGCCTCGCCGAGGAGCGCAAGGCCTGGCACAAGAACCACCCCCACGTCCGTGCCTGACTTTCGATCCCCGCTCCCTTTGTCTCTACCCCGATTGAAGTCTCGATCTGATCTCGTTCATCTTCTGTAGGGTTTCGTGGCGAGGCTGGAGACGCTAGCCGATGGGTCGGCGAACCTCATGGTCTGGAACTGTACCATCCCCGGCAAACAGGGGGTAAGCCCCGGTAACACCCGTTGGATTCGATTTGACCCGGTTGGGTAGTATAATTGTAATCATGCTCGATAGGATCTTTCAGGGAAACACGTCTGCCATGTGCTAAATAACTACGCAGGCTTAACCGCTTTTGTGATGTTTAGATGTGTGCATAATTTTAATTATTTATTTTATTTTCCCAACACATGGTCTATGTTTTTTATTATTTCTGGAGTGTACTGCTTATTGAATCCCTAAGCATTTCTATCTTAGGAGTGTGTCCTACTTCTTTTAATTTACTAAAAGCTAAAAGAATCCCTAAGACTTTCCTCACACGATTTGCCTTTTAAGCGTTCCATTATCGTTTCGAAGTTGGAACCCATGGTAGAAAGCTGGAGAATCATGTTGAGTATGTATTTCTTTTTGTCCCTGTGATTCATGTCAATGGATTTACCATTGTGTTGTAGGAATTAAGAATTACTGTATATGCCACCTCCACCACTCCACCAACATCTAGTCACATTGGCGTGCTATTTTGTAGTGGGTTCTAGCTCCATAACTCTGTGATATGCTTTCCATCCCCTGTTCCTGGCAAAATGTTTATTTGTTCCTATTTTGTAGCATGTATGTATCTATTTGCAAACAATCTCGAAACTTTGATCTGCAATGTCTTTTGCTGATTACTTCCCAGGACTCTGGAAATTTTTCAGGTCTAGTGTCCATTGTTTTGACTGATGTACCATTTTATTACTTTCGAACCTTACATTTCCTTTGTTTCTAACTATCCTCTCATGTATGCAGACTGATTGGGAAAGTGGGTACTACCCACTTGCCCTTCATTTCAGTGAAGATTACCCAAGCAAGCCTCCCAAATGCAAGTTCCCACAGGGTTTTTTCCACCCAAATGTTTATCCTTCAGGAACAGTCTGCCTCTCAATTCTTAATGAGGATAGCATAAGTGTTCATAACTGTAGTTCACTGGCTTTGTCTAGCATTATGCCTGCTAAGAAATTTTCATTTCTCATTGTACAATTTCAGGGTTGGAGACCTGCTATCACTGTTAAGCAGATTCTAGTTGGAATACAGGACTTGCTTGATCAGCCCAATCCCGCTGATCCTGCTCAGACTGATGGTTATCACCTATTAATCCAAGTTAGAAAGAAAGAGTGATCATTCTGCTATTTGTGTTTCCTTTTTCTCGAGATTAATCAGCTTTTCTTTCCACCAAAAAATGTAGGATCCAGCAGAATATAAGCGTCGTGTTCGTCTGCAGGCCAAGCAATATCCTGCTCTGGTCTGAAGATGTTGGCAGACTAGAGATCCATGATCCATCCTGCACATCCGCATAGTAGTTGCAACATGTTAAAATTATGGTCTCGGTTTGGATTTGACAAGATGTAAGTTGTCTGGAGGATTGCCCAGTGTAAACCTGGACCTTTTATGATGTGTCGGTATCGGTAGCAAAAACCGATTCGTTTACTGCTGTAAGTGCTGCAGCCACTGATATTTTGTCTATTTAACTTAAACTATTCACTACCAAATCATTACCAAAATGATGGAGTTCTCCTAGTATTTTAAGTAGTAATAAAACACTACCACTAATCATAACACATGGGAATTTCACTAGGAGACATTTAGTAGGGAAAGTTTACACTAAATTTTTAACTACCAAAACACTAGGAGAAACCCACCTCACTAGAAGAAGTTTTATATTTTGGTAGTGATTTGTTCTGTCGGTAGTATCTTGAAGACAAATGTTTTGTCTGTTATCAAAGAAAATTATCTGCTTGTCTATTAAGTTGTACCATAATAAGAGCAACTCCAACGGTTTTGTAATGGACTTTGCATTTTTGTTTTTTGCAAATAAGTCTAAAAAATTGATATCCAACGGTTTGGTAAATAAGTAAATGGGCTTTGTATTTTTGTTAACTTGGTAATTTCCTGTGAATGATTGGTATATATGCCAACCGTGGATCGCGCTTGGCATTGCTCTTCCGCGTGGTTTCTTTCCCCTTGCGTGCGCCTTTCTGTCCGCCGTTGTAATTTTGGTCCACAATTTTAGTAATTGTCAAGTCAATTTTACCAAACCGTTGAAGATTGACCTTTTACCTTTGTCATATTTATTTGGGACTTGGTAAATTCCTAATTTTACCAATTAAAATATGCAAAATCGTTGGAGTTGATCTAAGAACATAACATGTTATTTAGTGATTACATTGAGAACTTGAAACTACGTATGTCATGCACAAATCTACAACTGCTAGGGCAAGTTACAGCACAAGATATCGCCTCATATAGATCGGGCGTGAAGCACAATGACGTAGGAGGACCCAGATGAATGAAAAAATAACAATAAAGCCAACTTTTCTTACATCCATTTGCTTCTCACTGCAGCTAGACACGGAAGAAAAAAACGTGGAGCACTGGCTGCAAAATTCAGCAACCTTGCCAGGGAGCTGTATCCCATTATCCTGTAGCACCTTTTTTTTTACAACTGTAGCATTTTTTTTAGTGGAAGCACCCTTGTCTAGTGTATTGCAGTGCACCTAAGAATCTATCTCTTAAAAAAGCCCTCCTAAGTATCGCTCCTCGGCCTCTTTTCCCCTTGCTACAGTTGTCCAGGTGAAAAAAGGGCGAGCTGTGATTCCGGCGACGATTCCGGTGGCTCTCCTCCTCTATGGCGGCCGGTGGGACGCCGTAGAGATATGTGGGCGGGGGAATCGCCGTGCGGCTGTATATAGAGTAGGTAGTAGTCTACCTAGGTCTAGAGTTTGCCCGTCATTGGTTGATGGCGAGGCTAGGGTTTGCCGGGAGGTAGTTCCTCCACGGTGTGCTTTTCTGGGCGGCATCGGCGAGATGAAGGAGTCGACGACGCTGGAGAATAGTCTTTCTCCACCCCTCCTTCGTCCCGGCGGCGTTCCGCTCCAACGCTGACGGCGGGGTCTGGGAGATCTCCGCAGGAGTCCGGGGTCGGCGCACCATCATCTCCACTAGGTGTTGTTGTCGTTGGTCTGCTTTTGTTTGGATGCAGTTCTGTTTGTTGATGTTGTGGTTTGTGGCGGGCCGGATCTGGCTCTTTCTACCCTTGACGGTGGTGGCCGTCGACGGCGAGCACAAATCCAGGGGCTGGAGGAGTTGGCGCGTGGCCCCGGTCGATGGCGATCGCTGATGGCCTCATCCCGTTTTCTCGACGGGTGTCAATTTCGACTCCGTTTCAAAGCCAGCGTGCGATGGGACTTCTCCGGTCCATGGTGATAGTCGTCTTCTTCTTCTGTGGCGGTGGCCGGCGACGAGGTGGACGACCACAAAGGGTTCGCGAAGGATCCAGGGGCATCGGTGTATTTTCTTTCGTTTTTAGGGTCCTTTGTGTTGTTCGGTTGGAACAGTTGTATGTGTATCCTATACATGCGTATCTGTACTTGTACGCTTATGTGTATGTTTTTCTAATCTAGAAATACAGATATGTATTATAAAAAAAAGAATCTATCTCCTCCCCCGTACAGTAGCACTCTAAAAATTACAACGCTGTAGCCTGCTCTAAGGCCTGGTTGTAGCCCCTGGCCCAAGTATCCAACAACTTCTTTTATTATATAAGCGATAAGCGATAGGGTAGATGCATTATCCTATATTTGATCAAGTTTAGAAAAACAGAATAATAGTTATGACATCAAATCAACCTGATTAGATATGCTTATGAAATGTAGCTTCATAAATTATCTTTTTTATTGTACACTTCATAAGTTTGATCAAGCTTAATTAACTTAGGACAAACTTAGATTTTTTTTTATATAATTTAGAACATATAGGATGCGTCGCCTTATAGACAGTTCATGACCTCACGCTTTGGAAATTCCATCCATGTCCATCAGCCGCCACATGACACGTGACGGGTTTAAAATTTGACAATAATAAAAAAGTATAATATTGCTTCAATTTACACGAAGAATGCTCGCGTCAAACCCTCTGCTGCTCATGGACGGGGGCAACGCGCAGCAGCCAGCAGCACAACACGTGCGAGCTGTAAGAGTGAAATGAAACCACATCCTAGCTCTACGATTTTTTGGAAAAAAAAAATGAAACTAGGAAAGCAGAGCAGAGAGTTGCAAATCAAAACGACGTCATATCTGCTGTGGCCTCTGACTCTCAGGAGAAGTTGACGCTGGCCTGGTACGTGAGCCCCAGGCACCAGTTCGCGGGCGCGACGTTGGTGGCGACGATGGTCTGCCGCGTCGTGTAGGAGGTGACCTTGAAGCTGAGCGGCTGGCTGCCGAGCTGCGCGAACGCCTGGTACGCGGCGCCCCAGTTATGTGTCATCCGTGTCCACGCGCAGTCGGTGGGGCCGGTCTTGACCCACATCTCCACGACGTCGCCGGCGCCGCCGACGTTCATGACGTACGCCAGCAGCCAGTAGGGGTTCCCCTGGAGCGCGAACCGGAGGCCGCCCTTCCGCACGCAGGGCACCCGGCGGTACATGACGGGCACGATGCCGGCTTTCCACTGCGCCATCCTCATGAAGGCCGGCTTGGAGAGGTCGAAGTGGGTGCGCGGCGGGTTGCACCACCCGCCGTTGTTGGAGTCCTGCGCCCAGTTGGGCGGGCACAGGTTGGTGGCGGTCACCGTGATCACCGGCGAGCCGGTGTAGCACCAGGGGGACCCCGTGCACCGGATCTGGTAGCACGTCCCACACCCGTACCCGTCCTTGAACAGCGTCGTGCTCAGCGCCGCCGTGTCCGTGCCGTACCCGGTCGCGTACAGGTTGCCGTACCCGCACGCCCCACCTGTACGTGGGAAGGAAAACAAACGTCCCGTACCGTAACGTAAGAGAGAGAAATGTCGACAGATGCAATGCCGGCCGCGATGTGAGGGTACGTACCCATGGTCTCCGCTGCGGTCTCGTCGCCGTAGAACGTGGCGTGCGCCGGAGTCCACTGCATCGCCGTGAACCTCGCGTTCGCCGTGGTGGCCGCACAGAGCAAAGCGATGACGGCAAGGGCCAAGACTGCTGTGCCTGTGGACGGAGAAGCCATTACTACTCTGTTTTGTTTGTCGCTCGCTCGATCGCCGTGTTGTACTGTTCTTTACGGCAGTTGAGCTCTGCAGACAACGCAAGGGGCGACTCTGTTTTTATAGCAATCAGAGGGGGATTCGGTGATGATTGGGACCGACACATCGTTCACGACCTCCCGCAAGTCCGCGACGACGTGCACGCACGCCGGTGAGCCGTGGAGAACGGTACGGTGCACCGGCCATACGTACGTGCGGGCAAGAAACAGAGCTGTACGGCTGATTAGATATTGCCGTACCCTAATATTCTCTCTCTTTTTTTTGCCGGTACGGCTAATTATGTATTGCAAGGGTCTTCTGACGGAAATTTTTAACGTGTTTTTCCTTTTTGATTGGGAAGGAGAATGTTTTTTTCGTGTATTTGGTTGACATTTGGTATGGAATCTGCTGGGCTTCTTGTGAAGCCGCATAGTATAGGGAAAGAGAATTCCATTTTATCCAAAAAAAAAATACTGGCGGGAATGTGGCATAATTAGTTGCAAGGCATTATAAATATGGTGTTCATGCCGGCCGATAAAAGGTCTTGAGAATGGTTTGATATTTTTATCACTTGGTGCTGATAAATGGTCAACCCATGTTGTTGTGTCGTGCCTTCTTTTGCTGAGGGGGGCAGTGATGTGTCTTGTGGTGCTTCTTTCTTGTGCAGGCTGTATTGATGTCTCAGTTCAGCTGTCTGGTGTAGCCTCTTTGTTGTATTTAGTTGTTAGCATATAATTGTCTTTGATGTTGGAGTCGCATTGCTACGTTGTAATTCTGTTGTTTTACTTTTACCTAATATGGATTTATCTTCTTTTTTTAATACAATCAGTAGCTCTCTTTACCCAGTTCATTTAAAAACATTGGCGGTAAGATGGTTTCCAACAATTATGCGTCAGCCGGATATGCATGAAGGCCGGTGTGCACCTGCGGTGCCCGGTGCATTGGCAACACTGCTGCCACGAAAGTATGAAACAAGAACAAGCAAGAAATTTTTATTGCGGACAACTGTTGTCAAACTCGCATTGGCTCGTCTCATTTCTACATGAATTGCAGGGCATAAGCTATTTTTAGGACAGTCGATTATTTTATTTCAGACCATTCCAATCGTTTTTGCAGTCGGGAACTCGGGATCGATGGTGGCTTATTATGACTTAGAATGATCCATGAACTGTGTATGCGACTGTGAGATGCGTCATTAAGATCTGATCTCAGAAAACCGTCGCAGAAGGCATACGCGTACCTTGATTGGAGTATTGTTTATGTAATTCTACTTGTTATTAATATTGAAAGTTGCCACCAATATCATTATCATTGTGCTGGCCCTTCTAATGTCGTGTCCAACGTCCAAGCTCCGCCATTGTTCCGAGGCGATGGCAATGTCTCAGATCAGAAACAAAAGGACAGACGAGGATGAAAATTCCCTAAGCAAAACCACAACTCACTAAACACGAAAAATCACCCAACCAAATAGGACAGAGTTTACAAACTAGCCATGGTATCGAACATCAAATCTGAAAAATGAGTCGTACTAGATGGCTGGTAGCTTCCAGCAGCTACCTTCCATATTTGGGCTTGAGATGGGACCGGTGGCTCCGCTCGTAGAAGCCTGTCACATAATCTCACTCGCTCGCATGTGCGTTTTACCAACGCGACATCTCCTGCATCTGAGGCGCAGACATGGTGTTCAACGTGCCGTCCCTCTTGTCCATCTCCACCTTGTGCTGCGTCTGAAGTTCATGGCAATGCCAGATTGTGAGTCTTAATCGATCAAGAAGAGGAGGATTTGCCTGAATACCTGAGCTTGACATGCATCAAAAAAGTTGGTGTGCAATTACCTGCATGCACGAGCAAACCCTGCAGAAAGAAGAGAGCAGCAGCACAAGATTAGCAAGACCCAAGATGGATTAGAGTTAGAGCCAGCAGCCCAGCACAAGATTTGAGGACGGCGGATGGAGCGAGATGGAAGCTTACGTCCAGTAGACCAAGTTGGACATGCAGGAGATGACGTGCGCGACCTCCGAGAGCTCGCTGTTGCCGACGATGCAGGCGACTAGGGAGCAGATGCAGGCGAGCTGCTGCAGGAAGAACATGAAGGCCTGCAATGCAATGCAATGCAACGACGGGGAAGATGAGTGTCAGTGTCACTCGACTCTTGAGGCCTGCTGCGATCGATTATCATCGATCAGTTGGGAAGATAAGATGAGATGAAATCAAATCAAATCATCAGGGGGAGGCGACGCACGATGATGCAGTTGTCGCACTGCGTCGTCTGGATGTTGAACTCGTCCTGCAGCAGGAACCGGGTGGAAGCAACCGAATTGCCGAAGCAGCAGAACACCTGATCGAGTGAGAAGGGAGAGCCGTGATCAGCAACCGAATTGGCTGACAAAACGGAACGGAACGGAGCAGAAAAACAGCGATAGCACAGGCGTCACCTCGGTTGCAAGGCATACTTCCGGACACTGGCTCTCGCCGCACTTGCCGCTGCACGGCATGTACCCAGCGCAGCACACGTACCTGGAAAATGCACAGGAACGCGTACAAGCAAGCATGGAGAGAGTTGAGACTTGAGACACGCTGCGTGCAGATTAGCTGCACGAAGCACGTTAGATGAGCAAGGGGAAAACAAAATACTAGTGTCAGCATGCACCTTGACATGTCATTGTAGAGCGCGCGTCTGCGCAGCATGTAGGACACGCACGGGCCGCTGGACACCAACGACAGGAGTAAAACAAAAACAAAAAAAACAATAACAACAGAGATGATCGATGTGTAAGTTGCAAAGATCTGCGGCTGTGTTTAGTTCCTTATAAATCTCCAAACTTTGGCACTATATAAAAACAAGATTTTCCGTCACATCAAACTTACGGTATATACATGTAAAAGTAGACGAAATTAAAAACTAATTACACAATTTGTTTTAACTTTATGAGATAATCTTTTAAGCCTAATTAGTCTATAATTAGACACTAATTACAAAAGACAAACAAAAAGTGGTACAGCAATTTTTTCACCAACTTTTCACCAATTCCTACATCTAAACACAGCCCAACACAGCCGAGGAAGCAAGCAACCAAGCAGAAAAGTTGAGAAATCAGAGGACGAACGAGGTCCCTTCCCACTCACCACCACAGCGACATGCAGCACCCTGCATAGGAGCAAAGGGAGAGAAAAAAAAATCCCGCATCAGATCAGTTCATCATCTATAACACGACACGACACGACACGACACGAGACAAGACCACAACCAGAACCAGAAGAAAGAAGGCCAAGCGCCCGAAAAGGAAAGGGGAGAAGAGAGGTTCGCAGGGCAGGGGTACGCACACGGCAGGTCGGCGGCGACGGCGTTGGTGAGGTCGGTGTGCCAGATGTTGCGGTAGCTCTGCCGCAGCTCCATCTTCTCCAGCATCGCCTGCGACTGCGCCCCCGCCATCTCGCCGATCGGATTCGCTGCGCCGGCGACAGCAAGCTAGCAGCGAGACGGGGAACTCTGCTCTGGCAGTCCACGCACGCCCGGTCCAACCCAGGAACGGCTTTAATGGGTGCGCCGCCGTGCGCGTCGCATTTCCTCTTGCGTAACGCCCCACCCCGGGCCGGCACGGCATTGGAAGCTTTGACGGGTCCAACGCGCGCGACGACCCATGGCAGGCGTGGGAGGAACGGGCCCGGAGACTTTTTTGGAGTCATGCTGTGGGAGCAAGCACTTCTGGATTGTGCACAAGAAGCTTGAAGGAAAAGTCCGTGCAGTTGCGCGTCCGGGAGCCGGCTTTCCAACATTGCAAATCCTTGCTAGGACTTGATTTGGTCGTAGCGTTCGTCGCTTCCAGTGCCGGACTGTGATAATACTGTAATAAATAAACATTAAGCAACCAATACTAATTAATTATTAAGCGTACTGTTGGCCTCGCACTCGAAACTCTGGTGTATCACACAGACCGAATGATTGCTTTTGATGCTTAATCCCAATGGAAAATTGGAGGAACGCAGAGCAAGTATTTCTAATAATAAGAGGCACCTCGACATGCTGGTACACGGCATGTAATTTTAACAAATATAATTATTATAACTCCATGGATAAATTTAGGTAAAAAATAGCATTGTTTTCTCCCATTTTCCTCGTATTCTAGACTGATACTCAACTAGATGCTTGAATCTCTATCTGCTTGTGATAGACTTTACTTACCAATCTCTATCTCTACCTTTATTCATCTATATCTATATCTATATTTACGGTTACGGATAATTTAATTAGTACAGTCTCAATGGTGTAATAATGATGATTTCTATGTCTATTAATTACCCTGTCAGTTCATCATTTTGTTGATGTGACATTGAAATAAAAGAAGAGGGAGAGAGGGAAAACAGAGAAACGGTTTCTACACCAAGGAACCGCGTCGACGCTAGGCATGAGGCGTGTAGACTCGATTGTTGGGGAGAAACCACCGGTGTCGAGCTTCATCAATGTTGGATCCATTGCTCCGTCGCCGCAGCACACAGATGGCGCGCGCTCGCCTGCAGCTCTCGCACCCTTTCTCCCGCCACGCAAGGTGCCACCTGCTGCTCTTGCATCCCGTTTCCCTCTCCCGCGCACTCGCCTGCAGCTCCCGCGCTCTTTCTCCCGCCACGCAAGGTGCCACTACTACTGCCACCTGCTGCTCCAGCTTTATTTGCATCTGAAACTGAAATTGGTGTGAACACTTGACCTTTATTTGCCTACATCACGTGGACTAGAAACTGAAATCTGCATGCATCCTGCCAACTGTAGTATTAAGGGCCTCCTGCCAACTGCTGTAGTATTAAGGCCCTCCAGCCAACTGTAGTATTAAGGACAGTGTGAAAACTAGTATGGTTCTGGCACGTGGCTTGCAATGGGTTGTGCCAACCTAATCACGGTGCAATTGTGGCATCCGTCTGTTGGAACATGAAAATGTGGCATCGTGTGTGCTGTAGAGAGCTGTTGTCACAATTGATCCATCTCATTTTAATAGATCATTTAATTTATCTTTTAAATAAATATTGCTATGTAAACTATGGGTTGAGAAGAATAGTTTTTATAAACATTAATTACTCTTGGACTCTACAACTAGAAATCCTCCATCAGGACGGCCCTTAGGGAAATCCCAATGGTACAATGATAGTGATTTCTATGTCTATTAATTATCCTATCAGCTTATCATTTTGCTGATGTGACACTAGAATAAAAGGAGAGAGAGAAGGAAAAACAAAGAAACAGTTTCTACACCAGGGAACGTGTAGACTCGACGGAAATCCCATTGGGAAGAAACCACCGGTGTCGAGCTTCATGAATGTTGGATCCATTGCTCCGCTGCCGCAGCGCACATATGGCGCGCGCTTGCCTGCAGCTCCTGCATCCTCGCTCGACATGCAAGGTGCCACCTGTTGCTGCAGCTTTATTTGCATGTGAAACTGAAATTGGTGTGAACACTGACCCTTATTTGTCTACATCACGTGGACCAGAAACTGAAATCTACATGTGTTAACATAAAAAGCATCAAATCTGCGAATACTTCGGGCTTATACCCGAACTCGATATCCAACGGTGTGTCAGTCGGTTTGACTAATTAATCGACAAGGACGATAACTAGAACAAGATTAAACGAGACGACAGCGATACGCCCGGACGTCAAAGCTCAACTTGATCAAAACGCGGAACTTGCGAAGGCGACGGATGTCGTGTAGATGCAGTCCGTCGAGACGTCGTAAGAACTCGTAGATAAACTAGAACTAATGCGAAAAAATAGATTGCTGGAAAGGTAGATAAAAATAATAGATTTGTATTTCATTGATTGTCTCTTTCTATACCACCCCTGAGTACATATTTATACTCCGATAAAAGGAGTTATACATGGACATAACTCTTACCTAAACAAAACTCCTACTTTTAAGAAAATAAAACGATTCGTGCAAAAGTCGGACTCAAACTAAAACAATAATACTAGCATAAAATCGCTAGTTTCCTTATCCGTTTTCCTTGCGATGAAACTTTCCATCGGCAGACTCTTTCAATCCGCAATCTCTTTCTATTGCTATCAGTAACTAGCCACACCAATCTGTATCCATCGGCAATACTCCCGATCGGCAATGTTTTCCTGTTTCCATCGGCAACACCCTTCTGATCAGCCAATATCTTCTTTTGTTTCCTCAATCTCCTGTTTTCATCGGCAATCCGAATGGTGGGATACTGATGCCGATAAGGAAAAGCAACCATCTTTCTACCGATCGTTGTAACTACCCTTCTACCGATCAGTGTATCCGGTTCATATTGACACGTACAAAAAACGGTGTCAACACATGCCCCAATTTCGGAGTATAAAATATCTTATGAACCGAAATTTGCTCTATTGTAATCTTTTCCCTCCAAACCTGCACGACTTCATCGATTCCCGCACGCAAAAACTGCAAGTTACCAACAACTCCTGCAACTGTAGCACGAACTCCTCGATCACCACGCAAATTCATCGCGATATCCTTCCTCATCCCTACTCAGTAAAAAGAAAAGTCGAAAATGCCCCTCTTAGGCCTATAAAGATTATCGTCCGCCTTCTCTTTTACCATGAGCTCACATTTTCACCTTCACCCCAATATCATTTCCAAAGAATACTATTCCAGCAGCGGTTCTTCTTCTTTCATCAGGAGGCACGACCCTTGCAAGAGCTCTGCTTCAATGGCGATCAACTTTACTACTTCTGCGGTAATCTTTCTTCTTTCCTTGTTGTATATACTGTAGTTTCATTCTTCTGCATTGCTTTTCAATCTCTTCTCTCCTTTGTCTCTTTATTTTCTGAATCTAGGAGATGTGCAACAAGATAGTAATCCCTACCGATCAAGAACATCTCTGTTGTTTAGGCTCAATGGGGAATACCGATCCGACCAACCTCATCAACGCAGAAACCAATCGTATCCCTTTTAGACCCAAACACTTCGATCTAGGGTTATGGACAGACATCTTTCGCTCCTGGCCCAAACTTACCAAAGGTTGGAAGAATTGGTATCTCGGAATAGCTAGGTCACAACAACTCTATTGGTCAGAACGCAACATTGACCAATGTGTCAGATTGTCTATTGCCGATATGGCCAAGAACGAGAACATGATGATTGCTGCTTCTTACTTCTGATCCGATACAATGAACGCATTCATATTCAGACATGGACTAGCCACCCCCACACTTGCCGATGTACACATGCTCACCGGCCTCGACGTCTCCTCTGCCAATCCTGCCACTCTCTTCCGTAGGAAGTCCGAACGTCGGGTAAGCACACGCAACATCGGCGGTTGGACTGGATATATCCAAGAGTATCAGAAAACTGGATCGGTAGGCCAGAGGGAACACGCCACCTTTCTTAACATGTGGTTGGAGAGTTTGTTTTCTGCGGCAGAACAGTCAGATCGACCAACATGTATCTTCCTGCAGCAGAGCTCTTAACCGATGGAGGATTTCCCCTTGGCCGATACCTCCTTGGTTTAGTTTATCGCCTCTTACACCAAGTATCGGAGAAATTACTACTAGGCGAGCCCATCGGCAACCTTGTAGGTCCTTGGTGGTTTATCAACCTATGGCTGAATGCCCATATGCACAAATGTCTTCAATTTGATCCGTTCAGCCAGCAGTTCCCAAGAGACATATCAGAAGATTATGTATTTGATGACGATGAATCGGCAACCCGTTCTCCACTCAACTTTGGGGAAGCTTTAATAGTGCTACCAGGAACCGATGCCAACGAGGATCAACTCGGCATGTTCTTTCAGAGGCTCTACTGCGGAATTCCTGCTGCAGAACGAGTCTGGTGGCCCTATGTCGATGAAGATAACAGATTTCCACTTCCCTTCAACTTCACCGATGGAAACATACCACAAAACAAAGCAATCATGAAAGCTACCCTCATCCCCCAGACCATTTCAGTTAACATCGTTGGAACCGGGAAGAACTCTCATTCATCATATGAGTTTTATTATCCATCGGCAGCGGCAAGACAACTAGCATTCGGTCAATTACCGATTAAACTCAGCTATGTCAATGTAATCAAACCAAGAGAGGTCATCTCTAGTGCCATGGATTGGAATAAAATCATCAATCTCTCTCCTCATGCCGATGTATCCAATATCGACTTATCTTCTTGGGCGCCGACATCCTTCATCACCGAATCATACAAGTCTTGGTGGCAAGAGTGGAAGGACCAGCTATTTGCTCCATCATCACACTACTATCGGCACTTGATTGATGCTGGTCATATCATACCTGACGACGCGGTAAGCTTATTTCTGATACTACTTTGTTAACTTTTAAAATATATCGATAATTAACTCTCTATCAATAGGTTAATGATCTGATCCCCAAAAAGAGCAAGAGCGGCAAACCCTTCAACCTGCGACCGATGAACCCTACATCGACCATCGGCAGTAAGGCCCCTTCATTGTCCGCCCTTATACATCACAAGACAGTTCCCAAGGTCACTATCAGAACTCGGTCATTACCAACCGATGACGCTACCACTGTCGCCGCCGTTTTGGCACAAGCTTTCACGGTAACAAGTCTTCATTTATCTGTATCGATCATAACATGTTGAATCGACAATTTTTACTCACTTTGCACCAAATTCTCTTCTGCAGCAGACAAGTTCATCGGCATCCATTCCAAGTGTACAAACCTCTATGGCTCAACCTGCCGATACCCCCCAAGTGCAAGGGTCAAAACGCCAAGGCTCTTCAAGTGCTGCTCCCCGACCAAAACGTAAGAAGCCATCAGCTCCAGCTGCATCCCCTCAAGCTCCTGCTGATACACCAACACTGGAGCCAGTATCGGCACCTATCCCTGAGCAGCCACAGACTGAGATTCCTGACCAAGGGACAGCACCATCGCCGCAAGAGATGGCCGCAACAACGGAAACAGCGCCGTCATCGGCACCAGCCTCAGTATCGGATGAAACTCCCAACCAAGGTACGGCCCTGTTGCCACAGGGGTTAGCTACAACAATGGAAGCAGCATCGGCCTCAACACCAGCACCAGCACCAACCGTCCCTCCTGCCAAGGCAAATGCATCGGCAACTTTTGCCGATCCTCAAGATACGGTTGCGTCAGCTACTTCAAGCCAAAGGCGAGAAATCGCTCTAAAGCAGGTAAACTGGGAACATTCATCATAATTCTGCGATATATAAGCTTCTAGCTGAAAAATTTCAATTCCTATCTTTTCAGGCCCAAGACTCCCCAAACAGCCTATTCTCCTTTGCTGTCAACATTCCAGATGATGTCGATGAAGAAGAAAGTTCTGCTCCAGCCCCAGACATCACATCGGCAGAAATAAAGTCCAAACTTGAAGCAATGCTACTCTTACTGCAGCAGAATACATCCCAATTGGTCCAAGATTCCAATGCAGTAAGGATAGCATTCAAAGAGATTCAAGGTCAACTTCCTGCCGATATCGAAGAGACGCTCTTCCAAGCAGCATATCTTGAGAGCCGACAACTTCAATACCAAAAGACTTCACGCCGCATCGCCGATAGAACTGCTCAAGCGAAACTCAAAGAAGAAATACTCAAGTTCAAGCAGACCGCGAACGAAAAACATAAGGACATCGGTCGTCTAGAAGCTTCTAATACCGAGCTTGAACAAGAGATTGTTCGTCTATCGGCACAGAAAGAAGAACTGTTGGCGGAGTTGAAGAAGGTAGATGAAGCTTTAAATTCAGTCACCCAGAAGAAGGCCCAAGTCCCTGCCATGACCAAAGCTTTGCAACAAGAAAGGGATGACAACGCTCGTGAAGCTCTTCTACTGAGGAGAAAAATCAAGATAGTTGAGGGTACTGCCGATGACGATGCCAGGGAAATAGAGGAAGCTGACCAAGTTCGTCTTCGTGCGATTTCATCCATCCAATCCTTGTTATAATTTGTTGTACCGATAACTGTGATCTTGATGACTGTTCTTGTAATATGATGTTTCATTTGTCGATGTTTCGCATAACGACTTTATCATCGGTACTTACATCTGTGTTACTTCATGCATCTATCCAGATACTAGGATAATATTTTTTCAAATATTTACCATTGATCGCTCTGGAAAATGCAACTCCCTCAAGAGTTTCCAAAATATAAATGTTGCCAGGAACAGATTGATTTATCCGAAAAGGACTTTCCCAATTAGGAGACCACTTCCCAAACTTCGAACTTTTGGTTCCAATCGTTAAAATCAGTTTCCACACCAAATCACTATGGGAAAACTCTTTCACCTTTACCTTCTTGTTATACAATCTGGCAACTCTTTTCTTATTTTCTTCGATACTGATTAGAGCTCTTAGCCGATGACCCGCTAAGTCTTCTAACTCGTCCTTCATAAGGATATCATACTCATCAGCCGCTAATTGGTCTTGGGAAAACAATCGTCTAGAACCAGTTTTAATTTCCCAAGGTAGGACAGCATCATGTCCGTAGACTAACTGATATGGCGAAACCTTAGCAGCACCATGACATGCCATCTGATATGCCCACAAAGCTTCATTCAGTACCGTATGCCATCTCCTAGGGTTTTCTTCAATCTTGCGCTTGATAAGCTTGATTACCCCCTTATTGGTTGCTTCACCTTGACCATTAGCTTGAGCATAATAAGGAGATGAGTTCAAAACCTTAAACCCCATACTGGCAGCAAATTCATCAAACTCTCCCGACGTGAACATAGTTCCTTATCGGTCGTAATAGTTTGAGGGATACCAAATCGGTAAACAATATGCTCTTTCACAAAATCTATCATGTTTGCCGATGTCACCTTCTTCAACGGGATAGCTTCAACCCACTTCGTGAAATAATCGGTAGCAACAAGTATGAATTTATGTCCTTTACTCGATGGTGGGTAAATTTGGCCGATAAGATCAATGGCCCAACCTCTAAAAGGCCAAGGCTTGATTATAGGATTCATTGTCGACGTAGGTGCCCTCTGAACATTACCGAACTTCTGACAATCTTGACACCCTTTGAAGTACTCCAAACAATCTTCAAGAATTGTCGGCCAATAATACCCATTTTGCCTAATCATCTACTTCATTTTAAACGCCGATTGGTGTGCTCCACATACCCCTTCATGAATTCCACCCATCAACCTCTTCGATTCCTCTCCATTAAGGCATCTGAGTAAAGCTCCATCAATTGTACGATAATACAACTTGTCATCAAGGAGCACATACTTTGTAGCCTGAAACCTCAACCGTCTTTCAACTTTTCTAGACGGATCTCTTAAGTAATCGACAATCTCTTTTCTCCAGTTATCGGCAACCACTACCGATGTCATTACCTCTTGAATCGGCTAATATCCCAAAGCATGTTGCGCCAATCGATTGGCTTCTTCATTATGCAACCTAGGAATATGTTCAAGACGATATTATCTGAATTCCTTTAATAACTGCAAGCACTTCCCATGATATGCAATCAAAATATCACTTCGGCACTCATATGTTCCAACCAATTGATTAATTACTAACATAGAATCGCCAAAGATTTCTATGGCATCGGCACGCACTTCCCTGAGCAACTCCAACCCCTTCAGTAATGCCTGGTACTCCGCCTGATTATTCGTTGAAGTAGCAACAATCGACAATGAGATTTCATACTTTTTCCCTTGGGGTGAAACTCAGATAACGCCGATGCCTGCTCCCTCCTTACATGTGGAACCATCAAAGAACAAAGTCCAAGGAGCAATCTCTACTGAATTTAGCGTACCGCAATGCTGAGTAACAAAATCGGCCATTACTTGCCCTTTAACTGCCTTAGTTGATTCATACCTCAGATCAAATTCAGACAGCGCCAAAATCTACTTGCCAATTCTTCCGCTCAATATCAGCATTGACAGCATATACTTGACCACATCATCCTTGCATATGACAACACTCGGCCGATAGCAAATAATGCCTTAACTTAGTACAAGAAAAGTATAGACATAAACATAATTTCTCAACGGCCGAATACCTGGTTTTAGCATCCACCAACCTTCTACTCAAATAATAAATCACACGTTCTTTCCCTTCAAATTCTTGAACCAGGGCTGATCCGATAACACTATCATCGGTAGACACATACAATCTGAAGGATTTCCCATGTCGAGGTGGAATCAAAACCGGAGGATTCACCAGATACCTCTTAATTTCTTCCAAAGACGATTGCTGCTCTTCTTCCCACATAAATTCTTGACCGGCCTTTAGCTTCAGTAATGGGCTAAAAGACTTAATCTTGCCGATCAAAGATTGCAACTGAGTCTTGTTCATAGGAGCAACCACTTTATTAATTGCATCAATAGATTTTCTGCCGATCTCTACCCCCTTTGATGCACCATGAACCCTAAGAATTGACCCGCCGATACGCCAAACGCGCACTTATTTGGATTCATCTTTAGCCCATGCTCCCTGTGCACTCTAGAATCTTCCGCAGATCGGCAAGATTCCTTTCAAAGTCTCCGGACTTAACCATCACATTGTCGATATAGATTTCAACCAAAGTACCAATGTACTTATGAAAAATAAAATTCATCGCTCTTTGATAAGTAGCACCGGCGTTCTTCAATCCAAAAGTCATTATGATCCATTCAAACAAACCGACGTGACCTGGACACCTAAAAGCAGTTTTGGATATATCTTCTTCAGCCATGAATATTTGATTATATCCAGCATTACCATCCATAAAACTGATAATTTTATGTCTAGCAGAAGCATCAACTAGTAGATCGGCAACGGGCATTGGATAGCCGTCCATTGGCGTAGCTTTATTGAGATTCCTGAAATCAATACAAACACAAAGTTTTCCATTCTTCTTATATACAGGAACCACATTAGAAATCCATTCAGCATATCAGCATTGTCGAATAAATTCAGCTTCGATTAACTTCGTGATCTCAGTTTTGAATATCAGGTAGTACAGTAGGGTTCCACCGGCGTGCTGGTTGCCGATGTGGTTGAAAACCCGACTTAATAGGCAACCGATGTTCAACTATCGATCGGTCCAGACCAGGCATCTCTGTATAATCCCAAGCAAAACAATCTTTATATTCCTTTAACAAATCACTCAACTGTTACTTACATTGGGAATCTAACTTAGCACTAATAAAAGTTGGCCTAGGCTTACTACCATCGTCGATGTCTATTTCTAGCAAATCATCGGCTGATGTAAACCCCTATCCAAGTTTTCCATCATCGGTGAACTGATCCATTAAACCTCTTCTTCAGAACCGACTGCTTGGATCGGTGTAATCTGATAATCGGCCATCTTGAGGAATTATGTATCCTAAGCTTCACCAGATATGCACTTGGTCTGCTCATAGGTCTCCGATTCTGCCGATGCAACAAGTGACGGGACTTCACTCCGGACGACTTCAATTCTGTCTCCAACCTATTGCACAAGACTTTGGTGCATCGTAGAAGGGATGCAGCAGTTAGCGTGAATCCAATCCCTTCCCAGAAGCAAATTGTAGGTCCCCTTGCCGCTGATTACAAAAAACGTCATCGGCAAAGTTTTACTGCCGATAATCAATTCGACGCATACGGCTCCCATAGCCGGTGACACATTGCCTTCAAAATCTTTCAGCTTCATATTCGTCTTGACTAAGTCTTGGTCACCTTTCCCAAGCTTCCTGAATATGACATACGGCATTATATTAATCGACGCTCCACCATCGACTAACATCTTTGATACCGGTTGCCCATCGACTTTGCCCTTGACAAACAAGGCTCTCAGATGCTGCCTTTCATCATCGGCAGGTTTTTCAAAGACAGATGCCATCGGATCTAGCACTAGCTAAGCCATATCAGCGGTTTCTTCTTCAGCATCAGTAGGTGCCATAAATTCCATCGGCAACATAACAACCATGTTGACTTCTGCTGACGGACTCCTCTCCTGGCGTTTTGGCCTCCACTCCCAAACTGGAGGTTCTCCTTTCGAAGAGCTATAACTCAGATCATTCTGGCGTTCACGCTGGATCCTCCTTTGAGTCTTTGTTAGACCTTTGGGACACCATTGAGGGAGCTTAGTCTTCCAAACAGGTTGGTACTATTTCTCACTGTGTCGGCTTGTGTTACCCCTTATGTTTGGATCTCTAGAGAATATCTCTTCATCGGGCACCCTTGCATTAGCCCTCTCTTCAATCTCCTCTTGACGGATACGCTTGCCAAGCTTGTCATGTACACTGAGTTTGCCCCCCAGCCGGTCATGTATTGATTCTTTTCCTCTGATCGGCCCAGCATAGCTTGATCCCTGGCCTTCAAAGCGAGACTTCTTCTCTGACCGATCAGTAGGATAGTACCCATTGCATTCAGGAAAATTGTTGGCAGTGGGCAGCTTGATGCCTTCTTCCCAACAATGGACGAAGAAGGGGCATCTCCAGTGATTTTTATGCCGATATCACTCTTGGTGTCTCTCTTCTTCCTGCTGCCGATGTTGCTCTTCTCGCGAACGCTCGTATTCCTGTCGCGGCCTCCTGTGCGTGATTACAACGTCGTATGAATTTCTCTTGGTTACTTATGATGTCAGTACTTTGACTTTTCCACTGGTTTCCACCATATTATTCAGAAACGGATGCTGGTCAATTTTCATCGGCCTCTGAGCCCTAGAATTTTCAAACTTGATTCGCCCAGATTCGATTTCTGATTGCAACTGCTGCCTGAAGACTTTGTAATCATTGGTACTGTGTGAGGTTGCATCATGCCACTTACAGTACCTCATCCTTCTAAGCTCTTCAGCCGATGGAATTATCTGATTAGGCGCCAGTTTAATCCGCCCTTCTTGAAGCAACAGATCAAATATCCTATCGGCTTTAGCAGTATCGAAAGTAAATCTTTCGGCCTCCTTCTGACCAAACGGATAGGATATCAGCTTCTTATCCTTCACCCATTTAGCAACGCCGATATTTGTCCCCTCATCTGATTCAGATCTCTTCCTGTTCGATGAAGGACACCTTTTTATTCCAAGTCTTTCTAGGTTCGAAGGCTTTGATTTCCTGATCGGTAACTCTCTATATGAGATGGCTCAGACTCTCGAACTCTTGAGACGCGTACTTGTCCCTAATGTGTGGCAGCAATCCCTGGAAGGCTAGATCTGCCAATTGCCGATCATCCAGCACTAAGCTATAGCATTTATTCTTTACATCCCGAAGCCTTTGGATGAATATTTCTACCGATTCGTCATTGCGCTGTTTAAGCTTGACCAAATCGGTGATCCTCTTCTCATGAACACTAGAGAAGAAGTATTGGTGAAACTGCTTCTCTAGATCGGCTCAAGTAATCAGAGAATTTGGAGGAAGCGAGATAAACCACGTAAACGCCGATCCAGACAAAGACGACGAGAACAATCTCACCCTTAGTTCATCTCTGCTAGCTGCCTCTCCACATTGGATAATGAAGCGGTTGATGTGCTCCATTGTCGATGTATCATCTTGGCCAGAAAACTTTGTGAAATCCGACACTTTGTACCGATTTGGGAGAGGGATCAAGTCATATGCCTGAGGGTACGACGTCCGATAAGAATACGTATTGACCTTAGGCTTTATACCGAACTGTTCTTTCATTATTTCGGCTATTTTATCGGCCCAGTACGCATCCTGATCCTGCCGATGGATCGGCTGAATATTAACTGGCTGGGCCGGCAGATACATCCCTTCTGGCCTTTGCGGCAAATAAGCCGACCCAATTGGTATAGGCGCAGCACCACCTTGCTGAATATTAGGCACCGGTTGATTTGCCGATGTATAACCTTGGGCACCTACTAGGGTATATTGCAACATGATATTCATCGGTCGATACACCGATGCCTCATTTTGCGTACTCGTCGGGTAATGGTACTATTGTGCTCCCGCCACTTGGTGCCCAGGTTGCATCATCTTCTGTTGAATCTGACTAGTCCATCCAGGGTTATAAGTCATCGTCATGCGATTTGCCGATAATTGATAGCCACCCGACGCCTGCTGCTCCTGCACCCTGGAATAATCAACAAATGAGCCTCCTTGATGCACCGATACCCCAGTTTGAAGATTTGGCATCGTCATGGGACGATTTATCATTGCCAAATCTTGTTGCACTGGTAAAGAACTTGTCGATGGTTGCCCGTGAAGCACTTTAGGTATCGCCATCTGAAGATCTCTTGGCGGCAACTGTACATTTGGAGAAGAAGTAGCATAATGTACTATTGGATTTATCGGTTGTGCCGATATTATTGACTCCATAGAGGTTTTTTCCGCTGCACCATTGCCTTGGATAAGTTTAGCATAGGCAGATGAATCCGGAGGCATGCCGTAGCCCCACCAGCTGGCGGGAGTTGGCTGATTCTGAACTATATGTCCTGACATTGCCGATGCAACCGGATCGGTGTTCAACCGAACGATGCTTGTAGGGCTTGATCTCGGTGGTGTAGCTTCATCGGTAGAAGGATTCACATGTTGGAACGCTGGAGCCGCCAATGAAATTGTGGCAAATGCCGATCCAGGTTGATGATACGCTGGACCAACATACCTAGGTGGTTGTCCTTCTTTGAAAGATTGCATGACAGCATTGTATACAGTATTGGACAGCACATTGGAATGGCTAATAAGCGCCTGACTTAACGCAGAATTAACCATCTCTTGCAACTTACCAGGATTGGCATCGAAAGTGACCTGCCGAGGCAACGGCGGATCTTGCTTCTGGACTGCGTCGCCGCTCCTATTAAGGCTGAAGGATTTCAGATATAGCTGCTTGTACTCCTCCATAGCCTGCTCCATAGCTTGCTTCTGATCATCCTTCAAATCTGCTTCGGAGACTTCAATGACGTTCCTTGGATCAACGTCAGTAGAACCACCCATGATCTTGATCAGAAGATGTATCTAGGGTCCCACCGGATGTGACAAAAGAGGTGTTGACACAAAAAGCGTCGGATCTGCGAACACCTCGGGCTTATACCCGAACTCGATATCCAAAGGTGTGCCAGTTGATTTGACCAATTAATCGACAAGGACGATAACTAGAGCAAGATTAAACGAGACGACAGCGATACGCCCGGACGTCAAAGCTCAACTTGATCAAAACGCGGAACTTGCGAAGGCGACGGAGGTCGTGTAGATGCAGCCCGTCGAGACGTCGTAAGAACTCGTAGATAAACTAGAACTAATGCGAAAAAATAGATTGCTGGAAAGGTAGATAAAAGTAATAGATTTGTATTTCATTGATTGTCTCTTTCTATACCGCCCCTAAGTACATATTTATACTCCGGTAAAAGGAGTTATACATGGACACGACTCTTACCTAAACAAAACTCCTACTTTTAAGGAAATAAAACGACTCGTGCAAGAGTCGGACTCAAACTAAAACAATAATACTAGCATAAAATCGCTAGTTTCCTTATCCGTTTTCCTTGCGATGAAACTTTCCATCGGCAGACTCTTTCAATCCGCAATATCTTTCTATTGCTATCGGTAACTTCTTGCTGACGTCAGCCACACCAACCTGTATCCATCGGCAATACTCCCGATCGACAATGTTTTCCTATTTCCATCGGCAACACCCTTGTGATCAGCCAATACCTTCTTTTGTTTCCTCAATCTCCTGTTTTCATCGGCAATCCGAATGGTGGGATTCTGATGCCGATAAGGAAAAACAACCATCTTTCTACTGATCGGTGTAACTACCCTTCTACCGATCAGTGTATCCGGTTCATATTGACACGCACAAAAACGGTGTCAACAGCATGCCTCCTGCCAACTGTAGTACTAAGGGCAGTGTGAAAACTAATATGGTTCTGGTACGTGCATTGGCGGATCTGAGGAGGGCTGGGGGGCTGCACCCCCCCCCTTGGGCCGGAATTTTCTTCAACAGATTTTCAGCCCAAGCCACCAGTAGGTCACCAGGTCGCTTACTAATAAAAAAACGCATGAGGCAGCAGCGCCACATCTCTCCCTCTCCGCGACGCGACTCCCGCGCCGGCCCTGCCGCCCGTCGCGACTGCTCTACTCGTGCTCGGCTAGTCACGCCGGTGAACGGCGGCGCGCCGGCACCGTCCCTCCTGCCCTCTACTTCGACTTCGGCCCTCGCCCCTCGCCCCCTCTGCTCTGGTTTTCCCGCTCTCGGCGCATTGGACTGGGGAGCCGCCCGGAGGCTGGACCGCCAGAGGCCGGAGGCCGGAGACCTAGCCGCCTAGCCGACCAGCCCCTGCAGGTCGCCGCAGCCCCCATGACGCAGGCACGCCGCAGCCGCAGCCCCCGGACAGCATCGAGCGCCCAGACCTAGGGTGGAAGATCTAAAGGGTGAGAAACTCTGACATCCCCTCTTTTATTTTTTTTCTTTTTATTATTAGTTTCATCCATTCAGTTAGTGATTCCAAAATTGAAATCGATTGGTTTTAATTTGTAGAATGGAAAAATATTTTGCTAAGAAAGGTGTTCTATGTATCTTTGACTTTGAGTACTTTGAATCAATATCAAATTATCAATTTTAGCTACAACTATTAGTGTATTGTGTCCAACAAGTAAAAAAAATGGAGCCTATGTTATTTAGCCCTCTTGGTCCGTTTTTAGATCCGCCACTGGATACGTGGCTTGCAATGGGTTGTGCCAACCTGACCACGATGCAAATGTGACATCCGTCTGTTGGAACATGAAAATGTAGCATCGTGTGTGTTGTAAAGAGTTGTTACCATAATTGATCCATCTCATTTTAATACATCATTTAATTTATCTTTTAAATAAATATTGCTAAGGAAACTATGGATTGGGAAGAATAGTTTTTATTGACATTAATTACTGTTGAACTCTACGACTAGAAATCCTCCATCGGGACTATCCTAGAAATTCTATGAGATGGCTGACAGTATTTATGGAAGCATTGATTATCTATTGATTGACCTATTTATATCTGATTTTACCCTTGCTAGAATAAAATTATGACCGTATATTTTTTCTAGAGCTCACCGGTGGTGGCCGGTGCTCCACCGGATCGCACGCCGAGGAAGTGCAGAAAAAGATGGGGTCCCTAGTGCCATCGGCACCGATATCCTCCACGGCCAAGAGATTTCTGATTCTTGATGAACTGTTTCTAGCATCCAGGGTGATGGCTAAGGGTGAAAATGGTATAGATATTTTCTGACGTCTAAATATTCAACATCCGATACCATATTTGTATCCGAATACTCAAATCGCATATTTATAATGTCGATATCAAATGATAACCTATCTAGCATGGTTGATATTATTCGTATTCGAATCGATTCCAGATAGAAATACGAAAACAAATGTAATATAGAAATATGAAAACAAATACAATATTAGTGATATATGTCCAAATCTAATCCGTTTTCATCCTTAGTGATGATTGATAGAACGGTTCGCCGACCTTCGGCATTGGCCAGGGGCGGAGGGAGGGGGCTGAGAGGGGCATGATCTCCCTTAACAATTTGCTAATTCCCTATCATGTGCTTAAATATAGGGATCTTATTAGCATTTATATAGGGTCTGGCCCCCTCTAAATCTAAGCATGTCCCCCCTATATTGGATTTCTGACCCGCGCGAACTGGAAGCTTTAGCTAGATCGTAATTAAGGTTGATCCCTATGGATCCCAAGGTTGTCTTTGTCTAACCCCACTACGATAATTGCAGGGCCATAAACAACCTCTCTTATATTATAAAGCTTCTATGTTCTTATAGTGATATGCAATTTTCTTGTGTATTCAATAAAAGAGAACATATCTAATTTCATCATTTTTTTAATAATCAGACGTAAACATGTTCCCTGTCGACTCACAGCGAGGAAGAGTAGATGGGCCGACGGCGGCACACACCTACAATGCAGCCACCCTGCTCACAAAAGAAGGCAGAGAGCAGCATCGGTGCATGCCTCTGCTCTGCCCACTAGATCGAGCAGTAGTGGCCGACGGTGGCGCATGCCTGCCTGCCAGGAAGAAATTGTTTGTAGTGGCTGAGGAATTGACATCCTGTCCTATCTAGGTCAAAAAGAAGACTGGACCACCATTATCTAGCTTATGTAGAAAAAGAAACCACCAGTTTCTTGACAGGAAACTAGTCACAAACCCAAATAATATCACAACAATTCACTTTGATCTTCTGATCGTTTCGGTGGTAGCTGATAAGCCGACTGATGCTATTTTTAACTGTTTTGTTGTTAGAGAAAAACACAGTTTCAGTGGCTAATAAGCCAAGCGAACAGACAATTAACATCTGGTAGCTGGTAGCTCATATGAGCTAAAACTTCTCATCTATATTAAATCAAAAGTCCGATTTATGCCCTAAACTATGCTGAATTTAAGAAGAATTTTGAATTCCAGACAACGTGCCCCTCTTAACTCATTCTGGAGATGGATGGAGCCCATGCAAATGCATACAGGGCTCCGCGTCACTGACTCCAGCCACCATGCATACATCTCCCAGTTCAGGGACGCCAGGGACCTGATTCTCTGACGGCAGGCTGCTTAGCAGTCACTGGCCTTTAAACAAAAACATGGAGTAATAGCTTGATGTGCAGATTCAAACCTCCAAAGTCTGCGCAAATTGAAATATACAACGCTCTTTTTCAACAAACATTACACCAACCAATCAGGCTAATGTGTAATGTCAAACAGGGTGCAGTAACAACAGTCAACAGATACCCACACCCTCTGATTGTCACTTTCTAGTTCCTACCAACTTCTGAAATCTATCAAAATCTGGAAAGTGCCCTGCTTTAGGAAGCTTTGTTAGCAGCAGGATTTCTTCCGAATTGTATTATCATTGGTTTTCCTTTGAACACATAGCCATGCGCTAGATTCTGCAAAACCATAAATGAGATTTTTTAAGCACTCATGGTTCTCAAGGACCCGGCAACAAAGAGTCATGTAAACAGCTAGGATTATATAGAATCTCATTGGGTGGAAAGGAAGATGATGTGTACTCTTAAGACAAATCATGCAATTTATTGATTTTCTTTTTGGCTTTTTGCCACATCTAGCTGTCTGTTGCGCTCATGTTGTAGTCCCAAAATAAGATAAATTAGCAATGAGTCATACTGTGAAACATTACCAATAAGACATCATGTCAATAACAAAATCACTAACCAGGGCACGTTGAGCAAGTTCAACCGTGGGAAATGTGACAAAAGCTTGACCACGCATTCGTCCTTCCTGCAACAGGATTAAAAATTTTGAAAGAAAAAACACACAATGAGGAGCACAATGGAAGCAAAAAGGCAGAACTTGACAATAACCAATGACAGCAGCTTTCCACATAATTTTCACTATGAAAAGTAGCTTGTAGATTTTTGTGAAAACATTTTTTGGGATAATTTTAAGGACCAAGTCAATACTATACCTGCATTAACTTTATACTTAGACCCAACCTTGCACTGTCCATGCTTTCGAATACAGAGCCTGAACAGAGAAGTTAAAAGATACCTTAGTGACAAATTGAGAAAATACTGCAGTGAATGAAGAAATGTTTCTTCGATACAATTTTGGGGAAAAAAGTATTGACACCAATGCAAAGACAGGATATGCAACAAAACAATACAGGTTAAAAAAATGCAGCAACGTCTAGTTCTTTGTTACTGATAATGTTTGAGCTAGGTGCCTAGGACCTAGAATCTTAAGCACAAATGCAGTTAACATGAAAGCACGTTGACTGAATTAAACCATAGTTCTGACGATGGTGCATGCTTGCAGCCAGCTCTTTCATTCATAGCAGCAATTGACCAAGAACCATTTACTAAGCCAAGGAGCACACAAGCATGGTCATTAATTCCTAGGTAACAGATCTTTGACCAGGCTTATCTGCAGTTCTGCACAACCTCATAGCACATCTTAATCACCCTCAGCAATACGTAGATCTCAGTCGTTAAATTTAAGGTATGCATACAGTTATCAAACAAGATTGTTCAGGTTACTACTGGGCCTGAGTTGCAAAAGTCGTAGTAAATCCCAACCTTAGCAGTTAATCATTATAGGTACAAACCCTTTAAAGGAAACTATTAGATCCCTAAATTTTTTCATCTGGGACAAATAACGAAGCAAGGCCCTGAAAAATAGTCAATCTCTGACAGCCTTACCAAAGACATAGTAGAAGTCATCATGAGTGACATCCTTTGCTAAGTTCTTAATGTACAAAACACTGGCAGGATTTCCTGGAGTGTAATTCTGCAGAAGAACATAATATTTGAAGTTGATTCAACGATCGGTAAACAACTTATGACCTAAGGGAATATAAAAGTTGCTTTACATATCAACATTCTTCATCCTTTGAAATTTTAGGTTACCACCATCAAGATCAAGGGGAAGGACACAACTCACCAACTGATGACAGATTCATAATAATCACTTAATTCAAAAATGTATATGTTGCCAGGATTGTCCATTAATAGGATGCTTTGTTTGAGGAATCACTACCATTCTAGATGAGGTGGTGCATCATGAGTCCATTCCTCAAATTTGGTGGAATGACTCCATTCCAGCATTCATACTATTACTAATTGTTAGCTTGAGAGGAATGATATGATGATGGATCAATCAATTCCATTCCACAAACCAAACAAAAACATGAGTGAAAAGATGATGGAGTAACTCATTCCTTAAACTAAAGACCCTATAAATATCTGTGCAAATGACATAGTAGTACTACATAATCAATCTGTACCTTGAACATAGGAAGGGATAAAATCTCCTCTGGTGGTAATTTCTCTCTCGACATTTCCTGAGGTGTGGCAAAATGTTTCTCTTGAAGTTGTTCATGAGTAGAATCCAGTTCATTTTCAGTCATACTTGGGACAGGTGGTTCCTTCTGTATAGGCTTAGAGGCAATTTTTATCTGAAGAGAACCATTGCATCAGCAAAAAGATAAGACACTTGACTTTTCCGCCAATGAGTAATAATGAACAAAGAGTAGTTAACCTGAAGTACTGGGTTTTTCTTTTTGATGACTTGAAGCTCATTAGAAACCAATGCAACAGGTTTCACCCCCACTGCTTCA
Source organism: Microstegium vimineum (assembly GCA_022036555.1). Classification (NCBI taxonomy): domain Eukaryota; kingdom Viridiplantae; phylum Streptophyta; class Magnoliopsida; order Poales; family Poaceae; genus Microstegium; species Microstegium vimineum. Next base: position 7,022,683 of record CM039124.1, on the reverse strand, counting down.
TGAGCAACGTTTTTATCAACTGCAGGACCAACAATTGTTTCATGCTTTGCACGCTTGCTTTTCCGTTTATCAATATCTTCCTGCGATAGATAAAACGTGCATGGATAATTTAACAATGACACTACAAGGTTAAACTGGAAACACAGAAGTAGCAAGTACATCAGATGATTCTAACTCAGACTCATCACTAGACAAATCAGCTGAATGAAGCTCCCCGGTTTTAGTAGATTGTGGTAGTGGCTGAGAATGAGAGGTAACAGGCACTTGCAATGGTAGAGGTGGAGTAGGCAATGCCATCCGAAATGGAGCAGGAAGGTTCATCTTGTTCATTAGATGCAGGACCTGTTCGAAGAAAAATGATTTGATCAAAATGCATCTACCCATGCTGAATACAAAAAAAAAAAAAAAAAAAAAAAAGGCAGAGGCATGCCTTGCAAGTTGTAACAATGGGGTAGGGTGAAAATCCTAATAAACCTGGTTGTAGAATCGAGGGACGGCAATCAGGGCATTGACGATATTTGTCAATATGTTTCCATCTGGTGGTGGATATGCATACCTAAAAAAAATGTAGGGCACTCAAATCAAGCTCAAGCAAGTGAGGCGTATCAGGATTGCCAACAGTTGAAAAGGCTTTAGCATACAATGGCATTCAACAGGTGCCTGATTGCAAAACTTTGACTTTGCAACATAGTAATAGAAGTGAATCAACTAAATGTCTAAATGAGCACACAGTTGCATAGAATTGATTCTAGTTTGATTTTGGTTACTTCCCAGAAAAATGGTAAATGCAAATGGACCATACATACTTTGCCTTAAATTTTGTAGGAATCTAAATTCTCAATAGCAGATGGCAGGTCAATCTCTTAATTACTAAATGAATGTCTGTTGAGAACAGTAATATTGCAGGACAGAGTGTATTCACGAGAACTAAGATTCTAAGAAACAGCTAAGTATCTTCATGCGAGCATCAAAAGATAATGGAGTTGAATAATGATGCACTGAACTAATAACATACTCAAGGTGCGGAGGGAACGGATAGTCCACACCAAGCTTGGGGGCAATTGGTTCAGCAGTCGATGTGTGATCCTTCTGATTTTGGGAGTTAATACTTGGTACCTGGGACGCCCCATGCACTAATTGGTCCTGATGCTTCAGGTTATAATCATTTGCATTTGGACAGTTAGCTCGCTCAACAGTCAACACTTTCCCCAGAAACCTCAACCTGCAAAGCCATCCCTTAGCAAACAAGGCAATGCTTGACATATGAGTTGAGATGAACACAACGGGCATTTGAAATGAGAATACATGGTTAGTACATGCATCTAAGAAAGAGAGTCTAAGTAACCTAACAGGTTGCGTGATTGACGAAACAAACCTGTTCAACAGCGAATGTGCGTGATTGGCTGCCGCCTCATCCCTAAAATCTACAAATGCACAATTCCTCAACCTGCAACAGACCAATAAAATGGCTTTAGAAACTAAACAAACATAATATTCCTCAGCCAGAAACAGACCAACAAAATGATTTTAGCAACCAAAAAACATTGGAGACAGCTCGGTATCTATACTTGACCAAATATAAATGAGACATATCTACGACCAATAGGCCCTTCCAGCATCACCAAAGCAGTTATACTAGATACAACCACGCGCTACCGTAACTAATTCAACATGTGAAGCACCAATCGAAGCATAATTAAGCAAGCGACAAGATGAGAGAAGTACTTTCCACCGGAACAGGGGCGGACGGATGTGGCGCCGTAGTGGGAGAAGAGGCGGGATAGCATCTCCTGCGTGATAGCCTCTGGGAGATGCCTCACCAGCAGCGTCGCCGCCCCCGCTGGAGCGGGCCCCTGCTGCTGGTTGTGGTGCAGAGGCGGAGGTGTTGCCGGGTAGGGTGTCGTGGGGGTAGGAGGAAACGTTTGTGGCGGCCGGAAGGCTGACATCGGAGTCAGAGGCGGATCCACCTATAGGGCGAGGTATGGCGGCCAGTGAGTACCGCCCCTACCGGCCTACCCTACCGCCGGCGGTCGGTCGGCAACCTCCCGAGACCTTCAGCAGGCGGCAAAAGGGCCAAGCAGAGGTCGAAGACAACCTGTGCTGTGGCTGGGCGCTAGGGGTTGGCCGTTCGGGGCCATGGGTGCTTTGGGCGCACCACGGACTGGGCCATCTTAACAAGCCCAATGGCCCATCACTGATCCAGTTAGGCCTTAGGATGGCACCGAGCCCGCACTCAGGCCGTCCGCCGAGGTCTCATGTCTCACTGTCTCCAGTGGTTTGTGCTGCTGTTGTGGGGATTTTTGGGAGACTGGATTTTGAGCGAAACAGTGAATTGGTGATAGCAGGCGATGGGTCCAGCAGAAGCACCATGAGTAGGCCGGCAGCCCCAACTCCATAGAGCAAGAAGCGTGATAAGAAACTAGGTATTGCCACTAATCTATTGCAAATTGCTCATTTAATTACTTGTCAGTCAGCTAAATAAACAGAGATTGATTGATAATTATGTTCTCTTTGGATGTAGATATTGAGGGGAGCTGAATTGAATTGGGTTTAATACCAAAGCTACCATGGGATTGAAATAACCACAATTGGAATACTATTGTTTGGATGACCATGGAATTGTCTTTTAGAATCCTAGCGAGTAGATCAATTCCATTTTCAATTTTGGATGCAAAAGTATGGACTTGAATTGTTAAGGAAGCTTCACCCCGACCACGACAAGGGAGCGGCTTGGCGTGTCTGTCGGCGGCAACCTGGAGGAGGAGATCATGTGACAACCAAATTAAACGTCACAAGGGGGAGGAGATCACAAGTGTGGGAGCAACATGACCTACACGATCACTTCGATTAGCTCTGAATAATTGGGTTTGGCCAATCCATTCCAGGATCAGTATTCAGCACTGCCTTCATCAATGGCGCCCCTGGCATCAAGTTCAGAGCTGTAAGACCCTCTTACCTCTCTTGATCTCTCTTGATCTGTGTAAAAAAGAAAATTACTCTCTCCATCCTAAATTATAAGTCATTATAAAAATATTAGAGTCAAAGTATATTAAATTTAATCAAATTTATATAATAATATAATATCATTTATAATACTAATTAAGTATCATTAAATTCTTTATAATTATATTTTATGAATAGTATATTGGTTTGATGTCATAATTTTTTATATTTTTTCTATATTTTTTATTAAATTTGAAATGTCTTGACTCTTCAATAAAATTAGAACGTATTATAATTTAGAATGGTGGAGTAGCTCACGAATCACATGATACATTGGTTCATGTTTTGGCATCGCAGGTGTTCCCTTTTTACCTCGTAATAACTCTATTACTAATAATAGAGTAATAGGGCGTTCGTGTTCCTGCTATTTTACGTCCGACTCGTGAAGCCATGATATGTCAATGAGAAAAATCCTTCTCTGAACGAATAAGATTGCTTAGAGAAAGCTGGCATGATTATGAAATACTAAAAAACTGAGTGTGAAGTGGAATTGTGGAAAGGAATTGAATCGTTCTTGTCCGGACGACACAGCTGACCCAAGCAGCTTCGTTTTCTTGCTTTGATTGATCCGTACGTCCTTGTGGGTTCAGAGTACGCACCTGGTCTGATCCGCCAATGAAATCTCATACTGCTGGAGACCCTGGAGTACTAGTATATACTAGGAATCCTAGTATTTTTTATTATGTTTTTATTTGATGCCCGCAGAAGCGCCGTACTATGTGAGACGACAGCTCTATCCATCCATATTGTACCTGTCATTCGTCCGTGTTAAGCTAGGCTGCGAGGCGTCTAAACTTTTATATAAAAAACCCTGACATCCAAACAAAACTTAGGTGAAAGAAGAGCTAAAAGTGCTGGCATGTCCTGTACCTGCTAATTGAGCATCTGCCCGAGGAAGAGGAGAGGTTGGCAGTCGCCACGCACTCTGAAACAAAATCCAAACTCTAACTGCAACTCTAACTCCAACTCAGATCGTCATGCACGAGAAGCCCAGAATTGAAAACGCATCAGGCCTCGACAAGAACCGCATGATTGCTCACGTTTATTTATTGTGAAATTTTATGGCGCTGGTAAATAACAGGAGCCCTCCGTTTTGTTAGATCTGATGGTCTATAAAAATTAGAGGAACTAGATGAAAGGAACTTAAGTTGTGGGCCAAAACCAAAAACTACGTGGATCCGGAACTAGTTTCTATTTAAATTTAGAGGGCATAACAGTATTTTGACATATTAGAAGTCGTTTCTCTAACGTTCCCCGACTCACTTCCTCTCCACGCCGGCGAGGATGCTGACCCTCCTCGGCTGGGCGTTGACATCTAGCAGGTGCCGGCGGCGCCGCCGCCGAAAAGGCACACAGGGCGTCAGACGTGGCCGTCATGACGGTGAAGCAGCAGGCCATTCGCAAATTCCGAGAGCGCAACATGGTCTACTCCTACTGCCACAACACGCTGCGCTACCGCGCCGTGTTCTCCGACTCCGAGTGCGACGTCATCGAATCGGAGCGCCGGCGGTTCAAGGACACTAAACACGGGACACCTCTGCTTCGTGCTGCGGCGACGGATGAGCCTGCGCCGCTCTGATACGGCGACCCCTGGATTCCTGGACAATGAAAATAGTTCTCCCGGAGGGCGCAAGAAATTAAGTCTGACGAGGAACTCGCACGGATGCTTCATGTGCAGAGTCGCCGACACTGATGATGATGCTTCTGCCCTTACTTTTGTGTGGATTGTGTAGAATGCTTTTGCAATGACATGCTGGACCATCTGAATAGAGAATGGTTCGTCATATCCAATGATAATGTCCGTTTGCAGCATTGAAATATATTTGGATTTGGATGCAAGTTTTACTCCTTGGCAGATCGAGCAGCAGCGAACCCTTCTCGGCAGATTGAGCAAGCAGCGGGTGAGCTCCTAGGCAGATCGATGAACCTCTGGGAAGGCAGGTGGCTGTGTAGGAAGCAGGCGGCGGCGATGCAAGCAGCAGTGAGCTCCTCTGCAGCGGACCCTTCTCGGCGGCAACCGTTTTGTTTTTTCAGGATTAAGGACTTGTTCAACTGTAGCTGTATGTTAGGAGGAAGAGAAGGAAATACTAAACTACCCTTTAGTCTCACGGGAGAGTTTTTAATCAAATCAACGACTGCAAAATTTTCTTAGGCAAGGAACCGGTGGTTTAACAAAGCTCTTATTTATTTATTTATTTATTTATTATAAGGGAAATGAGAGGAGACTCATTCATCATGCTCGTATCGTGTCAATAGTATGAATATTACGAGTAGTTGGGCAGTAGCACAATTATTTATTAATTAATCGGCTGCAGGCAGTTAGCTGTTATCGGGTGACCGACCACCTCTGCCTCCACTTGGATCGGTTCCGACTGCCTAGTTCCAGAACAAGCGCCGTGCCAGGGCAACCCCCGTGTCTGATTGGCTAAGCGATAGCCGTGCAGTCTCTCTCTCGCGTGTCGCGTCGTGCGTGCGCGCCATGCGGTTTTCGAGGCTTCCAGCCCCGCTGGCTGCTCAGCTTGGGCTCTGTCTGTGCCTTGCCCCCGGTGCATGCCGCACGCACCACATGTCCGCCATGTGTTCGACCGCGATAGCGCCGGCCAATCTTGTCGTCGTCCCGATATCAAGCCCTGTTTGGTGCCACGCATGAGCTATCACACTTCATTTTTTTTTGTCTTCAGCTAGTGTGGCGGAAAAAAAAAATTTATGAAGCAGTGCTGCAGATGTTGATCACTATTGTTCAAGTGAGATCAAAACAGCCTTTACACGCATGCATGGCGGGGTTACGATCCATAAATTTCGGACGGGATCGTAGCATGTAATGCTGCAAATTACCGGTCGTTCATTAAGTCACATCTACTGTAGTGAAAAGGTGTTGCATGGATCACTGTTTGTAGCAGTGTTGCATAGAAAATTTTTTTCCGTGTGTGGCACCGATTCTATGGGCTCGATTTGCTCGTTAGATTTGACAGTCAATTGTGTATCCGAGCATAGACTGTCAGAACCGAATCAACTTTTATAGTCAGGGAACGGCCGACAACACAGAAAAATGTCTCTTCTATTGATAGAAAGTGAATTTGGAAAATCCATATGGCAAATATGAAATCGGGATATGCGGTCATAAGGGAAATAGAGAAGAGAGCCAAAAAAATATATATTAAGTTAGAATCATATGAGCTGGTGTTAACACGCAACAATACACATGTACCAAGTGACAGTCAAATATTCAGTTGCATGCGCCTTCAACCCGTGGAATGATCGGCTAATTAAATAGTGTTATGTGAGTGAAAATAACTTAATAAAATAAATAAATTAATAATAGTTTAAATAAACAGGACCAACCAGATCCCACAAAGACATGCAAAAGTACCCCATCTCCTAAATCTCGTATTTTAAAAAAAAAATGCGAAAACAATCAGGACAATGAAATAAGATGGAATATAATTTTTATTTTATTTTCATCTGTACTTGCAGCATGACCAATAATTTGGCCTGCTATAGGCTACATGGGTTTATTTACAGACCAAATACTATTTGGATACCTATAGATATGAATATGGACAGCTACAATAAACCTTATTAGATTTAGTTACGGATGTATATTAAATTTAAATATTCAGATACAAATACGGGTTCTCCTTAAAATAAAAGTGGTTAACATTACGAGTCGAATACATATTCACGACAACGGGGCCCACTAGAAGGGAAATCAGAAACATGTTCTAGTTCTTTATGTACAAATTTTTTCTTCGAGTACACAAAAAAATACGCTTTTAAGATCGAGAAATAATCATAGTTGTAACTATGAATATGACACGTCAGGGAATAAGTGTTATATAATTGGTTCTGTCCTTCCTTAACACAAGGAGATCATAAGCTATTACTCGCTAGCCACCAAACGCGTGTTTTTGCGCGTCGTCTCCCCTGCTTAACTTGTTGATCTAGGAAAGAATCGTCGCATTACCTCAGCTTGCGACGCTTGTGGGGTTAACCTTTCACTATGATGATGTCGTCGTGGACGCTTGTGGGTGCCGTCGAAGGCTTCGTCTGATCATTGAGGAATATCATCTGATTCATCATCAACACCTCTCTACATGCCCTTAGAAGACAGGACGCGTGAAAATGGATCTGCGGCCTATCCTCCTATCCTACCGTGGATTGGTAACTTTGGTTGTGTATCCGCAGTCGTGGCAGAGGCAGCCGCGGCAGTGACGGCTTAGGTAAAATCTTGTCGGTGAATTGCCTTAAGCCTCTCGGCAGCGGAGTCGATCAGGTGGGCGAGAAAGAGTGGCCATGTAAGCATATACGTGGGGGTGGCACTGGTTTTTTTGTTCGCGCGCCCCTACAACATGAAAAGCCTCATCAGAATCGTGTGTTCTCTCTCTCATCTCTGCCTCCCAAATCCCAGTCCCAGGCTTGCTTGCACCCTCGACCTCCCGCCGTAAACGTGCCAGACCGAATGTAGGTGGCGCGGCCTCTACTTTTAAGGAAGGCAGTTGCTGCAACCGCGGGACAGGTCAAACCAAACCAAACCCAACCCAACCCGCGAGTCGCGACGTCCGGCCGCCCCACGTCCCCCTTAACCGTCCGTCGGCCTCAACGCGGCGAAGCAAAACACAGTCCGCATCCGTATCCGCTTGCCTTCCCATAAAAAGAGTCCGGCACGCAGCCCCACCGCCTGATCACAACTCGATCGCCCAGCCACTTGGTTTGGTTACAGCGATCATCAGCGCTGGCCACCCGGCCATGGAGAAGAAGCTGCTGCTGCCGCTGGCGCTGGCGGTGGCACACAAGCACGCGCACGGAGGCGGCGGCGTGGAACGGATGTGGGCGCGGCCATGGCGGTGGGCCAAGACCGCCTTCTTTCTCGCGGCCATGCTCGCGTCGCTCCTGCTCGTCTGCGCGCCGCCGCTGCTCGTCGTGCTCCTCGACCTCGCGCTCCCGCCGGCGCTCCTCTCCGCGACCTTCCGCGCCAGCGGCGGCGACGGTTCGTTTGTGCCGGCGGTCGTGGCTCAGGCGCGGGCGTTCGACTTCCGCTCCTCGCTCGTCGACCTGCCCGCCGTCTCCGCGGCGCGCGCGCTGCTCATCCTCTGTTAGTAGCTCCGCTGATCGGCTTTCGAATTCCTCCCTGCTCAGCTGATGAACTGACCGCACCGCTTCTCGTGTCGCGTCGTGGCACAGGCGCGTACGTGGTGTGCGGCGGAGGCGGCACGTACCTAGGGGTGGTCGTGGCGTGCGCGACCGGCTCCGTGTGCTACGTGCTCGCCAAGGCAACGGCCGTGCTGCCGCGCCGCGCCGCGGGGGACGTTCGCGCCGTGCCCGCCGCCGCCGGCCCGGAGGCCATGCTCCTGCTCTCGCTGGCGCTCGCCGCCGCGCACCTCGCCGCGGCGTACCGGACCAGCTGCCGCGAGCGCCGGCGAATGCTCGTGTACAGGATCGACGTCAAGGCGCCGTGAGTACTACTACTACCGTCGCAACCCAATTTCTCCATCCGCCTTTAGCTTCCGTGCTGCGAATTGCACGCGCTTCTGCTGCTCAAAGCTTCACGTCTGCGCAACGCAATACTCCTGGATGCGAATTACTACTGTACTGTACCTTTTTTTTTTTTACTTGAGAGAGAGGAAGAAAAAAAAACTTTCTTCGCAGCGTATGATGACCTTGAGCATAGTGGGTGGCATGATTATTCTCACGAATAATCCAGGCATTTTGTTGGGTACATCGACACCCGGTCGACTCTGCTTTCGATCTGTGACAGATTCTCGGTGCATAGTCATTAACGCGTTCCATTGTTTAGGCACAAAGGTTAAGACAGGCTAGTTGCATCTTGCCAGACTAGATAGTATCTACTGCCTCTGCAACCACCTTATTATTATAAACTGTATAATTATTGCCATAGTCTAATTGGGCATCCAGATAAACGCAAGAAATACTTCTTCTTCTTTTTTGCTGATGAGAAAAGTTAATTAAAGAGCCTTTTGTTTTCCTGAACAAGTAGTTAACTTTCTATATGCAGGTGAGGTTAAAAGGAGGCCATCATCAAACACCCAAAGGGCTGAAGCAGTGTAGCGTCTGACTCCCTGTTCCCATCATCCTCACCATTAGCATCCGCCACATCACCATACGTGTACGTAGAAAGATATTTTTTCCCCCTTTATTTAGGAGCAAATTTTGGTTGAGTTCGTCTTCGTCATGTGTACACTAAGAAGCGTTGTTTCTCGTGTAACTACTGTCACTGCCGCAAGTGAACATAAACTACTGTAAATACGAAACAGTCATATGCTCTGTTATTATACATGCACCCGGCCTCCTGCGATGCAGATGCAGACGCAGGACGAGCCGCGTTCGACGCTCGGTTTCTCTTCTGTGTCCATACATAGGATAGCAGCTGCAGTTTTATACGTATGTCCTCCTTGTGGAAAACCAGACTTGTACGTGTATCTGAAGATACTAGTCGGTAGCTGCACTGCACATAAAACCCTGCTGGACTTGTGAAGAAAATTTCCACGCTATACCAAACACACATTCAGAGAAACTTCGTTTTCACTGAAGAATTTTCGCTTTTCGAAAGGAGAAGACACGGCTCGGGTCAATGGCGTTCTACCGCCTCCTTTTTACGTTTCAAACCAAGCTACTTCAGGACAAAAATTAGAGGAGACATCTGATTCTAAAACCAGGAACCCTCTGGTTGTTCTTGACTCCAGAGAAGTCGTATCTTTCGTCAGGCTTGCGGTCTACAGGATGCGTTTAGCAAGTTTCTGAACAGTGAAAACGGACAGTACCAATTTGGAAGCGCCAGTTCACACCGTGGAAGACAGAAGACACCGTTCAGAGCGCAGGCAAGAGTAAAAGAGATTGGGGCCAAAGAGTAGCTTGCGGTTGGGTCAGTTGACGTGAACAGAGTAGTCCTGTTACTGAGCGACCAGCGCACACCCAACGTTGGTTGGGCGCATGTCGGTTTTCAGGTCGTGCTGCGTTCAAGGCTCAAGCTTGCCAAGATAATGGAGCGCTCTGTTAAATATATATCCCTGTCATGTCTAGGTACAATGTATTAGGCCTAGATATATGGTTAGTGCTCATATGGTTAGCACATGTATAGGAGGTTTTGTAGATTGATTTGATGAGATTGTTACCATGTAACAGCCACCGCAGGAGGGCTATTCTCCTGCCTATTTAACATGTAACCGAGGGCCTGTAACGGTACCTCGTTCCATCCACTTTTACATGGTATCAAAGAGCTGTTTTTCCCCGCGGAATAGGTTAGATCCATGGCGCAAACTTCTGCTGCTGCCGCCGCCGCCGCGGCTGCGTTCGCTTTCAACTTCCTTCCACCCGTCACCGAAAAGCTTACCCGTGGCAACTACACCATGTGGAACGCTCAAGTGACCTCTACCCTCTGTGGCGCTCAATTCGACCACTACCTCTCGCCTACGACGACCCCACTAGAAAAGTTCCTGGAAGGCGAGGAGGATCCGGCTACCAAGAAGAAGGTCGCCCCGGTCATCAACCCCGACTACACCAAATGGGTGGCTCAGGACCAACAGGTCCTGAGCTACCTGTTCTCATCACTGTCCAAGGAGGTTTTTGCCCAAGTCTCGTCGTCAACAACGTCGGATGCGCTGTGGGCTGCAATCCAAGTGTTGCACGCCTCACAGTCCCGTGCACGCGTGATCTCCACACGCATGGCACTCGCCACGACCACCAAGGGCTCGTCGTCCGTGGCCGAATACATCACCAAGATGAAGGGGCTCGCGGATGAGATGGCATCTGCGGGTCGCAAGTTGGAGGATGAAGAGCTTGTCTCTTACATTCTCACAGGGCTTGGAGAGGATTTTGACGGCCCTGTCTCCGCGATCTCGGCGCGTGTTGAGCCTATCACGGCCGCTGAGTGCTATGCTCAATTCACTAGCCATGAGAAGTGCAAGGAGATGCATGGCGGAGGTTCTCATTCCTCTGCCAATGTCGCCACCAAGGGAGGCAAGAGTGGCAGCACCTTCTATTCCCGTGGTGGGCGCAATGGAGGCCCCCCCGGGGGGGGGGGGGGGATTCAACCGTGGAGGCGGTGGTGGACGCGAGCGTGGCGGCGGTGGAGGAGGCAAGAATTTCTTGACCGGTGTCCTCTGCCAAATCTGTGGTAAGGAGGGCCACATGGCGCACCGCTGTTACAAGCGCTTTGACGAGCGTGTCACCGGACCACCTGAACAACACAAGAGTGCATCCTCAGCAACCACTTCTTCCTATGGGGTGGATACAAACTGGTATATGGACTCTGGCGCAACCGATCACATTACCGGTGAACTTGACCGGCTGACGGTGCGTGACAAATACCATGGCCATGATCATGTTCATGCTGCCAATGGCTTAGGTATGAAGATTTCACATGTTGGTCATTCTACCTTGCATTCCCAACACCATCCTATCCACCTAAGAAATATTCTTCATATTCCTAGTTCCAGTAAGAGTCTTGTTTCAGTAAACAAGTTAACTCGTGATAATGATGCCTTTGTTGAGGTTCACCCTAACCAATTCTTTATAAAGGAACGGGCGACGAAGAAAACTCTTCTCAGCGGTAGATGTGAAGGTGGCCTCTACCCTCTCAAATCCTTGAGCCAGCCATCTACAGAGAATAAACAAGCCTTTTCGGCTATCAAGCCAACAACTCCCTTGTGGCATCATCGACTAGGACATCCTGCATTCTCCATAGTACAGGAAATTCTTAGTCGTCATAATCTTGTTTTTGTTAGGGATGGACATAATAATCACGTCTGTGATGCTGTGTCAACAGGGTAAAAGTCATCAATTGCTCTATCCAAAGTCTACTAGTGTGTCAAGTAGTCCTTTGGATCTTGTGTTTTCAGATGTATGGGGACATGCACCGACCTCGGTTGGTCGTTATTCATATTATGTCAGTTTCATTGATGATCATTCTAAATTTACATGGATTTACTTGCTGAAACGTAAATCTGAAGTTTTTTCCCGATTTCGTGAGTTTCAAAGTCTTGTTGAACGTCAATTCAATAAGAAAATCCGAGCCATGCAAACGGATTGGGGAGGGGAGTATCAATCACTAAACACATTCTTTAAACAAGTCGGCATCATCCACCTAGTATCCTGCCCCCACGCTCACCAGCAAAACGGTGCTGCAGAACGCAAGCATAGACACATAGTCGAGGTTGGCCTCACTCTCCTGGCTCATGCGTCCATGCCCCTTAAGTTTTGGGACGAGGCCTTCTTGACCGTTGTTTTCCTCATAAACCGCCTACCCACCAAAATCCTCAAAAACAATACTCCCATTTTCCAACTCTTGAGTGAACATATGGATTACACTTTTCTCCGTACGTTTGGTTGTGCGTGTTGGCCTTACCTCCGACCATACAACTCACGAAAACTGTAGTTCCGCTCCAAACAATGTGTGTTTCTTGGCTATAGTAACATGCACAAATGATTCAAGTATTTAGATCCCAAAGATGGTCGAGTTTATATATCCCGTGATGTAGTTTTTGATGAAACCGTGTTTCCCTTTGCTTCTCTTCACCCAAACGTTGGCGCACGGTTGAGAGCCGAACTTTCCCTTCTTCCTGATATCCTTCACAATCCACACTCTACTTTTGGGAATGCTCGGTTACATGACAAGCATTTGAATTCTTCTAACCAGATTGACCCTTTACTTGATTGTGGTGAAGCTTGTTTGGAAACAGGAGCAGATTCGGGCGCAAAACGGATCCAAATCAGGATCACAGGGCGCTAAACATGGTAATGATCCGCGTCATTTCATGTGCTCCCCACCGGGGGGCAGCGGCGCACTCGAAGCAGATTCGCCTGCGCACGGTGGCGGTGGATCGGGCAGGGCATCCACTCCGGGATCGTCGTCCGCGCGTCAGGACTCGGCACTCGTCGGATCTTCTACGGATGCACCTGATAGCCACACAGGTGTTGACCCGGCCGCACCAGACGTCCTGCCACAAGACGATCCCGGTGTATCTTTCCAGGCGGATTCGCCTGCCGGATCCAGTGCGGCTGCTGGGCAATCCGGTACGGGGACCAATTCAGAGTCCTCGCACGAGTCTTCACCTCCTGCATCACCTACAACCACGCCGACCTCTCCAGCCTCGCCGAGTCCTGTACATGACGTGCCTCCACAACGTGTTACGCGCCTTCAGCGTGGCATCTCCAAGCCCAAGCAGTACACTGATGGGACGGTGCGTTGGGGCTTGGTTGCTGCATCTTCCGAAGAACCAAATATAATTGACGAAGCTTTGAGTGATCCTCGGTGGGTTGCTGCCATGAATGCCGAGTATGAAGCACTGATTCGTAACAAGACCTGGCGTCTCGTGCCTCGACTAGCAGGGAAGAATGTCATCGGCTACAGATGGGTATACAAGGTAAAACAAAAATCTGATGGGTCCATTGATCGATACAAGGCACGCTTAGTGGCAAAAGGGTATCGTCAACAGTATGGGATTGACTATGAAGACACTTTCAGTCCGGTAGTTAAAGCTGCAACAATACGCCTCATTTTATCAGTTGTTGTGTCAAAAGGATGGGTCCTCAGGCAACTGGATGTTCAAAACGCCTTCTTGCATGGAATTCTCAATGAAGAAGTGTATTTGGACCAGCCTCCCGGGTATGCTGATCACCATCATCCACAGTATGTTTGCAAACTTGACAAGGCACTATATGGACTGAAACAAGCCCCACGTGCATGGTATGCACGTCTTTGTGCAAAATTGGTAGCTCTCGGTTTTGCTCCTTCAAAGGCAGATACTTCCTTGTTCTTCTACACTAAAGGCAATCATAGAATTTTTGTTCTGGTATACGTCGATGATATCATCGTGGCTAGCTCATCTCCTGACGCCGTAAGTGCACTTCTTAGTGATCTAAAAAAGGACTTTGCCTTGAAGGATCTTGGTGATCTTCATTATTTTCTAGGCATTGAAGTAAAGAGAAACACAGAGGGATTGGTCCTGAATCAAGAAAGGTATGCGGCTAGCATATTGGCTCGGTCAGGTATGGAGCAGTGCAAGATCATTGATACACCATTATGCAGTACTGAAAAACTCAGTGCCACTACTGGTAGTAGCCTTGGATCCGATGATGCAACAAAGTACATAAGTGTAGTTGGTAGTTGGAGCACTTCAGTACCTAACACTGACCCGACCAGACATATCTTTTGCGGTTAATGAGGTATGCCAATTTCTACAAGCGCCTACTACAACTCATTAGAGTGCAGTAAAACACATCTTGAGATATTGAGAGTTCCTATGTGATTTTGGTAATTGAGTGACAACTTAGGTGAACTAATATGTGTTCAAGTGATATATACACAGGAGTTTAGTTCACATGTGATTGTGTGATGAAGGAGCTTATTGCACATGAGACATTACATAGAGTCATGTGATCAAGGTGGAGAAGATCAAGATGAGGCTTGGCTTGATGGACCGGTTGCAAGTGTGAAGGGCAAGCGGGTGATGCTTGGCGCCGATGGACCAAGACAACGGTGAAGAGCAAGTGAGGTCAAGATCGATGAACCAACACGGTCATGTGATGATATGGAGTGGATCATATCATTTGACAAGTGGTTGGTGCATGTATTGCATCAACATTGGAGAAGGAGATGGAATGGAATGCACAAGGCAAAGGTATAACCATAGGGCATTTCATTTCACTGGTCATAGGTGTGTAGAGAAGTTTATGACCGGGTTTAGGATAGATATCCGTACTATCAAGAGGAGCAAACTTGTTTGCATATCGGTTATCTAGTGCCACCGTGAGCGATCTAACTTTGTGATACATTAGGATCGAGTGGCGCGGTGAGACCAAGTGAAAATGCTTTGAAAATGATTGTGAAAAATACTAACTCACATACACAAGGTGATGAACACATTTGTGTTAGCACATGAGAAGCAAAGGAAGAAGTGCAGAGGAGTCTCGGCTGGAAACCGAGCTCCAGACGCTAGGGCCTTAGGGGTCCGGACCATTGGTGAATGGGTCCGGAACCTAACCCTAGGTCTCGGCGTGGAAGTGGAGTCCAGACGTTGATCCGGACGCTGGGGCCTGGGTGGTCCGGACCATTGGTTTTGCGTCCGGTCACCTGCCCCGTGACTGTGTTGAGCTAACTAAGGAGGTCCGGACACTGTTCGTTGTCCAGATGGTAAACTCCGGCCCTGCGTCCAGATGTTGGAGCTCTCTGTACTCCTCTGGTGGTTTTATCCGGACGCAGAGTGTTGGTCCGGAGTGGCACTGTTGTGCGCGTCCGGAGACGCGTGGCGGCGATCGAAGAGCGCGCAATCGAGAAGATCTTGGAATGAAATACTGCTTTGATTCATTGTGATATGGATCAAATGGACTTGAGGGATGTGTAGGCCTTTGAGTTAGCTTTCCAAAAAATCCAAGATCATCGAAATCGGAGTTCGGAGCTAAGAGATACGAACGTTTTCGTGCAGTCTACACTGATCCAGACGCAACAGTCCGGATGCGTCTGTATTGCTCCAGACGCAGCGTCTCTGTAGGTCCGGACACGTCTGTATTGGTCCGGAGCTGCGCTGTAGCTTGCATCCGGAGCTGTCCAAAGGGCCGTTAGAGAGGGGGGAACAACTAGTTTCGATGGGGTGACTATTTATAGCCCTTGGCCGGCCCTTGGGGCTGGTTGAGCACCTTGGGGTTGTGTTACCCTTAGTTGTGCTTGGTTGGGAGCCTTCTAACTCACACACCTTTGATAGAGTTCATTCAATTGTATGAGAGAGCGATTACTAGTGCGTTGCTTTGAGAGATAGCTTCGTGTGGCACTAGGTGATCGACTTGCAAGCTCGTGGTGCTTGTTACTCTTGGAGGTTGCCACTTCCTAGACGGTTTGGTGGCTTGTGGCTCCGTCGAAGCGCGCAAGAAGATTGTGCGGCGCTCCAGAGAAGAGCTTGTGAGGGGTATTGTGCTCGCCCCGCGGGGATCGCGAAGAGCAACTCTAGTTGAGCGTGTCATTGAGCTACCCTCACTTGTGGGTGGATTCTTGCGGCGCCCGAGTTAGTGGGCTAGGCTTGTGAACGCCTATTATCCCCCGAATCACCAAGTGTGTGGTCGACACAACGGGGACTAGCTTGGTGGCGACCAAGTGAACCTCGAGAGAAAAATCACCATGTCAACCTTGTACATCTTCTCGGTGGTTTGCATTCTCCAAATCACTAGCTTGTATTTACTTATTCATACTTGTGCTAGTGGTTAGTCGTTGCTCTTGTAACTAGTTAGCTTGTGTAGCTTAACTAGTTGCCTTCTAGCTTGTGTAGCTTAGAAGTAAGATCTTGAGTGACTAATTGGCTTGTGTAGCCTTGTTAGTCACATTGCTTAGTTTGTGTAACTAAGTAAGTTGAGCTCTCTAGTTAGGCTTGTTTAGCCTTGCTATTGAGTGTTGCTAGTGAGCTTAGGTGCTTTGTGCTTTGCCTACTAGTATGTGTAGTTGCTCCCCGGTGTGCTTAAAGTACTAGTTGCTTAGGTTTGTGTGACCTTGCAACCTAGACTTGTTTAGGTGAACCTCCTAGCTTGGCACCTTAGTTAGCATAATAGACATATTTGCTAGGTGCTAGAGTTATAGATAGAGGGGTGTAGTCTTTGCTAGACCGATAGTTTTATTTCCGCATTTAATTCGGTTAGTCGCTGCGCTTAAGTTTTAGAAAAGACTATTCACCCCCCTCTAGTCCGCCATCTCGACCCTACAGATATGTAAGAGGCACCTTGAATCTTGGTCTCAAGTTTAGAAGATCCAATCCACATTGGTTAGTGCCTTCTCGGATGCTGATTGGGCGGGAGATGTGGATGATAGACGACCTACAGGAGGTTTTGCCGTGTTCCTTGGGAACAATCTAATCTCATGGAGCGCAAGGAAACAACCCACGATATCAAGATCCAGCACGGAGGCCGAGTATAAGTCCCTAGCTAATGCTAGTGCTGAAATGATGTGGGTTACTCATTGAGCTTGGTATATCACACCCTCCTATGACTCGGTTATGGTGTGATAATTTAGGTGCCAAATATCTCTCCGAAAATCCGGTTTTCCATGCACACACAAAGGACATTGAAATTGACTTTCACTTTGTGCGAGAGAGAGAGTGGCCCAAAAACTGATGGAGGTCAGATTCATTAGCTCTGAAGATCAAGTAGCTGATGGATTCACTAAAGCCCTACCGCGTGTAAAGTTGCAAAATTTCAGAAACAATCTTAACCTTGTAAGTGGCTAAGATTGAGGGGGAATGTTAAATATATATCCCTGTCATGTCTAGGTACAATGTATTAGGCCTAGATATATGGTTAGTGCTCATATGGTTAGTGCTCATATGGTTAGCACATGTATAGGAGGTTTTGTAGATTGATTTGATGAGATTGTTACCATGTAACAGCCACCACAGGAGGGCTATTCTCCTGCCTATTTAACATGTAACCGAGGGCCTGTAACGGTACCTCGTTCCATCCACTTTTACACGCTCGTTCGGCTAAAGTACAAGTGGTGACTGATGGAATGGATGTGCTCTGAAGGTGGGGGTGGTGACAGCAACAGTATGCAGCCCCTGACAAGATGTAAGTTTGATGCTAAAACACGTACTACGCAGGTCTTATCGTGAAGCATCGAGTGCATGTTTGGTTCGGGGCCATAGAATGACGAATGTTTGGGCCACGAAATTGTGCCAAGTCTGTTTCGAAGTTCGAAAATGAAAAGGCTTTGCAGTAGACATGACATGACCCAAACAGATCCGTCACGAACAATTTGGAGGCATGAAATTTGTAAATGAGAAGATCCCATCTGGACATCTTTCCACTCTGTTTGCTTTTTCATCCAAAGAAATATCCAGTTTGTTTGCTGGAAAACCTTTTTTTTTAAGAATTATTTGCTGGAACTTGATGAAACATGGAGTACTATAAACAGGAGAACCTGTCCAAACTTTCGACGGACCGGTTAAGAAGGTCGGCCCAAGCCCAACAGTGGCTGGGGATGGAAGGGTACTGGCCCACTAAAGTTACACGGATGAGCGGACAGCCCCATCTGTGCATTAGGAAGAAGTCCATTTAGCTTCATCAACTATCAACGCCGTTTAATTTTTTCTCTTACAATATAGATATATAGAAAAGTACAAAACTATATATTATACACCCTAAATTGTATAATAATGCTAGATAAATCACACCACGAGATAGTTTTTACCAGGTTTTAGCCTATGCAACGCCACATCAGTCGTCCGCCCAATATGTGGATGGTTCATAGGTTAAATGGACTTTTCAAAATGTAAAAATGAAAAAAAAAATCCAACATTATCTTTGAAAGTTTATTTTTAAAAAAGGCCTAGCTAGGCCCTGATCAAATAAATGACACCCGCGTTCGTACTAATAAATAGAATCAAGTATGAGGTGGTTGTCACTTGGCCTTCGATGGTTGTCAGTTGTCACTGTTGACTAATTATAATAAACAAAGTCACTAGCAAATAAACAAAGAAAATGATACCAAGGAAAACTCAAATAATTCTAAGCTAGGTGCCAGCCGATAGAGCATGATTTTAGGAAAATGTAGATTAATATTTTTTCTGATTTAAAACAGATTTTCTAGGATCAAACCAGATTTTTACAATTTTTTAATTGCTCAACTTTTCTAAAAATAGTATTTCAATAACTTCTTTTAATTGGTAAAGTTTATTCGGTTTCCTTGAACTATTATCACAATCTGATTTAGCTCTTTCAGGGCTCTGACATATATATGACCGGTTGATTTGGCGCCACTTACATATCCGGTATTAGGCTATCCGCACTCTTTGTCCTCCATATTTATCCTCTAAAATGAATATTCCGTCCTGGTCAGCAAGATTTTATCCTCTATACATATTTCTTCCGCGCCTATCATCTTCTATATCTCATACTCTATATAAACTATCAACAGTAGGACCCACATATTTATAAATAAAATTTATCTAAATATATTCATGTGAGATCTTGTTTTGAAGGATTTATTGAAACAAATTTAATGATGCAAACGGAATATAATTTGACATTTTAGTTTGTGAGTTATAACATTTTTTAGTTAATTGCAATAGTAAAGACACGCAAAACAAGACACATACATCCAATCATGTGCATACACTGCTAGAGAAAAGGCTTTTAACCCCGGTTGTAGAGGGTCCTTTAGTCCGGTTGGTGGAACCGGGGCTAAAGGTCCTCCCAGAATTAAAAAATAATAATCCTTCTCATCTGAGCCCGCCTGAGATTCGAACCTAGGACCTCATGCATGCCTCGCGCGTAGCTAACCATCCAACCTACATAACACATTTGTTAACAAATTGGACACTTCACTTTTGAACCACACAACGAGGGACTAAAAGGTCTATCTTTAATCCCGGTTGGTATTTTCAACGGGGACTAAATGTTCTGGACATTTAGTCTCGGTTGGTAATACCAACCGGGACTTTTTTAGCCCCGGTTGGTGTTACCAACCGGGACTAAAGATCTATTAGTCTCGGGCGCAAAAAAAATCGAGATTAAAGCTCATTTTGGACATCGACGAAAGGTCTGTTTTCTAGTAGTGATACGACATCCATACACGAATACGCCGATCTCGGGCGTTCAGTAGCTTCGTAGCGTACTCAGTGTCGGGGATTTTTACTCTAAGAGCAAGTATTATGGTTGGCTACAAGAAGACTGAATACTTATGTGGAGGAAAGAGGGGAGGAGAGGTGGGCTGTAAGCTTACAGTCAACCCAGACACAATAGCCAAGAAAGTTTGTGAGAGAGACAAGTGAGTCATATTATATATATATATATATATATATATATATATATATATATATATATATATATATATATATATATATATATATCCATAGTAAATAGCAAACCATTATATGAGTGGGCTAAAAGAAGACTGTAAGGAATCTTTACCGCCAATGGTTGATTATATTATTAGTCTTGCTCTAAATAAAGGTTACGATGGATACAGGATGATTTTAGAGTCCATGGTCCGCTCAGTCTTAGACAATTTAGGGTATAGATAGATAGAATATTTGGTTTTGTAATTCAAGGAGAGAACGGAAAATCGAATAAGGTCAATATATAGTTCAGGAGGTGAGATGGACTTTTTGCTATACAGCAGTATTGGCCGTTTATCTCAGATCGATGTGAACGAAGGAAATAGAATGTACGGTGAGGTGGTGGCCGGGAGCATCTCCTTTGACTATAGATCAGGTGGAAAAAGGGTCCTGGCCGGCATACCAGAAAGGCAGATCATGAGCTACTGTAAAGTGTGAATGACAGATACCAACAGAGAAGCCGATCGACGGTAATAGTTTTAGGGAGAGTTTAGTGCATCAACTAAAGTTTAGAGGACATTTTAGAGGGTGTTTGATAATTTATGGTCTAAAATCACCTAATTTTAGCTACTAAAGTTTAGTGGGCTATAACCAAACACCCCCTTAGTCGTTTCATTATTCTTTACGTGCGTGTCGGCAATCCGGCCGGTACTGTTCAGAGTCACCGGCCGGCGGTGACCAGTACGTGCACGCCTCGATCATATGGGCCAGGTGCAGCGGCTCGCTCGGCACACACTGCATGGGCACACGGGTCAACCACCGCATCTATCTGTTCCGCGACAACGAGAGAGATTGCATGCACCGCGCGCGCTCTCCTCGGCGGCGGGCGAGCACGCAGCGGACGCGGCCTGGCCACGCAGGGAGGGAGCGGCACACGTTGTCCTGGACTCCTGGAGCTGGATCGAGAGCAGCACGAAAGGCGGGTGGTGCCATCTCATCAACACGGGCGCTGTCTGTCTCTGTCCGCCTCCCTGCCCTGCCCTGCCCTGCACTGCCCTGCTGGTACGGAGTAGTACGTACGGTACGATGACCCATGCGGGCATGCATATGCTCTCCTAGTTCTAGGTCCATACCGGCATGCATCCATGAAGCCGTACAGGAGGCCGGGTGGCAACGGCATTGCCATCGATCAGTTGTTATATATCACTGTCAGCTTATTTATGTATAGTAGCCGGGAGCGATCAGTTTTCTGCACGAGAAGCATGTGCGTGGCGAGCAATCCGGCCGGTGGTGCAGCTAGCTCTCGGCACACGAAATTACAAGGCAGACGTAGTACTACGTGCGACAGACAGGATAGCTATAATATGCTGCCTGCCTGCCTAATAGCGCGCTAAAGCCAGCTAGCTGCTTGGCTACTTGCTAGGCAAGCGAGCGAGCGCCGCCGACCTGCGCTGCGACCGGCCATCCGCTTCGAAAGCCCCGTCCCAACGGACGCGCGCCTGCTTAAAAAGTTTCCGCGGGGATCCAAGCTCATGCCGGATGGAAGAGAGTAATACTGTCTATTCCTCTAAATTCATCCGTTATTTGTCTTAGTTATCAAAATTCTCTTCTCTATACACCTTTTTTCCGCACCCATCATACTCTATATCTCGTACTTCATTTCAACTACTAAAATTATAGCTTATTTATAACTTTATCGGAATATATTCATCTGAGATCTTGTTTTGAAGCATTTATTATAACGAATTTAATGGTGTAATCGAAATTTTATTTGGATTTTTGGTTTGTTAATTATAACATCTTTTTAGTTGCTTGAACTTGTGGGACCCACCCTGCCCTCTCTCTCTCCTCCCTCCCACACATCCTACCTCTGTGCGCGGCAGCGCCTGGGGCCCACGCCTCTCCTGTAGCGTGACCCTCCGTATCACGCTTTGTATGGCGGAAGCACGCGGCAAGTGACTAGGTTAGCGTTCAGCGGTGCGCGTTTTTTTGACGCTAAAAGCTGAGCTGGGATGGATAGCGGGGCCTTCCCAGTACGCGCTGCGGTCAATCTAAAGTAGTGGACATGCGCGTGCCGCGTGAGCATAGAGCTACGTCTGATGATCGATGAGTGACTGCCTGATAACAACTGGCCGCGCGCGCGCAGGAACGTCGTCTGTTCTGCGATCGAGTTGCCGGCCAAGACACGCGGTTTAATCATCAGTTCCAGTTCCATACATGCATGCTAGCTGATCGATCACTGTACGTACGTGTGGTCTTGCTAAAACTAAAGAGCGTGGTGGCCACATGCCCACACAGCGTTACGTGCGTACACGACCCTGATGCCGCCCTTTTTGCAGCGGGCACCGTGTTGCAAAGCGCTGTGTCGGCATTCTAGGCTTCTAGCTACGCTTATGATGGTCCTCTATCAGCCCGGTTCCCAGTTCTAGGGGTTGTTTAATTTTGGTGTGCAGCCTTGGCACGCCATGCAAAGTGTGGCGTGCCATGTAAAGTGTGGCGTGGCAACCACAGTAGTGACATTGTGTGGTGAGAGAAGTAGCCGCCACACTTTAGCGAGAATCAACACACACTAGTCACGTGGCTGCCTCAGCGTACTTGCAAACGAAACAACAGCCGAAGTACCGTGGCAACAAAGAGCGTGGCGTGGCGAGCGAAGCCGGGAAACCAAACAACCCCTTATACGGTCCTAGCAGAAGGAAAATAAGGACTATCCGTGAAGCGCTTCAACATGGAATTTGGATTAAAGACATTGTATATAACCTGAACAACAGTGTTCTCGTAAAATGCTCCAGGAGAATTGCTACAGTCCATGAAGCTAAATCTCAACACACTAGAGGAAGACTAGATTCAAATGGATGCCGGATAGCTCTACCAAGTATACTGCTAAGTCCGCCTACAATATCCAATTTAGTGGCAATATTATCTATAATTTTTCCAGACTGCTTTAGAAGGTTTGGGTTTCCCAGGATGCAAATTCTTCCTTTGGCTAGCTGAGGATACTACAGGATCGGCTATAGTCAGCGCCACACCTTTAGATACGCAGGTGGGGAAATAACTATTTTTGTTGGCTTTGCATTAGGAACCTGGAGACTGTCATATGCGTACACTCTTCTTCGTCGAATGCCCCACCTCCCGTGCCATTCGGGAACATGTGGCTATTTGGAGCAATAACTGGAATGTGTATCCTCTCATTATTGGCTTGTTACTGTGGATATCGAGGTTTATTTGTGGTGCTAATGACTAAGGGAGGAAGCAAAATAGGCCACACCTTAGCGATCTTGATATTATGGTGTTTCCGGAATCAAAGAAATATTGCAGTCTGAGGAGGGTTCTCATACCCTTTTTTTGCAAATAATTTAGAGTGTAATTAACTTTTTTTTTCCAAACCCCACTCCCTGTAGCGATCTGCAACAGGCGGTTGCCCCCTTTATGCATGTAGCCGTAAACTCTGCTTTTTCTTTTTTATTGATATAATGCCGGGCAATCAGATCCTTTGAAGAAAAAAAAACAGGCTTTCGTGAAGTATGAGCGTGCTCAGTGTTTCGTTGGCCGCACCATCCATCTCGACACTTATGGAGCGCCCGAGCTTCCAGGAAAACAGTAATGGCTTCTCTTGCTCTTGAATTCCTTGATGTAGACGCGCGCGGTATGATAGTACTCCCTCCATCCCAAATTATAAGTCATTCCAAGAATCTCGTAAGTCATTCCAAGAATCTTGGAGAGTCAAAGTTTCTCAAGTTTGACCAAACTTATATAACAATAAAATAATATTTATGATGTCAAATAAGTATCATTAGATTCGTTATCAATTATATTTTTATAGTATACTCATTTGATGTTATAAATCTTTATAGTTTTGTCTATAATTCTTGGTCAAACTTGAGATGCTTTGATTCTTCAAGATTTTTGGAATGACTTATAATTTGGGATGGAGGGAGTTACGTGTCAGTGCTAGTGCAGCTGGTACGTGGGAAATAATGCAAGCCTTCGCTGCTCGCTCCATCGCATTATACTGTGCCCTACTCAGCTGTTTATTTCTTGCATGGACTGGAACTAGAACACGTAGTAACAAACAGCTAGGGTCTCATCGTCATATGTAGACCAAATCAAAGAGCAGAGAGTTCTAGCTAGCTATCGGCTCTAGCTATGCGAAATTGACCGTGACTGTGTGGAAAGCTGAAATATGATGTTAGGTTGCAAAATTGGCAGCATCATGGTCTCGCCATAACTTTTGGAAGACTTTTCAGTTGATTCTACCTGTACTTTTCTTATATACAAGTAATAATGAACCACGGATTTTCCAAAGACGACCAATACGGAAGGACTAGCTAGAAAGGCACCTCGGATTCAGAGGCTGATCAGACATTGTAAAAAATCTCATGATTATATATATGTGATGTCCCGGAATCCCTTTTTGAGGATCAAAATTCTCCAGATGCAGTAACTAAAATATCCCCAGAGGTAAACCGCACGCTCTTTGACAAACTTAATTCTGCGGTAGCTACCAACTTGATTAATCGATCGATGTTGAACGGACAGAGATAAATGTGCAGTACTTTCTGTGTTGTCTTATCCGATCTGATCGATTCTCATGAGTCTAGAAACATGCGATTTTTCTGGGCAAGATGACAGTTCAGTCTTGAGTTGGGAGGGAATTTTCCAGTGAAAAGATCAAATTAAGCCGCCATAATAACTCATACTACATAACTAGTGACGGCGGCAGTTTTGATCTTTTATGCGTGTGCATATGGCCATATATATGTTCATGTTCATGCAGCAGGGTATAGCGAGGGTACCGTGTGTACAGACAACCCTGCCAAGTCCTTTTACACCCCGTTTCAACGTAGATATTAATTAGGCCTCATAATTTGGAATTGGTATTGTGATGCTGCCAATGCATTGTTTACCATAGCATTGTTTGGTTGGCTTGGAATTCAGAATTGGAATTTGACACCAATACCAACCGGTATTGGCTATACCTGTCCAGTGGCAGAACCAGGATATTCAAAACTTAGCTATTCCTACTTTCACATCAACGAAAAAATATTAGTAATTTTTTGCCTGCAATGAATGAAAATACTAAAAAATATGACACGGACAGACCGAGAGGCTTTTCTTTTTACTATTTTGGGCAACAATGAGTGAAAATACTACAAAATATGACATATATAATAATATAATGTAAGGACCTGATTAACCTAGAGGGGGGGTGAATAGGCCTGTTTCAAAAACTTAACAACTTGCTGTCAGACCAAGGCCGGGCAGCAGTGCTGATCACCAGAACAGAATGCAATACAATTCAAAATGTAAAAGCTTAATGTAAATTGTGTTTGAATAGAAACCTTCCTAGAGGTGTGGAGAACCTCTAGCATCACCTGAAGGTGGTAGCAACACACCCACCGGGTAGATCGGGTCCAAACCCTAGAAATCACCTTACACACAATATATATGAAAGTAAAGTGACAAGCACATGGTGACACAAGATTTGACCCGTGGTTCAGCTCGCCACCAAAGCTTGCCTACGTCCACGTTGTTGAGATGCGCCACACAAGGCTCAAGCTCACCACAAAGGATAACTCTTTCCTCGGTCTCAAGTCAAGAGAATGAACCCTTGAGATGAGAGAAGTGTATTAGCAAAGGATGGGTGATACAAACTTCCCTAGGCTGCCACGCGAAGGAGGCAAGCTCAAGGGAAACCTCTAGCCGGCTAGGAGAAAAGTTCCAAGAGTAAAGAACTCAAACCGCCAGCCACCACGCAAACCAAATGCTTGTAGGAGTGAAGATCTGAGTGAGAAGCTTATTCTCAAAGCTTGGAGGCTCAATCTCTCAAAGAATGATTGGAAATCAATGGAGGAAAGTGGATGAGTACCAAGGGAAAAGGGAGAGCAAGAGAGAGGCTTCTCTTTATGTTCTTGCGAAATGTGTAAGTCAGAATGGCAGAACTAGCCGTTGGGGGTGAGAGAGGGGTGTTTAAATACCTCCTCACAGTTCACTGGCTGAACAAGTCGCGGCAGTGCCGGGCTATTTGATCTTCAATAAGCTGGCTGATTTGCCCTCTTTATATGTGGAGGTGTGATGTAAAAGGATAGATGCATTTGGTTCACTTGTTGGCATGCGTGTTGAATCCCTCTTAATAGTACGACATACCTAACTCAAATTCAAAGTATAAATGAATTTAAACCCTTTGAGCTTGTAGCCATGCACTTTTGTAATTGAAGGGGTCCGCCAACCTGTTCATCAACCTCCTTAAGTTTAACCTGCTTGTCATACTCACAAAGTCTCATTAGTTTCCTAAATATGTTGTCATGTCACCAAAACCCACTTTAGGGCTTGATTGCACTTTCATATACACATATATACATAGAAGTGTACCAAAATAGTTGGGTATTCCCATGAATGCGGGGATTGAGTCACATTTATCCACCCCGACTTCCAGCCCTGACCGTCAGCTACCGTTGCCCCCAATGCGCGACCATCCTCCGCCGTTGCACCCAATGCGCAGAGATCCACCGCCATCGCCCCCGATGCGTAGCCACCCCCACCGCCATCGTCCTCGTCAGTGCCGGCCAACGCCTCCTTCCCCTGCACTCCTTGTCCCCCATCACCGTCCATGGTGGCCTCGCTTGTGACCTCTCTCTCTCTCACTTGCCATGCCCGAGTCGAGCTCCCCCATGGGCCATGGCGATCACGTCGGCTCCCCTGCTGTTGGCGAGTTGTCGAGGTCGAGCTCCTCCATGAAGGCCTTACTACCCCTGCTGTTGGTGTGCATGCAATGGATGACACCGTCGGTCCACCCCGGGGTCGATAACCCACCAAGGTCGAGCTCTCCCTACCATGAACGCCGACGATGGGTCTTGTTCTAATAGCGGGGTGTGAGGAAGTTTCAATTCTAGGTTTTGCATCCAAACATGTATTAGATTTAAGCTACTTGATAGGATTCCAAAAAATAATTCAATGTCATCCAATCAATAATCGAACTATTTGGTTGTCAGGTCTATAACACTAACATAAACAAATTATACTTGCGGACGTTATTGGAAGACAAATGATTTAAACTAATATCATTTATGTTTGCGTTACTGATGGACGTACCAAATAGTTCTAATATTCGAATTGTAGCGAATTATATATCATAGTTGTATTGGTATTAAACCTAATTGAATTCTAGATGTCTCAATATCTACATTCAAATGGACCCTTAGTGTAAAGTAATCAAGTGTATGATAATAATTGCCAATCGACGCACTTTGCAAGGAACCAAAATACCAACCAACTAAATTTGGCATTACACATCTGGGTGACTAGACCGTCACATAAATTAAGCTCCACTGTTTCCTCCCTCAGCTCCTTGCTAGCTAAGCAGTCGCAAGTGCAGGCACAATATGAACGCCAAGGGTGACGTGAATAATCCGATGAAAGAATCAGGTCCACAGTACGATGCAAAATAAATCTCGCATATATGATAGGACAGAGAAGGAGTTCATCATGGAACGGAGGAATGAACAAGAAGATCTGGTGATAGCTATCTAGAAAAATGTGAATCCAGATTTTGGTGAAAGTGACACGCTACTAGGGTTTTCTTCTTTTATATATATTGGTTAGGTTGCTCTATTGATTATTATGCTTTTCTGTATTCAGAGTGAGCAATCCGTTTGGACTCAACTGCAGGCGGTGTTCTCACTGAGTTTAATTTTAATTTGAAGTGGGCGAACTGAGGGAGGTTGGTATGTGTTGAAGAGGACTGATATGATAGACTGTGTTTTTTATCCTGACATGTACATATATTATTATGTGAAAACCTGTCGTAGTCTGCCAAGATTAAAAGTTCGTGTTGGTTTGAGTCGTTTTCGTTGATGAGTGTGGCTTTTGCTAATGATGGTAAAGCTGGAAGCAGAAGCGCTATATGGGCATCATCAGATGTTTCTTTCTCCCTTGTTTCATTTGCTTTAAGGAGCCTATACTAGATTCATTCATGAATGTCACCCAACATGAATCAGAAAAGTTAAAAAAAAGGCGGGCACCAGAATAGCGACTCCGGCCGACTACATACTACGCATGCATGCAGTGGTTTTGTGCATTCTTGGAGGTCTCACGCTGAGTGGAAAACGCTGATGGGCCATAAAAAATTCTAGGTGGGGGTTAACTCTAGCCGCACGGTAGACCAAAAGCACAAAAAAGCGTAAACACCCATAGCAATCATACAAATTACAGTTAAAATAATAAGTGAGCAATATTTTTAAGACACTACTACCTTAAATTTGAAGAATAAAATATTTAACCATATATGCTACCACTAATATTGGCAATGGCACTAGACACTCGGTCTTGCCCCGCTGAAAGCCCCTATGTTTTATTTTTAATTGAGACAATCAGCGGACTAACATGTTGCTAAGTGGTGATTAAACTAGCAGCTAGGTTAAGTCCACACCGAGGTGATGAGCAAGATCTCTATAAGCATAAAGGGTGATCAATCTAATTGGAACAAGCTCACACTTGAAAAAGAAGAGACCAAAAAACAAAATGCTATGGTACGTGATTAAGGCAAAGGTATAAGGTAGGGATTGTGTTTTGCCGGCTAAAACACAGTAGATTGAGTGCATGGTTGGGTCTATGATAGATAGGCATACAATTAAGAGCAGAACTTAAAATAGCAAACTTGCTGATGCCACTAGGTGTTGATTATGGTGGGTAGTAAGCGAAAATATTTTTTGGAACACCTTAAGAAAATGTTGACTCAGTACTTAGATATTTGGCAAAAGAGAAAATTTGAAGTCTGCTGCTAAATTGGAGATATGTTTTTTTGCGAGAAGGCTATAAAAGTTACATGTACTTATAAAAAACAAAATAATCTATAATATGAGATTAAAAGAAGTATCTCCTTAGTCCAGCAAAAAAAAATATAATTCTCGTTTTTTGAGAAGTCAGTTTGAACTTTAACTAATTTATTATAAAAAAATACAAATATCCATAATATAAAAACGAGTATCACTATATTAGTTATAGAATATATTTTCATAATAAAATTAGTTAGAGATATAAATGCTAATATTGTTATTATTATAAATACTATAAAATTAATCAAACATGAATTAGTTTAATTCACATGGCTTCCATGGTTACATTCTTTTGTGAACATAGATAGTACTCCCACCGTATAGGAATTATATGTTCGGCTGGTAGAAAAGTCGACTGATTTCGGCCGATTGAATAGTGTTCTGTGAGAGAGAATAAGTTAAAACAAGCTGAAAGTAGTTCAAGCGAATAGAGCTACGTTTTAGACAAGCGTTGGGTCAAACATTCGGAATATAAATCATCATTAACTTTTAAGTTGTTGAGATTGTAAATATGAAAATTATACGAATAGATTTGTCTTAAAAAATATTTTCATAAAAGTATACATATATCATTATTTTATAAATATTTTTATAAAAACAAGAGATTAAAGTTATGTTTGAGAGACCGTGTCGCAATACAAAACATCATCTAATTTCTATATAGAAAGAGCATATGATTTGTTTCTACCTACCTCAGCTTACAAAAGGTGATGCAAGATTCGAATATAGTAAAATAAATAAACAGGGCTTGCTTATATTATCTTCACACGGCCACACGGGAGAAGCCGGATTAAGGACGAAGCAAAATCAAGGGAGATGTATGAGAGTGACATGGGTGGGCCCACACACATACAGGCCGGGTGCAGTGGGGTCCCACCGTTGCCTCCATCAGGCTGTTTTTAAATGGCGGTTAGTTGGCAGCCGTGGACCACGGACGTAGGTCTCCCTCCTGGCCCCCACCGTCGGCGGCTCGACTCGACGCCACCCCACGATTTTTCCCCCACACCGGTACTAGCTAGCTCGCTGGCCGGTCGCTCGATCTGTTGCTGGACACGCCTATGCTGCATTGGTCAATCGCGCGCTGCATATGTAATCTCGCGCGCGGCCATCGTCCTGCCAAGTGCCAACACTGCTATCGGCAAGTATTGTACGTACACACCACTCGAACAGTAGCAGTAGTAGAAGGCTAGAAGAAGCACACGTTCGTTGTTGGAGCAGGCGGGAGAATCTGTCGGAACTAACGATCGAAACAGTGACGCTGCAACAGCCACCAGGCAGCTACTCCCTCTGTTCTAAATTATAGATCATTCCAAGAGTCTTGGAGAGTCAAAGTTTCTCAAATTTGATTAAACTTATATAACAATATAATAATATTTATTATGTTAAATAAGTATTATTAGATTTGTTATCAAATATATTTTCATAGTATACCTATTTGATGTTATAAATTTTTATAGTTTTGTCTATAATTTTTGGTCAAACTTAAGAGGAAGATTCTTGGAAGGAATAGCTCGCTAGCTAACCGAGCGAGCGACCGACGAGCGAGCGAGCTAGCGAACCACAGGTTCGCTCATGGGTCGCTGCCCCCATCCCTCGGCACACCCGCCCGCCGGTGGCTGCCCAGAGGTCTACGTGTCTCTCAAGTCTCCCGTCTCATCGTCTGGGTCGTCATGTCGATCTGCGATTGTGTACTATACTCGCATCGCAGTTGAACGTCATCTCCGAACGAACGAACACAACACACGGAGCAGTACTCTCCTACTCCTACTCCTACTCCTAGTATATGAGTGCTGGCACTGCCGCTGTCTATCCGACTATCATCCCTTCCTCGTCGCCGCCTCAGCCCGAAAAAGCAAGCTATGGTCGTCCTGCTGCGCTCCCCCTCTCCTTGGCGCAAAGCAGCAGGTGCGTGCGTCGTCGCTGCTTGCGTCTCCTAGCTTCGCTCTCTTCCTTTTCCTCCTCCCCCACACCTCGGCGCTGCCTGCTACTTCGATTCTGAGCTGAGCTTTTCGTCTCCTCCCGTCCAGTGTAGGGTAACGTGTCGTGAAGCCAACCCCATCGGCAGTCGGCACCCGCAGCTGAGCTGCCGGCTACACGTGCTAGCTCCCCGCCTTTCGCGCCACCGGAAGAGCACAAAAACAAACATGGCGGCGCATGACGAGCCAGGCCTAGCGTACGCGGACTACTTCGCGGCGGCGGCCGCCGGCGCCGTGGCCACGCTCGTGCCGGAGGTGGACGCCGTCGTCGGCGGGGGGGAGGAGGAGGAGGATCTTCACCTCTACGGCGTGCACCAGCAGCAGCACGGGGCGTACATGTTCGGGGCCAGCAGGGACCACAACACGCCGGCCGCGATGATGGCGGGCCACGCTGCCTCTGCGGCGCACGGCAAGGCCGCGCTCGGCGTCGACGTGGACGACGTCGCTTCTCCCGTGATCGGCGGGCACTTCGGAGACCACCACCACCGGCAGGGTCTCCAGCCACCGCTGTCGCTGTCGCTCCACGGGACTGCCGACGCCGCGTCGCTGGCGCTGCACCACCACTACCAGCTTGCCGGCGGCGTGCCACGGCAGCACCAGCCGCCGGCGGCGTGGCCAGCAGGCTCGCAACAGGGCTCGTGGCACCTGCGCGGCTCCAGGTTCCTGCGCCCGACGCAGAAGCTCCTGCAAGAATTCTGCACCCTTCCCGTGGACACCACCACCACCACAGCTGCTGCTGCTTCCAAGTCCATGAAGCCAGCAGCGAGCGAGGACGGCGTCGGCTCCTCGTCCTCGGCCCCGTCGGCGCAGATCCAGGCCATGAATGCGTCCGAGCTGCAGAGGCTCAAGGCCAAGCTCTACGCCATGCTCCAAGAGGTCCTCATCGCTCATCACTCACCATCGCACACGGCACAGGTCCACCAGCTAGCAGGATCGTTCAGAGCTCTTGCTGCTGCTTGTCCTTGGAAATCTAAAAACCTGCTGCATCTGCATGCAAGCTGGAGTTCAGTTATGGCTAGCTTGTCTGAAGAGACCTCCTGCCCTCCCTGCTCCTGGGAAACCATTCTGGGGCCTTGCCATCTGCTTTTGGAAACCTCCATTCCTTAGCCCTGCAGGTGTAGCTGTAGCAACGCGTCCTGGGTAACCTGTAGCTGTAGCTCCTGGAGATCAGTACGTAGGGCCGTGCCATGAGCCCATCACCGTGCATCTGCGGCCCAGATCTCTGCAGAGCAAGCACTGTTCCGATCCACCACACCAGTAGTCTACTTCTCCCTCTCTCTCTCTCTCTCTCTCTCTCTCTCTCTCTCTCTCTCTCTCTCTCTCTCTCTCTCTCTCTCCTCCTAGCTTCAGTTCAGTCGGTGCCCATCTCCTGTGCTCCATCGTCTTAATCCCTCTCACATTTACCCCTGCTAGCTTGCTGTTCCTGTATATGCTGCACAGTTGCACACAGTGCGATTCATTGGTAGGGTAGGTGCAGCCAGAGCCACCATGGTCGTTGTGCAGAGTTTCAGTGTGCACCACTGCACTAGTCAAAGTCATCAAGTAGTACATGAGTACCAGCAGCTAGTAGAAAGCTACAGTGTCATCAATCGGGGAAGCTGTTACAGGGCTTGCAGCTACTGTTACATTGCCGTTTGTGATCCACGAGAGCGAGCTTGGTTTACTTGCATGCCATGCCATGGCGTCCAACTTGGTTGATTGATCGATGCTAACTTTAACGTACGGTGATGCATGCAGGTGGAGAGGAGGTATCGGAGGTACCGGGACCAGATGAGGGCGGTGGCGGGGTCCTTCGAGGCGGTGGCCGGGGAGCAGGCGGCGGTGGCGTACACGAGGCTGGCGTCGCGGACGATATCCAAGCACTTCCGGAGCCTCAGGGATGGGGTGGCGGCGCAGATGCAGGCGGTGCGCCGGGCGCTCGGCGAGAAGGACGCGGACGGCGTTCTCGCGGCCGGGATGATGGCCAAGGGGGAGACGACGCCCAGGCTGCGGGTCATCGACCAGTGCCTCAGGCAGCACAGGGCGTACCAGGCCGGCGTGCTCGATAGCCAGCCGTGGAGGCCGCAGCGCGGGCTGCCGGAGCGCGCCGTCTCCATCCTCCGGGCCTGGCTGTTCGAGCACTTCTTGCACCCGTAAATATCATCGTCGTTCCAACTCTTGCTAATAAGTTCCATTTCTCTCAGTTAATTTATTTGCACGCTTTTTTGTGTATATATAGCATTGGTGCACACAAGTTAAGATATCTTTGGCCGGTGTCTAAACACCGAAGAGAAGTCATACCCTAATAAACTAATTAAGGCTAAGAATCATCCATGTGATTCATCCTAGCTACTCCCAAAAGTAGTGTTTCTCTTTTTTTTTTTAAAAAAAAGTAGTGCTTCTCTTTCTTAAATCTCTAATTCTTGCTCCATTCTAAATTATAAAGTGTTTTGGATTTTCAAAATATATAGTTTGTGTCTATATGTAGATAAATAATATTGTAAGACTATTGCTATTTATCTATCAACAAATTTTGTTGGAACTAAATTTGTTAGATTTCTAGATACCTTTGATTATGCGCTTTATGATTATTTGTGCTATAATTGTGTTCACTGGGTTGCATATATAAAAAATTTGACAGATCTAACCATATAAAATCTGTTGACGGGTGATTAGACACTCCCAAATAATAAATGCAATGTATCTAGAAAAAATAAAATATCTTATAATTTAAAATGTAAGGAGGAACATTTACCGTATTTCTATTGTGTGTGGCATCATTATTTCTAAGCCTCGTTCCCTTGGATATGGTCTAATAATACTTAAATTCATCGATTTAATACAAATGAATTACTACTCCCATTCTTTTTCTAGTTGACAATTTGAACATTTTCGTCTCTGATGCATGGTTACCATTTCATTTCTAACCTTTGTTATTCAAATTTATTAAATATAGTATTTTTTCATGTTTTTCCAATGCCTGTATTTATCGTGTATTTTCCATGTGAAAAGTAATAGTTTAATTTTGAGTATCTTTGCGAAAAAAGTTTCTAAAGTTCATTTGCTTTTGCATTCATGCATGAATCCTATATATACTACTCACATCCCTCCATCCCAAAATGATAAGGGAATTTTGATCAATCAAAAGTTAAGCAAAATAGATTTTGACCTTAATTTATTTTACAATATCACCTTTAGACACTTTAGTTTGAAAACTAATCGATACAAGTATATATTATGTTATACTCTTGTGTATAATTTGAATAATTGGTGGTTGAAGTTTGTAAAGTTTATCTTTTGCCTATATAAAATATGCTTATATTTCATTCCGGGATGGAGCGAGGGCTTATTTGAGAATGGATGAAATATCTTATTAGTGATGTATTAATTATTTCTATACCTCAATACTCAAGGTAATATCATGTGTTAAGAACAGTTCTAGATCTTGTACTCTGTGCTTATATACTCCTAGTTAATTAACCCCATATATATATCTATGCTACTTGCTTGGTTGTAATACTATTTTCTTATAATATTAGCATATATCCCTAGTGAAACATTAATGCGCTTAGGTTATTCCTCATCATTGATCAAGAACTGGATTGTTGAGTATAGCTAGCACTCCAGCTGCCAACGAATATTGTTCTTCTACCAGTACTGTTACAATGTCTGCATCAAATATATACCACACTTGTCTTGTACGAACATTCCATTGTAGCACCCACGTACGGACAGTTTACATCAATATTATCTCTTAATATCGAATATATATTACCAAATAAACATGTTACATTACAGTGCATGCTCAATTGCTCATGGATTCTTCTTTTGCTTCTTTCCAAAGTGCACACTAGCACACGTACAACATCCTATCCTATACGAGATGGCAGACAAATTAAACTAATACCCCTAGCTGGTGTATCCTCTCATCCAGGTATCCAAGCGACGTGGATAAGCACATCCTGGCGCGCCAGACGGGCCTATCACGCAGCCAAGTATGTACACTTCCTGCTTCTTCTTCTATATCTGTCTAGCTAGTTTGTCATCGATCAGCTGATGGATCATCAACTCTCCAACAAAGTCCGTACCAGATTAATGCTAACCAGTTCCTATCCAACAACAACTAGATGCCGCTCGGCAGTAGTGACACACACCACAATCATTTTGCCTTATTTGCAGCATATATACCTGCATTTGCAATGCTGTCCGTGTTTCTAATGTCCCACTAAACTAGAACTGATGGCAGACGCATCCGCCGGCCGGCGCTGTGAGTGCCCCATCCATCGATCGGGTACCACGTCGGAGTCGTGCGCGTCGTCTGTCCTATCGTGCGAGAACAAGGAAAGAGTCTTATCAACTGCTTTCTCTTGCGCACCCACCGCGTGCGTGCGTGCGTGCGTGGTGCGTGCACTGGCCGGCATGCAGGTCTCCAACTGGTTCATCAACGCCAGGGTCAGGCTGTGGAAGCCGATGGTGGAGGAGATGTACTCGGAGGAGATGAAGGACGACCCGCAAGAGGGCGGCGCCGGCAACAACAGCGTGAACACTAGCAGCTACGCGTCTGAGCTAGGGCAGCAGCTGGCCCACGGGGGCGCCAGCGCCAGTGGCGTGGACGGCGGCGGCGAGCGGAAGCCGACGCTGGCGCAGCTGGTCCACGACGCCGGGTCGCTAGCCTCAGTCGTCAGCATCGGCAGCATCAATTTTGGCATGATGGACCACCTCGACTTCGACGCGTACAACGACGACGACGACCCTGCCGCGGCCGGCGGGCCAGCTGGTGGGTTCGGTAGTGGCGGTGGTTCCTCCGGCGGCGTGTCGCTCACGCTCGGGCTGCAGCAGCACGCCGACGACCCGCACGGCGGCGTGAACATCGCGTTCGCCGCCGCTCCGTCCGCGGCGCACGAGTTCCTGTTCATGGCAGGCAGCGGCGAGCAGCAGATGGGCGCGGGTGGCGCCGTGCACCCGTCCCACGGACACGGTCACCACGGTCAGTTCTCCGCCGGCATGCAAGGCGACGGCGGCGTGGCCTCCTCGCACTACCACCGGGGGCTCAGCACCGCCACCGGGTTCCAGCTCCTCCACGACCTGGCCGGCTGATCGCATTAGCATGGCAAAGGGACGGGCCGTGATGATCAGAGCCGATCGAGTGCTTTAATTTGCTTTGGAGGTTCACGCGGCCGCTTGACGGGGATGTGCCAACGGCAGCAGCTAGCGGATGGCATTGGCATGGGCTCGCGCAGCTTGTGCGCTTTGGATTTTTGTAGGGTTTATTGATTCCTCTCCCTTCAATTCTTGGCAGGGTGTCTCTGTCTATATGTGTATGTGTATCAGTGTATCGCTTCGGTACTAGTAGCTCGGAGATTGCCATTGTTTGCCGTGGACGTCTTGCTCCGCCGCGCCCTTACTATTGCACGCTTGCGCGAACACTCTTAAGCTTATTCTTATTATAGCGTCTATGGATCTTTCTAAAAATTGCTCTGTAAATCAACATTTGAAAAGTCATCTCAGTAAAATTCTTTTTATATATCTTCATACCCAGCTTTTCTATGCCCTTTTCATAAAACTATATATATCAAAGGTGTTTGACACATTGCACTGGATATACTTATGGGGTGTTTGGATCAAGTGACTAAAGTTTAGTCTGTGTCACATCAAATATTCGGATGCTAATTAGAAAGACTAAATATAGACTAATCATAAAACTAATTATAGAAGTCATGACTAATTTGAAAGACGAATCTATATATTAAGCCTAATTAATTCATATGCACCCAAGTATAAGAGAATGCAAAACTGCAAACATCAAAGTGACACCCAGACAAATGAACTTATTAGAAACACACAAAACAAAGTAAATACTATGTTAATTAATGGAATTATAGTTTGTCGAACTAGGGTATGTAGTGTGTTATATTATAACTTTTAAATTTTGAATTATTTGCTCTAACTCATGTATGGTGTGGCTAGATATGTGTTGTTCTAACTCCATACGAGTCTTGAACCAAACATCTCTCTTTTTATAATTCATAACATACTATTACTCTTAGTAAAACTAGCTAGAACTATTATGCCCAGAGGAGATTGTAGGGACAGATAGGTAGGGGAGACATTGACAAATTAGAGGCAGAGGAAGAACCTTTCTTTTTTTTAATATTAGTATACTACTAGTAAACATGCCTATGTGTCGCAATTTGAGATATGGGGGGGTCTTTAAACTCTCTCCTCCATCCCCAATGGTCACCTTCCTCATTCACTCCACTCCATTGGCCAACATTCTCCCTCTCACCTCCATTGATGCTCCAACAACCCTAGGCCAATATCTTAGTGATTACTTGAGAGTTTTGGCAAAAGAAACTATGGGAAAGCAAGATAAGATCATTCTCCTTCGTTATTGAGCACTTGGTGAAGCGCTAGTCGCTTGGTGTGTTCTATACACTTGGAGCTTTTCTCCTAGATGACTTGAGGTTGCCTAGGAGCTCCCAATTCGTTGAGGTTGAGCACCGAGACATTTGTATTACCCTTTGTGACTTAGTGGAATCCTCTAACCTACTACCTTGGAGTCGGGTTAGAGAAGAGGTTTGGGTTGAAAGATACTATATAGCCTTGGTGGCTTCCTCAACAATATGGACATAGCCAAACGTTTAAGGTGAGCCGAACCACTGGATAAATCCCCATGTCATATGTGGTGTGCTTGTTGCTCTCGATTATTTGTGTTTGAAGTTTGAATTGTTTTCTAGGGTTTGCTAGATCTACTTGCTCCATGAGTTCTAGGTGCAAACTATAGTTTTGAATAGATTAACATAATCCCTAGGAAAGCTAGTATCACATTTGGTCTAAGTTTTATTCATTAGTTTTTGCTATAGTTAGATTGTACTCTAACGAGAGGAAGCTCCATGACACGGATGCTCCGCAATTTCAGAATTTGGTCAAGCTTGTGATTATTAGGAAAAATATGCCTATTCACTCCATCTACGCCCTTGCTACATCCTTTCACAGTCAGTCGCCCCTCGCTACCTAGAATGTTTGTTAGAATTGGGTCTCTAGCCACTATTTTTAGATCTGAGAATGGAGATAAAGGAGGCAATAGAGAATATACTTTGAAAGTTATACGTGTTCGTTAGGTACCAACGATGGCCAATTATAGGGTGGTTCGCCATAGCGTCAATGTGGAATGGACAGCCACAAAAAAAAAGTGGGTATACCTTTTATTTTTTAGAGCAAAGTGCTGAAAATTGTTGGTGATGGTTTATTATTTATTTCAAATATATTGCAAAGGTTGAAAAAACAGATTTTTGGATTCTTTTTTTTTGTGTGGTTGGAGATGCCCTAACTTCTCAAAAAAGATCAAGAGATCACAAGCTCAAAGTCCACGTACACCTCTCTATCAATGGGCACTAAAAATAGCGTCATTGATCTTTAAAATAAATCTAGAAAATGAGCACTCATGCCAAGTCAAGAACTTCGAACCCATGTGAGCATATTTCATCATAAGGAATCTAAGCAACTAAGCCCTTTCATTTCATTGTGCTAATTTTTTAGGTCCTTCACATTTATTTTAGTTTATATCCACTAATAATGATGCATACATGTTTGGTTCAACTTTAGGGGTAAACCAAAGTCTAAAACTTTCTTTGTTGGGTAATGCAGCATAACTAAAATGGTACTCCCTCCGGTTTGGTTTATAGGACTGAGTCTAACATGACATGGTCTCTTAAGTTACACTTTAACTATTATTAATAGGTTTTGCTGTGGTACCTCCAAATGACTGTGAACCGTCGATCTCGTTGATTTTTATCACATATTACCTTCTAGGAGGTAATAGAAGTAGAAGGAAAGTATTTTCCAATTAGATCTAATTCCATATCCTATTAAATCTTACTTGCATGTATATGATGTAAATTGTAATAAACAAACTAATGTTCCTATATTTGTGACAAACGTGATGTTTCATGTTAAGATAACTTTTAAACATTTTTGTAACATTTTTTTTCAGATACGTTTGCATGTACATCACTTGCTAAATTACATGTATATGCATGCTTAACCCTTTTATTTAATGTAGTTTTAATCAAGTTAGAATAATTTACACACTTAAATATGTAACATGTATATTGCTATTTCTAATGTATATAAAATATCTTTTAGTTGAGTATGTGAACTAAAAATGAATTGTTCAAATTTATATTTTGATGTATGCGCACTTTAGTAGGATAAAAATAAGTATACATGATTATGAAATAGAAAAAGGAAGGTTACAGAAAAAGAAGACTACGGCAACAAGGAAGGACCACATGCGTTTGTTAAACACATCTTCCGTGATCTAGGGGATTTGAGAATAATTCCTTTTCTTTTTTATGTTAATTACTTAATTATAAATGTAAAATCTAAAAAAAACAACGGTTTAGATTAATTTAAGATATTACCTCTTAGTAGGTAAAATATGTACCATAGCATTACCCTTATTAATTTATTTTATACTATATTGTTTATTATTTAAAATTTATGTTTATTGGTAGTATACTTGATTATAAATCTAACATATAATTTTTGTATTATAATAGTTAAAAACTGTTGGTCAAATTATTGATCAAAGATAATAAAGTTTGAGCCTTGATATAATAAGTCTTATGAACTAATGAACAAGCGGAAGTACTATTTCTTATAGATAGCATTTGATAATGTTTTGTGGTGCTTTTGCTGAGAGAGAGAGAGGGAGGGAGATAGAGAGAGAGAGAGGCTCTTCTTCACTTGGCACATCACACTTTGGTAATGACTTCAGATTACATCTTTGCCAATCATAAATGGAGGTTGCAACAGATTATGCTAGATAGTGAAACAAAAGATGTTTTCATCGTTTTGTTCATCATTAAGACTCGATGCTTTGTGCAATGAGGTTAGATTAGATATTTAATAAGTACAAGTTATGTGCATCCTCCAATATATATAAAAAAAATGCTCTGTCTCGGCATGGACTTGATCAACACTAGCGCTCTCTGTGAGAAATTAAGATCCAAAATAAGTGATGCTGCCATTGACCAGGACACAATGCAAGGAAATGTATGCATGCAAACATGCTTGGCGTCCTCAGCTCCGCACCGTAGAGAACGTCTACCCACTCAATTAAGCAGTTGGTTATAATAATCACCACCAGAATTACCATGCCCTTTTTTAGAAACTGGTCAGCATCCACCATTGCGATTTGCTAGCCTCGGCCCATCGAGACCACGACGGCATTGGCATGAGGGGAGGAGGAGGAGCTGGAGAGAAGCTCCACCACCACCACAAGGAGGCCAATAATGGCGCGCACGGCGCCGGCGGCGCTGCCGGGAAGGGGGCCGCCAAGACTTGTTTCCTCAACGGCCTCCTCCTCTACGTCGTCCTGCCGGTGCTTGTCTTGTACTTCGTCGTCATCGCGGCGTCGCAGTTCTACAACCCTCGGTGCTCGCCGGAGGGCAACGCCGCCGCCATGGCGGCGACCCATTTCGTGGTGATGGCTAATAATAATAATAATAATAATAAGCCCAACAACAACGGGAGTTCGTCGTTGAACGGTTCGTCGTCGTCAGCTCCTCCTCCACCACCACCGGCGTCCAAGACGACGACGAGGCTGACGGCAGAGGAAGCGCCGACCGGGCTACGCCATATCGTGTTCGGCATCGGCGCGTCGGCGTCGCTGTGGGGGAGCCGGAAGGAGTACATCAAGCTGTGGTGGCGGCCCGGGCGGATGCGCGGCTTCGTGTGGATGGACAAGCCCGTGGGGGAGTTCTACTCCAAGAGCTCCCGCACGGGGCTCCCGGCGATCATGGTGAGCTCGGACACGTCCAAGTTCCCCTACACCCACGGCGCGGGGAGCCGGTCGGCGCTCCGGATCTCGCGCATCGTCTCCGAGACGTTCCGGCTGGGTCTCCCGGGGGTGCGGTGGTTCGTGATGGGCGACGACGACACGGTGTTCCTGCCGGAGAACCTGGTGCACGTGCTGTCGCAGTACGACCACCGGCAGCCGTACTACATCGGGTCGCCGTCGGAGAGCCACATCCAGAACCTCATCTTCTCGTACGGCATGGCGTTCGGCGGCGGCGGGTTCGCCATCAGCCGCGCGCTGGCGGAGGAGCTGGCGAAGATGCAGGACGGGTGCCTGCACCGGTACCCGGCGCTGTACGGGAGCGACGACCGCATCCACGCGTGCATGTCGGAGCTGGGGGTGCCGCTGACACGGCACCCGGGGTTCCACCAGTGCGACCTGTGGGGGGACGTGCTGGGCCTGCTGGGCGCCCACCCCGTGGCTCCCCTCGTGACGCTGCACCACCTGGACTTTTTGGAGCCGGTGTTCCCGACGCCGCCGACGTCGCGGGCCGGGGCGCTGCGCAGGCTGTTCGAGGGGCCCGTGCGGCTGGACTCGGCGGCGGTGGCGCAGCAGTCGGTGTGCTACGACGCGGCGCACCAGTGGACGGTGTCCGTGTCGTGGGGGTTCGCGGTGATGGTGGTGCGCGGGGTGCTGTCGCCGCGGGAGATGGAGACGCCCATGCGCAGCTTCCTCAACTGGTACAGGCGCGCCGACTACACGGCCTACTCGTTCAACACGCGGCCCGTGGCGCGGCAGCCGTGCCAGAAGCCGCACGTGTACTACATGCGCGGGAGCCGGATGGACCGGCGTCGGAACGTGACGGTGACGGAGTACGAGCGGCACCGGGTGAAGCACCCGGGCTGCCGCTGGCGCATCGCCGACCCCGCCGCGCTGCTCGACACCATCGTCGTGCTCAAGAAGCCCGACCCAGACCTCTGGAAGAGGGTACGTGCTGCAGTGCGTTGTGTTTGTGGTGGCCGGGTTGTCGGTTTCGTTCGTTCGTTAACCACATCATGTGCCTGTGCAGTCGCCGAGGAGGAACTGCTGCAGGGTGGTGTCGTCGCCGAAGCAGGCGGCGGGGACGAAGAACCGGACGATGACCATCGACGTCGGTGTGTGCAGGGAGGGCGAGTTCGCCAAGGTTTAATTAACTACAGTAATTATTCATAGGTAACTGCCAATGTCACAACTATGCATGCATCGTATCGTATGCATCTGCATCCCTTTGCTAATCCTAACTAGTCATCCTCTGGCCTAACATACAATTCTGCATCGTGGCTCTCGCAGTGGGACGGGTTAGGAGAGGGAAAGATGAATTAGCGGCGGCGGCAGAGAAGAGGTCCCGGAACAAACAGCAGGGAGAGCTAATGTTGGCCCCACTAATAGGCTATTAGTAAAACTAGTACTGTAGCTTAGCAGTCTCAGCGTATCGAGCAGGTTGGTCGATCGTGTCTGAAAAACACGTCACAGA
This sequence comes from Microstegium vimineum, assembly GCA_022036555.1. Lineage (NCBI taxonomy): Eukaryota > Viridiplantae > Streptophyta > Magnoliopsida > Poales > Poaceae > Microstegium > Microstegium vimineum. Next base: position 6,980,807 of record CM039124.1, on the reverse strand, counting down.
AGCTGTGTTTCCGTGTACGTGTCGACACATGTGACAAGTGCAGTGCTCCCCCAGTTTTGAGTTGACTTGCAATAGTTGGAAGGACGTCTGGATGGTGCTTAGCTTCGTGCGTGTTTAGTCTTAGTGAGCCGTCCTGTATGCCGGATTCCGGGGACGGTTTGTGTTCAGTTAGCATCCAGTTTGTGGAATGATGAAAACTCTATACGAAGCAATTATATGACGAATTCGGTTTTCAAGAGCTCATGCAATGTATTGTCATTTGTCAAGAGCTCACAGTAAATCTAGGCGCAATGGCGGACGTCTGACATCTCCTTCCGATTTGTGAGTCGGTGGCGTTGCCTATTGCGCTGAGGTTTGGGCTCGGCCCAATTTAGTTGGGCGTCCAGAGAGAGGGGAGAAAGAAATGGGCCGGCTGGATTGTACTAATTTAGGTTTTACACATAGGTTACAAATATATTTTAGCAGTTGTACACAAAGAAATTATTCGAATTGAATGCAATTCAAATTTAAGCCTGCTCAAACATGCAACTTGTTCTAACTCAAATGCACAATTTTTATATTATTAAATTGAATTTGAGTACATAAAGGAAAATTTGACCTACATTTATTTGAGTTCACACAAACACACACAAAAAATGAATTTCCAGATCTTAGATAAACAAAAATGGTACAAATTAGTGGTGTGTCGTAATTTGTCTTCAACCTCATCCAGTCATCCTATGCATCCATTGATGGGCTTCATTTGCTCACCAACAACTTCAATAAAAATTGCAAACGATCGACAAGTCTCAACACCACCAACTTTTACAATTGGAAATGTTGGTGAAGCTCATAGAGGTAGGGTTTGCGTACGTGTATTCATAGGGGTGAGTGTGTGTGTGCGTGTTGAGCGTCTGCGTTGTACTGTGTAATTCTAAAAAAAGAATAATCACACAAACATCAAATAGTGGATTTAAATTTATTAATAAATAGGATTTTCATGTCCAAAAAATACATGCTAGGGGGTATTTATGAAGGGAAGAGTCATCCTCTTTTACCACTGATTTAGCTATTACATCTAGGTCTAGGCTTCTCTATTCAAAAGGGCAGTTAAGTCATTGCATACTAGGACGATATATATACTTCATTCATCTGGCTTTGCCAGATGAGGCGAGTCTTTGGGATGAGTCCTCGCAATCTTGACTCATGTTGGCTTCATGCCACTTGCCCTTGTCTTCGCTTCTCCTTGAAGTGTGTCGAGCATCTTAAGTCTTTCATCTTCGACTTCATCTACTCTTCTTCAGCTTCATTTTTAGGGCAACTTTTGGGGACTGCATTGCTCAAGGTCAAATCACACCCAATAGAAATCAACTACAACACATATTTAGCTCTAGATACTCTCCACCACCAAACCACCACTCTAAACTCTTTTGTAGGTGAAGCATAGGCCAACACAAACATGGAACAAACAATTTAGCAACCAAGATGCCAAACAAAAACACCCTAGTACAATCTCAAACAAAATAAGAACAAACACAACAAAATACATTGCAATGTTCAACTCTTACATGTGCAAGCCATAGAGGACATGATAGGGAAGGACACCATACTACAAGATCACACTAATAGCCTTGCTCTTAGGCCTCAATGTTATACAGATGCATCAATTAGCCCAAATTAGACACAACACTCAACTAGAGCAACTAGACTAGGAGTGTTCATCATCAACATTATTTAGCTTCAACCAACACAATTTATATATGTACAGAGAGAGATAAAAAAACATATTCGTGATCATGGCGGAGGCAACAACTCTAGCTTTGGCTACATCAAATGCTTCTTTCATGAATCTTTAGAACCAAAACTACATGTTAGATAATTAAGAACTAGTGTCCTTCAACCATATAAATTTCTCTTCACCAAATTGGAGGATGAAAATACTTACTCAGAAGTTCATAAATTACAATAGAGGAACACAATACAACATTGAGATTAGGAGGAACATTATCACACACCTCACCCATTAGCTAAGCAAGCTCACGTAGCCATGTCCTCTCTTTCTCCCTCATATACTCTGTACTGTGTTTAAATCTGGCTCGTGACTCTTAATGCCCCTTAAGGGAAGCACTCATTGTTGTAAACTAGGAGTCATTCAAACTCCTAAGAATTTGTTGTTTTTGAAAGAGTCTTTTTTATTAAAAAACAGGAGCACTTTTAGGTGTAGGGCCAGTAAAGCCACATCCTAGATGTGGCCTAAATAAAACCCTAAAACCACCCTTGAAAGCTTAGCCCAAATTCGATTTGGCCATATGAGCTGTCCAGGCTAAGTGCATAGGAGTAATGTGTTCCATTCAACCCAACAAAATTCTTTGTCCTATTCTCTCGCATCGCCCTCACGTGCACGCACCATGTAGTCATTCTCTCTCGTGGGTTGTAGTGTCTTTCTGTCTGCCCTTGCATACCATCAAAAACCCAGTGGCCTAGTAGCGACCAGCTGCCGGAGCAACCAAATCAATCGACGCAATGACCAAATCTATGACCGGTAGGCAAGAGGTGATTGTTGGAGGACAGATCGACAATTGGGGACTTGGAGGACGTCGAGCGCCTAGTGGGGTTTCATTAGAGCTTGCCGGCGTGAAGCACCCCGGCCAACAAGGTTGGGTATGCGAGGAACAGTGAAGAACTAAAGGTTGCAACACGGCAACACACCAACGCCTAGCAGCGGGCAGTGGACTGGTGGGTTGTAGTAGCTAACAACAACAACAACAACACGGGACATGTAATATAATTCCCCCATTTTGGAAGCTGCAATATCTATTTCAATCCTAATTTCCTCAATTTTCTTGGACTTAACATCATTAGAATTGTAGAATAAAGAGAACAAAGATATTGAAGTCAATTTTCAATCCTACTCCTATTTCACAACCAATGTAAAGCAAAACTTCTATACATGAATTTAAAATAGTAGGTACAGAAGAACAATTCATAGTTAGAAAAGGAGCTAAATGGTGAGCCCAATGGGTAGTTCGGATATGCTTAGGACTACTATAGTTGGTTCAATAAAAAGTTACTACTTTGTAGCTCACAGGAAATTTGGCTCAAATAAACATCATTCAGTCCTCCCGCGTTCCACTTAGCTAGCACTACTACAGAACATCAAAATAGTGCCGGTTCAAAACCCCACTTCAGTGGCGGTTTTTAAACCGACATTGGCAATTCGGCAGTGATGAGGTCAAGCCATCACTGCCGGTTATGCCAAACCGGCAGTGATGGTTATGCCAAACCGGCAGTGATGGCTCAAGCATCATTGCCGGTTCGTATTACAAACCGGTAGTGATGCTTGAGCCATCACTGCCGGTTCATTTAACCAACCGACAGTGAATGTAGGATATCACTGCCGGTTCTAAGTGATCCGGCAGTGATTTAATTTTTATAGTTTACATTTATTACAGAAACCATCAACATTATATTACAGAAACCATCAACATTATATTACACAAACCATCAACATTTATATTACAGAAATTCATAGATGTGTCTTAAACTTATTGTACATTACAATAGTTCAACGATTTAGTACTACCAAATCGGAGAAGTGTAAGTCACCTATCTTGTAACCAATAATCTCATCGATGAACAACAACGTATTAAATAGTACACTCTCTGTTGCTTCACACTTACGAGCACATGGTGTACTAACTATGTTTAACGGTGGTTGAGTAGTTGGTGGGTTTCCCTTCTTAGTCGCAACCAACTTTGCTTGAAAGCCTGCAGTAGTTAGTGTTGGCTCTTCATCAGCATATTCACAAGTTATGACCCACTTTTATATAACTAAAATGATGCCAATAACTCAGAATCAAGGAAGAAGCAATCATTGCATGAAAATTCTTTATTAAATAACGAGTTCCACATGTCCATGAATATTTTAATGCAGATACGAAGAAATGGGACAAAAGACAAAGAGATCAACATGACAAACACTTCAGAACGAACAACCACTTCACATGACAGGTGGGACCAGCATCAAGATGGACGAGGTGGGCCAGAGGCCCATAGGGCCATTCAGCCGAACCACTCCTGGGCCCATCTGGCCCCCCATTCAGACCCTGACCAATGGGCTACACCCACAAGGCCAGGGAATGGCCCACTGGCCATAGGACCATTCGGCCGAACCACCACTTTGGTCGGTTGGGTCCCTCTCAACCGCCACAACAAAGCACATATGTTGGAAATCCAATCCTTCCATTCTAGGCGGTTGTATGGCTGTTTGATCCAAGGGAGGAGGATTGAAGCTCCCTAGATCGATGACGTGGCGCTGGATTAGCCCCTACTCCACCTCCCACTATAAATAGAGGCCTAAACCTCCCCCTCTAATCATGATGTAATCCATACAAGCCATTGTTGCTATCAAGTGGAGATTAGTCTAGTGGTGTTCTCTAGTGTGGGAGTTAGAGTTGAGTTGAGCTTTGCTCGGGCTTTCCGGAGTTGTCTTCCCGGAGGATCTGGTATAAGCTCTTGTTTCTTTTCCCTTTTGTAAGACTTTACTTATTCAATATAATATTCCTTCCTTACTTTACTTAGTCTTTACTTTGTGCAATATTAGACTTGTTATAGTATTGTTGTGGTTTATCTTGTCAATTAGTTGTTATAAACTAGATTGAGATTCTTGTGGCCTTTCCTGTATGCGATCATCGCCTGTCATAAGGTGTTCTAGTTGTAGTACACAATTAAAGTAGTGAGAATAGGTGTAAGCGTGGTGCTTATACTTAATCTTACCTTTGGTTATCGCTTGTTGCACGGATTGTTTATGGTAGCTAGCAAGAGGTGACAGTCTTGTCTAGTCATTGTATTCCACCACATGTTTATAGGCAAGTTCTTAAAAGATAAGGCCCCCGTAAGAAGAGGACGCGGTCCGGTAGGAGTTTTGTCCTCCTACTGATCTATCCCCTCGCCTAGCATACTTGTATTGAGGAATCAATTGATGTTTGTCTCAGCTGAGTGCCATAGTTAAATCCACAAAGGTAGAGTTGCAATCACAGGAGTCCTTTCCTCTCTCGTTGTCCTCCCGCATATTTATACTCACTAGTCATCTCTTACTTATCTTTACTGGTTTGTTACATCATCACCTTCCTATCATTATATCGATTACCCCCTTACACTAGTTGGTACTAAATTGAGGTGATCTCTAGGATCTCTCTTTTATTATCATTTCTAGCTTTGCTTTCCTTTGGGAGAATAAATACGATACCCCAGAATACTCCGAGGTGAAGTGCTACAACGGTATAATCTGTGCGCTTGCGGATTTATCCAATAGTCATAAGAAATACCAACAAGCATTTCTGGCCCGTTGCCGGGGAAAGCATAGCCTAGAAATTTTAATAGAATTGAATCCAGAGTTTACTATCAAATTAGCTATCAAATAGTTGTAGGGGTTTACCCCTTGCCTTTGTCTTTCTTAATTGTGAAGCAAGGCATTGTATGAGTGAGTTCCAGTTTCGAGCAACCACATTCGAAAATCCTAAGAGTTTTCGAAGAAACACTAGACATCGTCTAGTGTCTCCTCGAAGGCCTGACTCGAACTTAGATCCACTCAAGGAAGGAGGTTCCACTTCGTCTATCAAGCAAGCTATGGCTGAAGAGGCTATTTCCGACTTCTCGGCTCCTTCAGTCGCTCACATGGCCCAAGGACCAGACGTTAATACAGGGGGTGCTACCTTCGAGCTACAGCCAACTTTGATCAACTTAGTGCAAACCAATCCTTTTTGCGGGAAGTCCCATGAGGATGCTAATGCACATCTCCAACACTTCTTGGAGGTAAGTGACACCATTTCCGTTAAGAATGTGGCACCAAATATCATTCGTCTCCGCCTTTTTCCGTTCTCATTACTCGGAAAGGCGAAGCAATGGTTCTATGCTCATTCGGAGGAAGTTGCCACTTGGGAGAAGTGTACCAATGCATTTCTCAAGAAGTTCTTCCCGATGGGTAAAACCACCGCCCTTCGTGGAAGAATTTCAAGTTTCCAACAACAAGCGGACGAGACTATTCCCGAAGCATGGGAACGTCTCTAGGAGTACATTCGGGAATGCCCTCATCATGGAATTCAAGATTGGCTCCTGATTCAAGGTTTCTACTATGGGTTAACACCAATGACCCGTAGTCACCTTGATGCAGCCGCAAGAGGAGCATTCACTTTACTCAATGTCACACAAGCCAAAGATCTCATAGAAAAGATAGTGACAAATCAAGGGTGGAAGGATGAAAGGCTCCCCGTTAAAAAGAAGAGTGCAGAAACCATTCATGAAGTCAGTGTACTCTCCACCAGTATGGATCTCTTAATGAAGAAACTCGAAGAAAGAGCCAACTTCAAGAAGTATAGAGAAGCCATCCAACACTATGCCTCCATACGAGCCAACAAGACAAAACAATGGTGTGAGGTATGTGGTGGAAATCATTCGGGGAACAATTGCCCCGAAACAAACGAAGGCGTGAGCTTCATCAACAACAATGAGAATCAACCTCATCAAGCTAGATCGAAGCCTCGACCCTCCTATCAAGGTAATGAAGGTAAAAGCTTTAATAATTTTAATCAACCTTCATTCAAAGATCTTGTCTTAAGTCAAGCTAGGATTAATGAAAGTTTAAACAATAAGCTAGCTGCTAATGATAAGACCCTTGAAACTTTAAACAATAAAATGAATGACTTAGCTTCTGTTATAAAGAGTCAATCAAACTTCAATAATATGATAGAAAGAAAATTGTCTCAATTAATATCTTCTGCTCCTTATCTTGGTAAATCCGAAAAGGTCTCTAGTATAAATGCGGTAACCACAAGAGGGGTAAGACCACTCGCGATCCACCGCACCCTAACACTTCAGGCAAAACAACAAAAGAAAAAGAAGTCAAAATAGAAGAACAACAGGACGAAGAAGAAGAACTTGCACCACTTCAGGACTATCAAGTTTCATGGGAAAACTGCCCCACATGAGTATTACGACACAAACGTACTACTACCATTTCCACGCAAGCCAAAAAGACAATCTTCAGATGATCACTTCAGGAAATTTGTTGAGGTAATTCGTCAATTATATGTCCATATACCCCTACTTGATGCAATGCAGGTCCCTACCTATGCCAAGTATTTGCGGGACATCCTCAACAACAAAAGACCATTACCCACTACCGAAGTCATCAAATTAACGGAGGAATGCAGCACAACTATACTCAACCAGCTGCCCTTGAAGAAGAAGGACCCAGGATGTCCTACCATTGATTGCTCCATCGGGACTCAACAATTTGAGCATGCTCTCTGCGACCTGGGAGCAAGCGTCAGCGTCATGCCAAAGGTAGTTTTTGATAAATTAACTCACACTACCTTTTCCCCTACACCAATGTGCTTGCAGTTAGCGGATCAATCAATTCGCTACCCCACGGGGATTGCTGAAAATATTCCCGTCAAGATACGAGAATTTTTCATCCCCGTGGATTTCGTGGTGTTGGACATGGATGTAGATAAAAAGACCCCACTCATCCTGGGAAGACTGTTCCTCAGCACCGCCAATGCACACATCGATGTAGGAGTCGGAAAAATTCAGTTCAACATCAATGGAACCAAGGAGACATTTCACTTCAAGCCAAAAGTCGAGCAATGCTCCAAAGTCCAAAGTCAAGGTATTTGAATGCGACCCATGTGTCAATTATACTTACCTGGCAAAATTGAAGCAACAACCTCGGGCGAAACCCAAACAGGTATGGCGGAAGAAGGTAATCAAGCCATGCACAGTCCACCTCAAGAACCTCAAAAGCAATTTCAACGGGCAAATGAGGAGGACGACCCTACTTCATATAATTGAAAGCATGGCTTCATAAAAAGTTAAGTTTCCTCTCTTTCTCTTTAATTCCTGAAATCTTTATATAGTATAATCATATATTTTAATTCCACAAAATAATCATGCTTAGCTATCATAAAATTTGAAAATGCAAAACTAATAATAAAATTTTGAACTTTTCTTGTCCACAACATTTTTGCATTGTGTCTAATTAAGCATAGGAGGCCTGGCATCCTTACACTAAGTCCATTAGAGGACTTAGTGGTTTGGCCGAATGGGCCCACAGGCCCACTGCCTCTGCCCTTGCTCACATTGGGATTCTCTGCCTTGGAGCAAAAATCCAAGCTTCTCTGACCTCTATAGGATTCGGCCGAATCCTCCTTCTCTCCTCTCCTCTCCTCCTTTCTCCACCTCGAGATGCTTCATGTTTGATTCCCAAACAAATGAAGCTAGGAGCCAAGGAGGACATGTTTTGACTCTTTCCATCACCTCCTTGCCCCACTCCATCCTTCTCTCTCTCCATGCCATGCACAATTCTTATCCTTTGCATTTTCACTCCACCGTGAAGCATCTTGGCAAGAGAGATTTGCTAATCCCTACAATCCAAACTACCACTCATCTTTGCCACAAATAAGAAGATTGAAATCATCATACCTCTTCTTATAATCAGTTTAACTCTTTTCATCTCTTATCTCAAGAAGTGTGTCACTATTTATTAGGAGCTTAAAACATCCTATCATCACAAAAGACTTGTTGATCATGACACATTAGCAAATGACCATGCCATTCTCTCCAACCACTCAAAACCAAAAGGGAGAGCATCTCTGGTCATTTTTCAGGCAGAGCAACATGACCCATGTCCTCTCCCTACTCTCCAGTTCTTTCACTTTGGCATGGTGCACCAAAGCAACCAAGGATGCATTCGGCCGAATCTAGGGGAGGTCCCCTCCTCCTAAATTTTGTCGAGCATCTCTGCCACACCACTATCTTGCAAAATAGGGACTCTGAGGCCATGTGTGGTGTTCGGCCGAATGGACCCACACCCCCATTTGCTCTCCCCTCTCTTCTGCTATATGAACACAAGTAGAGCCACTACCTCAGACACACACTCTCGAATACAACAACTCACAAAGCCAAAAATCCCTGGCCATCTCTTCGGTTAGCTTCAATGCTACTCAAGCAAAGGATTCTAGCTTAGTTAGCTAGAGTGATACAATGAAGTCTATTAAGAAAGCAATCCAAAAGGCTCGCAACTCGGTTAGTGGGAGTACATCCAGAAACTCCTAGAGAGAAAGCTCTTCCCAAGGCACCGGTATCATCGGTGCCAGGGAGAAAGAAGAAGTGCCTGAAGAGGTACCTCAGTTGGAGGCACTCATGGTGCCCACAATGAGGGTCTATGATCAACAAAGTGATCTCTGGTTCGACCAACTAGAGCATCAACGATATCTATCTCTTCGGAATCGATCTTTTGAGTATACAAGAATAATGGATCCAAGTCTTCTCTCCAACGCAGGTATGACCACCGAGTTCGAAGCTATCTTCTCTACTCTTGGTTGGTCTAGCTTTTGGCAAATAGAAGAGTTTGGGATTGAATTGCTCACCATAGAATTTTTATGCTCTCTCCAAACCTCTAAGATTGGAACTACTTTTCGCATGTTTAATCAAAGTTATAGTTTAACTTGGAGTCATCTAAGTGCTGCTCTTGGTTTTGATAATTCATGTTTGATAGACTTAGACTCTGCCTTGCGTAGTTTCAACAAAAGGAAATTTTGGTTCTCTATTTCTGCTCTAAAAGATTGCTCAAATCCTAAACCCAAGGAAATTCACAATCCAACCCTTCATTTCATATATCTTTGGATAAAAATGACTTTGTTTCCTGAAAGTAATGCTAACTTGATAAATGACATGGAATTAAAAATTACTCTATGCCATGGTCAATAAAATTCAAATCTCTCATGTTAAATACTTAGTAGAGTTTTGGCAAAGTTCAATTGAGAGTAATGAGCCTATTCAATTCACATCTTTAATTACTCGTCTTGCCAAATCAATGAACCTACTAAATGGCACACATCCTTTCGTTTACATCTCTGCTCCGTTAGCTATGATTTCTGAAGAATATCTTAAACATGCTCATGTTCAAATGCTAAAAAGAGATGCCAATGATGACTTAAAAATGATTTACAGTGGCCATACAATTGAGGTGCCTCTTCCAAATAGGCAACTTCAATTGTATAGGACCCAAAAGCTAACCCTTAATTTAGATCAAGGAATTGGGCAAAGAGATTTTGCAGGCTCAAACAGGAGAACTCAGGAGGGGCTACACTTTGTTCATCTTTAGCAAGGTGGTCCTTCCCGAGGAGCTGTTGGCAAGGAGGAAGACGATGCATCTTCTGATCCTATGCACACTTCCAGTGGCATGCCTCCTCGCCCATCACGCCCGCAACAACCACGAGCATCCACACAAGAAAGGAGGCATCGTGGGCTGCGGCAAGAATTCGATCACCTCACCAACAACCTTGGTGAGTTGCATGTTGAGCACGATGGATCAGCGCGCATCGTCCAGCAAACCACCGAGAACATTCAAGCAATGCAAGAAGAACAACAGCGGTATTGGGACTTCTGGTGGCAACAACATCCACATCCGCCGAATTATTAAGCAAAAGACAAGCTTGGGGAAAATTCTCTCCCCCACTAAGGTAAGTTTTCAATTCAGCATTTTAATTATGCAAGTTAAATTTCGTAATTTTAATTCCAGCATTTTATCTCCACGAAAAAATATGAAAACTAAAAAAAAGAAATTTTCCTCTGTAAATTAATTAAGTTCTATTTCCCTTAAAATAAAATTGTTCCATAGTATCTACCTTTCATATGGAAATGATAAATAGTTGCTCTGCCAAATACTTCTCTAGTATTTAGTTTACAGCTTGATATTTCTCTAAGTATGAATTACTCAGCTTAAAAGAAACCATCATGAGCCCCAAACTGTTGTGGGTTGCAAATGTTGTAACTAAGTCTAAGTTGTTGTGAGACATGATATGACAAGATGAGAGCTGATATAATATTGTTCTAAGCAAGAATGATTATCGGAGTTTTATTTATTAAAATGATAAAACAACTTCTTGTTTCTCAATGGTGAAAATTCCCACCAAAGCCATACATGATCTTTCATGATATAAGCTTTCTACATAAGCTGCTTACTTTGTGTTAAGTTTGGTCAAGTTTTGTGACCCTTGTTGAGAGATTTATCATGCTCCCAAGATCAAGATCACGTACACGCCACATATACATGCTGCTTCTATACTGGAAGTACGCAGAAACATGTCTTACATTCCCACATAGTTCATACTCCATGCTCTAAGTAGAAGAACTCTCTCTAGTTTATTGTTAGAAAATGAGACATAGACTATGCAAAATTTCAAGGACATTTTGTAGTCCTAATCTTTTTATGAGCTGTCCAAAGCTCCTCGAAAAAAATGAAAAAAATGAAGATGATGAGCATTTCCAAAGCTCAGAGAATAGCTATGTCTCAAAATAATTTTAGGAAAGAGAGATTATCCACAAATAGGAGTATTGATCATTCACCATGTTTCCACACACTTGCACATCTTGATCTAAGAGTATGACATTTCTCTCCTTGGGTCCGGGATTTGACTTTACAATATATGCAAGGTAAGTTTGCTACTTCTTTGGTCCCTACCTACAACTCTACATAAGCTTTTAGAGATAGGATAAAAGAAGGCAAACTTTTGATATATGCCTTGGTGAGGAAACATACACCTTTTGAGCGACTCGAGAGTACCATCTGAGGAACATTAAGTTTTCTTTTACAAAACATTGCAAAACCTCCGATATGAAACTTGTGAAAGAATAAGAAAACTAGCGCTCAAATCAAGTTATTCTATCTCTCAATCGCCCAAGACAAAGGAAAAAGCTATAAGCCCCATGGAGGACTAAGGTAATATGGGTGAATCTTTATTGCTGAATTTTTCAGACAAAAGAGACGTATGATTGTTGTAAATTTAATACTCTTGAAATATGAAGCATTTCAGCAACTCCTGGTCCACCATGCTAAGTTTAACCGTTTGCTCGAGATGAGCAAAGGTTCAGCTTGGGGGATCTTGTTGGCACAAGTTATGACCCACTTTTATATAACTAAAATGATGCCAATAACTTAGAATCAAGGAAGAAGCAATCATTGCATGAACATTCTTTATTAAATAACGAGTTCCACATGTCCATGAATATTTTAATGCAGATATGAAGAAATGGGACAAAAGACAAAGAGATCAACATGACAAACACTTCAGAACGAACAACCACTTCACATGACAGGTGGGACCAACACCAGGATGGACGAGGTGGGCCAGGGGTCCATAGGGCCATTCGGCCGAACCACTCCTGGGCCCATCTGGCCCCCCATTTAGACCCTGACCAATGGGCTACACCCACAAGGCCAGGGAATGGCCCACTGGCCATAGGACCATTCGGCCGAACCACCACTTTGGTCGGTTGGGTCCCTCTCAACAGCCACAACAAAGCACACATGATGGAAATCCAATCCTTCCATTCTAAGCGGTTGTATGGCGGTTTGATCCAAGGGAGGAGGATTGAAGCTCCCTGGATCGATGACGTGGCGTTGGAGTAGCCCCTACTCCACCTCCCACTATAAATAGAGGCCTAGACCTCCCTCTCTAATCATGATGTAATCCATACAAGCCATTGTTGCTATCAAGTGGAGATTAGTCTAGTGGTGTTCTCAAGTGTGGGAGTTAGAGTTGAGTTGAGCTTTGCTCGGGCTTTCCGGAGTTGTCTTCCCGAAGGATCTGGTATAAGCTCTTGTATCTTTTCCCTTTTGTAAGACTTTACTATTCAATATAATATTCCTTCCTTACGTTACTTAGTCTTTACTTTGTGCAATATTATACTTGTTATAGTATTGTTGTGGTTTATCTTGTCAATTAGTTGTTATAAACTAGATTGAGATTCTTGTGGCCTTTCCTGTATGCGATCATCGCCTGTCATAAGGTGTTCTAGTTGTAGTACACAATTAGAGTAGTGAGAATAGGTGTAAGTGTGGTGCTTATACTTAATCTTACCTTTGGTTATCGCTTGTTGCACGGATTGTTTATGGTAGCTAGCAATAGGTGACAGCCTTGTCTAGTCGTTGTATTCCACCACATGTTTATAGGCAAGTTCTTAAAAGATAAGGCCCCGTAAGAAGAGGGCGCGGTCCGGTAGGAGTTTTGTCCTCCTACTGATCTATCCCCTCGCCTAGCATACTTGTATTGAGGAATCAATTGATGTTTGTCTCAGCTGAGTGCCATAGTTAAATCCACAAAGGTAGAGTTGGAATCACAGGAGTCCTTTCCTCTCTCGTTGTCCTCCCACATAGTTATACTCACTAGTCATCTCTTACTTATCTTTACCGGTTTGTTACATCATCACCTTCCCATCATCACCTTCCTATCATTATATCGATTATCCCCTTACACTAGTTCATACTAAATTGAGGTGATCTCTAGGATCTCTCTTTTATTATCATTTCTAGCTTTGCTTTTCTTTGGGAGAATAAATATGATACCCCGGAATACTCCGAGGTGAAGTGCTACAACAGTATAATCTGTGCGCTTGCGGATTTATCCAATAGTCATAAGAAATACCAACAATAACCCAATGCATCCATTACTTGGTTCAGAATGGCTTCAAACCTACGACCTACGTAGGTCATGTCATACTCCTCTACCTGTAAGTATAGGGTTAATTATGAGAGCAATATTGACAACATATAACAACAAATCTAGGTATAAGTTATGAGTTTTAAACTTACCTTTGGCGAGTTCTGAACCATTCGTGCACATAAACCCCGAATATCAGGATACATGTTGCGATTAATAGCTTCAATCTTCACTGAAGACAGAGTAGGAAGTGTGATCCCATTCTTGAGAGCGTGACAACACAAGTATAGACGGCATACTTAATAGTAACACCCGCTGGCTTGTCTGTATTCCCACCTCTGAGATTTGTAACACATTGCGCCCGCCAACACCACCGCGACCACGACCACTACCACGACCACGACCACGACCATGACCATGACCCATCCTAACGGCAATTGAAAATGAAATACAACATTGGAGTTCTGGACCATTGTTTACATGATTAATCTGAACATCCACATTGTCAACCCCAAAATAGGCGAGTGTTGATTTAAACCAAATAACTGGATCAATCATCTACATTACATATAAGACATGTTAATTAATAACTTGGATGATCTAGTCGTACATATGAAAGATATTTTGACTAACTTACTATGTTTGGAAAATTCCGTGGGGCTACCGGGAATAATGGATCGAAACCCATCCAAGTACAATAACCATTCCAACCAATTTCCTCCGGTGATGGGAGATTACGATGTCCAGCCATCTATATATTAAATCACATATACTCAGATTATATTTCATCTATCTATCTATCTATCTATCTATCTCTACCTATCTATCTATATCTATATTAAATTTTATATCACATATCAAATAGCATATACTAAATTATCTATCCCTCTCTATCTATCTATCTCTCTATCTATCTCTACCTATCTATCTATATTAAATTTCATATCACATATCAAATAACATATACTAAGATTATCTATCCCTCTCTATCTATCTATCTCTACCTATCTATCTCTACCTATCTATCTATCAAATCTATATATTATCCATATTAAATTTCATATAACATATCAAATAACATCTCAAATAGGCATTTCGTTGAACACCATGGTACCGTGGAGGGAGGTGGACAGACGTCGTGGAGGAAGGTCCGTCCTCCTGCGGCCTTCACCGTGGCGAGGATGGTGGCGTGGAGCGTCGTCCTCCTGCGGCCTTCACGCGGCGGCGGTGGCGGCGTGGAGCGGAGGCGGAGTGCTACGGCGGCGACGGCGTGCTGCGGCGGCGTGGAGGGCGTGGAGCGGCGGCTGAGTGGTCACTGACGCGCGTCTGAACATTTCGGAGCGCGCCAGTGCCTGCTTAAATAAAAACCTATTCGTATCACTACCGGTTCAAGCCACGAACCGGCAGTTAATTTCAATATCACTGCCGGTTCGTGGCTTGAACTGACAGTGATATGGCAGAGAGACATCACTGCTGGTTCAAGCCACGAACCGGCAGTGATGTTGAAATTCACTGCCGGTTCTGCCTCAGCCCCCGATAATTAGGGGTCTGTCAGAGACAGAACCGGCAGTGAAGAGACATCACTGCCGGCCCAAATAAAACCGACAGTGATGGGCCGACAGTGATTGTCGATTCTGTAGTAGTGTAGCAACCGAACCCACCAAAGTCCTAGTGTCATGACTTTTTCTAGATTTTTTTGAGGAAAAATAGGGTATACCGTGTATTCGTACGCATGCACGTTTCACACTCACCTCTCAATCTTTTATTTGTGTACAAACGTGTACTCATGTGTGTTCATTAACCTGTTTGAATAATGATTTGTTGATTTCTATAAGTAACAGGCTTTAATTGTTTTTATTGTTTTATCGGACATTAAAACATTATAGGACTAGCTCTGAACTAGCTCTAACCAATGCAAAAACATGTTTGGATGCAAGTAAATGTACTTTTCTCGGTAGTGGATCACACCAAAACTAGTACTTCTACTACATCCCACTAGAACTAGCCCAAATAATTACATTTTGATGGGTATAGTTTTTTTTGTGGGCTAGTTAAAAACTAGCTCAATCTAGCTTTCATGTTTGGATACTTTTAGACTAGCTCAAACTAACTCTTGTTGGATATGTGTCGAATATTATGTACGAGTTTGGTTACGCTAGGACTCTGAATTGTATTTGACAGTATATGGTAGAGTTGGTGTTGGACTCTGTAACCCGGTCTCCTCATAAATATGAGAGGAGAGTTGTTGTTATAACCATGACGACGTAGCGACGAGTTCGCGGGAGGGCGGCGGTATGTTGCCGGGACCTTAGGGCGACCGGTGTTGCTGGTATTGGGGAGGAGCGCACATAGTCATGCCCCGGGGATTAGGCTTCAGATGAACCTCGTTAATAAATATCATGTCTCTGGTGTCGTTTGTGATCTTGCATGTTCGTCTCGGTAGATTCAATCGACGTTTCCGCGCGTGGGGATTAGCAGACAACTCGTCCGCTGTGAGAGCTAATTCCTAACAATTGGTATTTAGAGATATGGTTGGGTTGGATCTAGAAGATGTGCGGAAGATCAGTTAGGGTTTGAGAATTATACATCTACAAGGTGTTGTTGTCGTGCGCAGAAGCGAAGCAGATATGGCGCGTGGAGAAGTTCTGAGGACAGCACATCTGCACGTCAGCTCGTGGAGGAGGCGGAGTCGCAGCGAGAGGAGGATTGCTACGGCATGAAAAGTGGAGTCCGGAGCAGTAACGTACTATACATATACATGGTTATCGGTTCATGGCCAGCGTGGGTACGTGCAGAAGCAGGACTCGGCCAATCTCTATTGCTGGAGCCTCAGGTGTGGCCTTGTGGGCCATGATGCTGGCGGGTAGTATTAGTGCAGCGCGGAGTAGGACAATTTGTGTGCAGGATTGAGAAGAGAAAATAAAAGGAAAAGGCAAGGTACGGTGGCAGGTTCATGCAACATGTTTTGCATGCTAGCGGTGGTGGATGCCACGTACATGCATGCGTGGTGTGTGTTGTTTACATGTGTCGCTACTGTCTATATTTTATTTTGTTTCTCAAGCAGATTATACCGCGAGGCTGTGGGTTCATGCAAGATGTTTCTCAGCGACTATATTGATGTTCGACAATGAACTCGGACAACACGGTCTACAATTAGAGAGTTAGAGTAGACAGTCCGGTGATCGACGGTTGATCGGATCAGTACATGACAACGAGTTATGTTGGAGAAGTTGTGGCAGGGGTGTGTGTATAGCGGAGCTACAAGGTGCGACATGATGTTAAGGTGCGACATGATGTTGTGGGTATTGATAAAATTTGCAACAGGCGATGGAGGAGAGGTAGGGCCGGTGTTGCAGTGCTTATTGGTGATGAGTGGAGACTATCGACGGTGTTCGGCCGTGGTGCACATGGCGACTGATTGGAGTTCGATAGTGATATTTTCAGTAGGTGTTCTCAGGAGCTACGAAGTCTGGTGCAGACTAACAGAGTCAAGGTGAAGAGCAACTCGTTGGTGGTCTGTCTGTGATTGATGGATCGGGGCCGAACAGTTCGTGGCGCACAAGGCGAACAGTTCAGGATGGCTGGCGGACAATTTACTTGTAGGGCGAACCGTGGTGCGTGGCGAAGAGGCTAGTCATACCGTGAGCAGAGACGACGACATGATCAGCGATAACGACATAGGAGCGTGACAACTGATGGGGTTTGTTGATCTCTATGGTGTGGTGACACGTGGCGTGAGCTTAATGCAGGTTTGCATTGGATGAGCCTGCGTGCTTCCAAATCAGCAAAGGCGTGGATCGATTCATGTTGCACATGTAGGTTCTGAAGTGTGGATCGAATGACGTGAAGAAGCTTCAAGGGTTGAACTGGAAGGAAGTATAGACGGTGGATGTCTATACTTGCAACTAGAGTAATCTGGTTGGTCAGGGCTGCAAGAGGCTACGGTGTAAGACGTCGGACGTAGCATTGCAGTGGAATGAGAAGAGTAAGCTATGACAATTTCTATGTGACTCAAATAGCAGCTATGAGGTTCTCCGTGTCATGGGTTCAATCGGTTCGAGTATGGTACTGGATCTAGTTAGCTCGTTGGTGTTTAGCATGGAGGAGACGTGCTTCAGCAAGTCAGACATGTGTTAGAGCTGGAGGGGATTTAAATTTTACTTGATGGAGATTGTGGTGACAAAGAGAAAAGGGTGCATAGCTGTAGGTGGAGTCATGAAGTATGAAGTTGCAAGACTCTTGTTTACGGTGGGTCTATGATGAGACTTGTTGGACAACTCTTGTTGAGTTGTGAAGGCAACTCAAGTCAGTTATACATGGAGGTTCGCGCATAGACGACTTCAAGATGGCGGAATATTCGTTAAGGTGGAGTTTGTTTGATATGTGTCGAATATTATGTACGAGTTTGGTTACGCTAGGATTTTGAGTTGTATTTGACAGTATATGGTAGAGTTGGTGTTGGACTGTGTAATCCGATCTCCTCATAAATATGAGAGTAGGGTTGCTGTTGTAACCATGACGACATAGCGACGGGTTCGCGGGAGGGCGACGACATGTTGCCGGACCTTAGGGCGACCGGTGTTGCTGGTATTGGGGAGGAGCGCCCATAGTCATGCCTCGGGGATTAGGCTTCGGTTGAACCTCGTTAACAAATATCGTGTCTCTGGTGTCGTCTGTGATCTTACATGTTCGTCTCGGTAGATTCAATCGACGTTTCCGCGCGTTGAGATTAGCAGCTCGTCCGTTGTGGGAGCTAATTCCTAACAACTCTAGTCACTAGATTCAAACAGGACCTATTTAATCTGGCTGTACCCGATAAAAAACCGAACCACTTTTTTTAAAAAGCAACCCAGCCACTACCCCACACCACCCCTGACTAGAATCGGCCCGAGGCCGCGAATCCGGACTGGCGACCGCCGCGGCGCCGCCCCCGCCCTTCGGCTGAGACCCGAGGTCCAGCGGCGTGGAGATCCCCCGCCGGGCGCCGCCCACCGGCTGCTCGCCCCCTGCCGCCGCCTGCTCGCCTCGCCGAGCGGCAGGCCCGACGCAGCGCCGCCCCGTAGCCCAACTTGGCCGCGGTCCGCCAGTCCGCCGGCGGCGGGCGCGCCAAGGAGCTGACCGTGGCGGCCCGCGACCGCGCAGTGACACAGTCCTCCGTGCGCTCTGCCCCCCCTGCTGGCCTGCTCCAGTCCCTGGTGAGTTGTCAGGTCCTAGAGTTTCTGACGAAACTGAAGATTTGTATTGTTCATGGGTTGGTGAGAGTTAGTACATGGAGCGTATCTATTAGTACATGCTTCTATACCTTAGGATTTGGATATTGGAGAATAGAGAATGGAGATTGGACTGTCAATTGGCATTTGGGCTTAGGGAGTGTGGATTTGTGATCCTAGAATTGATTGAAAGTTGTTGTTATTTTCCATGAAATTGAGGCATGAAGAAATCAAATATTGCATATCTTTTCAGAAGCATGAGGCAAAAAAAACATTACTTCTGAAATTGAGCCTAGATTTGGTTAATTTAGTCATGTGTACTGAACTTTTTTTTTTGATCATACCGTATTGAATAAAAAAAAATTGGCGACAAGCATGAGACAATTTTTTTTACTAGGACTACCCTTGTTTCAAATCCTGGGTCTGTCACTGACAGGAGCTAGCAATGCAAAATGATTGATCGACTAAATGATTCATTACCTTGTTATATTTTGTGATCTATCAGTATATGGGCTGGGTGGTTCAACCGAGCACCCAATCCCTAACTCAAGCTATCTGTATTTGGGTCTGATCTAATTATACAAGTATATACATGTATTATGCTGCCTACTAACTTTGATATTTTTTGCAAAAATTATCAGGTGTACGCCGTCCACCCCTGGATCTAATTTCACTGAATTTTCTATCTTAGGCTGCAAGCAGAAATGGTATGTTGCTCTGAATTAGAAATAGCTGATCGGTGTGAATAAATGTTGTTTCTAACCACATTAAGTTGTAGGATATTAAATGTCTTGAGGCAAATAAACTGGAGTGCAGGCTCTATGTAGGGAACCTGGACTTCAGGATATCAGAGTGAGTTACTTGTTTCTTGTATATTTATTTGCATGTTCTTTTCAAGGTTTGTCTTTGTGTTCTGCAAATTAACATTGTTCTGTTAATTTTTCAGGTCTGATGTAATCAAGATGTTTTCCCCCTTTGGAAAGATTACAGCTGAGGATTTCCTGTGGCACACACGCGGTCCAAAGAGAGGTGAACCCCGGGGCTATGCCTTTGTTCAATACACCACTAAAGAGGTAATTGTAGTATACATCTCCTGTGGCAAATGACAGTTATGGTATTCTCGATTCTCACCTGTGCCACCTGAAGTAAGCATGCAGGAAGCTCAGATAGCAAAGGAGAAGATGAATGGAAAGTTAGTCTGTGGACGCCCAATGGTAGTTCACCTTGCTAGTGAGAAAAGTTCTCTAGAGTATTCAAGTTCACGTAGAGCAGTCAAAGACAAGAAACTGGCAGGTGGTTCAGGAGGCAAATCACAATATACTGATCGAGCTGCAAAGATAGCTGCTATAAAAAACAAGTTAAAATCTCTGGAGGAAGGGGGATGTAGCACAAAAAAACCAAGACTTAATCCAGACAACTTGACAGGAATCAGGGAACAGTCTCATAAGTTTTGAAGTGAGGATATTTTTTATTCTTCGGAATGTTGAGTGCTTGTGCCCTCTCATACTGGTGATACTTCTAAAGCTGCTGCTATTCTATAATTCTAGCTTTAGTTAGTTAGTCAAGTCACAAGTGTAGTGTTTTCACAGTGCATCAAATATGTACAATAGTTTGTACCAATCTTCTTTTTTCCTGAATGAATTGTCCTTTTGATGGGGGAATCATTGTGACTACATACTGTCTTGTTATTAATATTGTCAGTGTGCCCCTGCTGAACATATGTTTCCTCAACTTAGTTGTGTTGCATTAGTTTATCCACCTGTACTGAAATCGCTGACCTCACTTCTCTAGAAATACATCATGTGTGCATAAAATCATTTTATTTTTACTATTTTGGATTTAAACTGGATGCCAACATTTTGGAAACTTTCTGTTTTTTTAAAGATTCTATTCTTGTCGACAAAATATTATATTACCATTTTGTTTGCCATTCCACATAATGAATTATGATTCTATGGGTAGGCCTGTAGGGTTTTATGTGCTTTCATGGTTTTGTACATTCTTGCACAGGAAAGTTTTGTGAGATACTAGTTCATCTGCACATGTCCTGTATCATGACAGCATCCAGCAAAGATTGAGTAATCATTTGCTTTTGCAATGACCTGTCGGTGCTATTGTTCCTGACATGCATTAAATGCTCTGAGTTCCATTGAATCAGTCTTGGTACTTGCTCAAATGATAGTATGTGGGCCCATATTGAAAGTAATCAGATTCATATCATCTGTCTGGTTCAAACATAAAATTGGTATTGTTCTTTACTTCTTTGTGTATATGAGTGGATCACCCTTAGGTGAAATCTCATACTTTATTAGTCTGTTAGAATCTTGCAGGTTTAGTTTTTTTTCTTTTCTTTTTGAACCATGTAGGTATATATGTCTGATTGCAAATGTATATCGTTTTGACCATTGAGACATTATATCACTCTGACCATTATTTTTTTGGCATCGTCATATGGTGTATATCACTTTGACCATTGATCTTTAAAAACCACTAGGGTTGTACATTATTGAAATGCAATAGTCGTACCTATTGCATATTATTAATCTAATTTGTGTTCTGTACACTGATACTTGTCAGTCCAACCAAAAATGCGATGACATGCATTTGCAATTGAATGAAGTAGTTTCAACTATCGTTGGCTTTGTACTCTGGGTGCTGATTGCTATGGATATAATCATGCCATCATTGACACCCATGTGTTGTCCAGGGTCATCTTCTGAATGATGATGCAAAGTTCTTTGAGTAAAGAGTCAACAAATCTATAGTTCTTAAATCTAGGATTTGTGGGGGCAAAATGTACTGTAATGTTTTTCTTCATTAAGACGGTGTCATGTTATCATAGACAATAATTGACATGTGGTTGCTCTGTCTGATCTGTTTCTAAGTTTTGGAGCTAGGACCAGCAAATCACTGACACAATTAAGCAGTTGTGGCCATTCATGTCTCCACCTGGATAAGCTGTCATTTCTGCATTGCCTGTTATCAAATAATTAGACAGCGTGATGTGAATCTCATTTTGAGTTTTCTGATATCATGCACATCTTTACCATGCATTGAATTATTGACTTTGCTCGGTAGGCACATGCAAACAAACTGATCTTGCTGCAACCATAGCTAACTACAACTAAAAAAGTTAGAATCTCTGGAGGAAGTGGGATGTAGAGTAAAAGGACCAAGTCTTACGACGAATGACTTGACAGACACCAGGCGCCACATAAGGTTTGAAGTGATTTTTTTTTATTCCTCGAAATGCTGGGAGCGTGTGCCCTCTCATGCTGGTGACACTACTAAAGTAGCTGCCATTCTATAATTTTAGCTTTAGGGAGTTAGTCAAGTCACATGTGTAACATTCTTCGCAGGTCGTCATATTTTATGACAGTTTGTGCCTGTTACATGTTACCTATTTCTGAAAAAACATTGTGACAATATATTGCCATGGCCGTTGGAATTGATAATGTGCTGATTAGAGTTCTAGTTCAGTGCTACAAAATTTGGCATCTGATGAAGTGATGATATTGGCAAATATTCAACTTTTTTTATATATAGTATATCTGGTTTCAAATAGAGAATATCCATGGTTCTTTGTATGCATGTTTGGATTAGCATTAGGTGAAATCTCATGTGTCCAATTTTTATACCACAAATGAGTTTTTTGTCACCTCTTCTGTAATCCTGAACGTCCATTTATTGGAAGCATCCTGGTAAAGTTTAACTGCTGCTACCTCAAATTGCAAATATAACTATATATGTTTCTTTGAACATCAGCATGTGTTGTATACAAGGTACCACTTGGACAAATATTTTTTTAGTAATATGCTTTTATAAATCACGAAATTGTTACATTGTTAGAATACTTCTCATGAAAACTCTAGCCATGACAAATTCACATTATGAACTAGATGTTCTATAAACTCATATTTGGTATTGGTAGTGCATGCCAAAAAATGTTGATCTGGTTCTGTTTTATTTGTAATTGGGTGGAGTGGTTCAGACTATCTGCTGCTTCATTTTCTGTTTGATATGATTATAATGATGCGATCGTTGACATCCATGGGTTGTCCAGGGTCATGTTCTTAATGATGATGTGTTCTTTGATGAATGGGCTCCAGGTCTGTGCTACTGGGAAGCTGAGACTGGTGGGGGCAAAATGTACTACGATGTTCGATAAAGTACAATCAGAAGTTCAGAATCTGTCATATTATGGTCGAGAGTAATTGATGCATAGTTGCTCCGTCTAATCTGTTTCTAAGTTTTGGAACAAAGACCAGAAGACAAATGACAACACAACAGCAATGTCATTCATGTATATACCTGGCAAAGCTGTCTTTTGTGTATCGACTAACATGAAATCATTTAGATAGCTATTGTGTCTTGTGAGTCTCTTTTTAAGTTTTATGGTATCATGCACACCGTTTGAGGGCTGTGATGGGTTGGAACGGGTCGAGTCCAGATGGACCGTGTTTGGATGGGGGGTTGCATGGAATTGTGTCGACCCGGATTGGTATATTCCCCTGGGATGTAGGTTCAACTGATTCCACTAAATCGAGGGGACCGTGTGGGTTCAACTGGGTCACGCGAGGAGCAGTCGTGATGCGAGGCACGAGTGGTTGCGGCTGCCGCTGGTGTGGGAAGTTGCTGGGGAGCAGCAGTGCAATCGCGAAGGGGCGACGCGCATGGGTGTGGCCACCGGTGCAGAGCGCAGGTGTGGCCACTAGTGCAGAGCGCGTGGGCGTCAGTTCGGGGAGCACGGTCGGGCCAAGCCGCGAAGGGGTGGTGCGCATGGCCGCGAGCCTCGGTGCGGGGCGCGGCCACCGGTGACGACTTGGGTGCCGTACCGGGGAGCAGCCACCAGTGCAGGGCGTGGGTGCCCTTCTGGGGAGCGGGCACCGGTGCAGAATAACGTGCGCCGATACGGCGCGCGGGGAGCAGGCGCCGATGTGGGGAGTGGAGCAGGATAGGGGTGAGAAGAGGGAAGGAAAAGAACGACCAGACAATGACATGTGGACTCCATGTGTCATTGATTCAACCATTTTCTACACAGCCCTCAAACCAAACAAGTAAAATGGGATGAACTTAACCCACCAGGCAAACAAGAATTGGGTCCAGCCCAGCCCACTTAATTCCTAAACTAAACACATGGTTATTGAGCTAGAAAACAAATTTTGCACGAACATTGAATCTGTAACTTTCCAGTTGTTTTTTACCTTCAGAAACTTGACTTTAAAGTTTGTAAATTAACTTGCTGTGGAGTAAGGGTACATAAATGAAAGACCGAGAAGAATTTTCTTGTTTCTATTCCGTAACCAGCATATTGACTACTGTAATCTTAGGGGTGTTTGGTTTACCCCCTAAAGTTTAGTGCATTAACTAAAGTTTAGGGGACACTTTAGGGGGGTGTTTGGTAATTTAAGACCTAAAATCACCTAAGTTTAGCTACTAAAGTTTAGGGGGCTGTAACCAAACACCCATTCGCTTGACTTATCAGCCATGGTATAATGTTTTCATCTCACAATAAAAAACAACATCAATTATGAGCCGCGGAAACGATGAGCCGAGTTCAACCGGTCATTGCTCCTTAGAGTGTTTTGTTTTCTTCTTTGTCAACTGGGATGCTTAGAGTAAACATAAAGTGACTTGACATTACCTACCAGAGTAGGCAACTGGGATGCTGATAGTAAACAATAAGAGTTTCTGGCATTGCCCAATGGCTAAGATTGTAGAACCTTGTAGTTTAAGAAAGGAACATGGAAGTAAACCGAGTTTTTGTCGGGTACATTCCATTCATTCATTTTCTATTTTCATGTACGCATTTCTCAACTTTTGATGCTTCATTTACGGGAATACAGCTGGTTTGATTTAGAGACTGACTGTATGATCAGCACCTGTATGCTTACTTGCGATCTTTCTTTTTCGCCAAGTTGCATTAAGTCCACACCATGTGGCCTAGTACTTGATGAGTCAAGACCGGTGCTTGTTTTGTGTGCTACAAGCAGGTCTACGCCACTAACGAAACCTTATTGTATATATTATTAAGACAGTTAGAGCATGCCATCTTAATTAACTTTGAGGTGTAGACCAGATCGAGACCCAGGCTGCTGTAGCTCCATGTCGTTACTGCAGTTCCCCTGGCTGCTTACAGAGACCAGTGTCCCCTGTTCAAGGGTCTTGAACCCTGTCTTCCTTGGTCCAGGTTCACGGAACTCCATTTTTCATCTTCCCCTTGAGAATCTCAACTTGCTCCTGCTCCTTGGTTTGAATATTGCAGGTGTGGCTCAAATCGGGCGACACGACGAGGAAAAACCCGCATAAAAAAAGATGCCTTGCAGCTGCTTGAAGAGACCGTCCCGATGCTGCCTCCCTCGAACCATAGATTATCTATCCATCTATGTATCTATCCTCCCTGAATTGTTAGATACTACAATGTGATGTGAAGAAGGCCGAGGAGCGTTGGGAGGCTGGGTCTCGCATGTAGGACCTTGCACTGGCATGGGTTGGATTGGATGCTGCCTCTGCCTGCTGAAATGCTGCCCCGGTCTTTTGTCAGGATTATCTCACCCACCCGACTAATCCCGCATTATTGCTGCCAACATTGATGACCTTGTCTCTGCCGGGCTTTAGTAGTAGTGTAGTACACAGTTTTGTCATTTGTCTGGCGCTCTGGTCCAGCACGACACAACGTACCAACCATGCATGTCTTCTCGGGTATTATTCATCTTTCACTGGCAACTTTTACGGGAGCCCAGTCCTTGTTCTGGACCAGATTTAGCCCGTCAAGCTTCAGTCTGAACTGAGTGCGTCTCACTCCCTCCCACATAACATATTGGCCTGGCCTGGCCTGGCCTGCATCGAAATCCAATGCAACAGGTTTTCGCCCAACTTTTTTATGAATGAAATCGTTCGAATGCTGAAGAAACCATGGCCAATGTATGTACATCGTCTGGGACCGTGAAAGGCACTGCTCGGAAGAGCAAGGGGTAGCACGGGAGACAGCATGGACATGGCACCAAACGCCTTGTCCGCCCAAGACGTCTACTTGTTTGTTCTCTTCTCACTCACTCACCAGCTTTGCTCTCCCGGCCCCTTTATATTATATCATCCTCGTCTCGTCACTTGCCGCTCGCCTCGCCTCGCCTCGCCTCGTCTCGGCTCACACAAGACGAACCACGGAACCAGAGCTTCTCTCGCTCGCCTTG
Source organism: Microstegium vimineum (assembly GCA_022036555.1). Lineage (NCBI taxonomy): Eukaryota > Viridiplantae > Streptophyta > Magnoliopsida > Poales > Poaceae > Microstegium > Microstegium vimineum. The sequence continues at coordinate 6,954,923 of CM039124.1, read as the reverse complement.
CCGTGAGCTTGCTCTTTCTATCTCTTTCTCTCTCCATGGAGGCCTCGCCGTCTCGCAGCGACAGCTTCGCCCGCGGCGGATGGCCCAGGCGGTCGTCGTTCGAGCGCCTGGACGACGACATCGTCGATGCCGCCGCCCTCGTCGGCGAGTCTTTTAGCAGCTCCACGGCGTCATTCATTGACATGGACCCCGAGGAGCTGTTCTCGATGCGGTGGACGTCAGAGGAAGACGGGTTCCACTTCGGCCTGCCGCGCGCTGGGGCGGCTGCGGCGTGCTCCCCGCTGCTGGCCAGCGCCGGCGGCCTCATCATCTTCTCCGACGACGACAGCCTCCTCCTTCCCTGCGACGTCGTCATTGGCGGCGCGTCGTCGGCGTGCTCGTCGCCGGCGTTCCACACGGCGCACAGCACGCCGGCATCCGTCATCAGCTCCTCGCGCCGCAGCAGCAGCCCACGCGGCGGCGGCGCCAAGAAGGCGCCGCTGAGGATTCTGCTCAGGTACCTGCGCTTCCTCGTGCCCCTGTGCCGCAAGGCGAGGGCGCTGCGGCTGCCAGTGCCAGGACGATGGGTGTTCTCCGCACCACGACCCTGCACCCCAGCGCGCCGATCGACGTCCAGCAGCGCCTCGGAGTACTACTGGTGCCACGGCAATGCCGACGTCGACGTGCGCGACGCCATCCTCCACTGCAAGAAGTCGCTGCTCACGGCTCGCACCGAATGCTGATGAACACCGCTAAGGGAATGCAAGATTGCAAGAACACTGTTGTTTGGGGGAAGCGACAGGATTCAAGAGGAAGATGGATATAATATTTCGCTAGTCTTTTTTCTTTCACGTAATTTCTGATTTCGAGTGTATTATGTACATGCAGTACAGTGGTGATGAATTGTGCCCATGGGAATTTGATCTTGTGAGGCCATTTACAGTAGTTACTGTCTTTGTACAGTAGAGCTCTCTGTGCTGTCTGCTTCTTCGCCCTGGCTCTGTGTCAACTTTGCATGCATCGGAGCAGTGCAAAGAGCTGGAACAGAACAATGCATTATTAGGTGATTAACAGCGCCAATTTGTGTCAAATGTTACCCGCTAAACATCTCATTTATTGGACCAAATCAAAGCCCATGTGCATGGGAGTACATACATGATAGGTTCTCGGCATCTCAGTATCTCACATTTCCATTTGCGCAACCATTAAATCACGTTTTTCCATAAGTTTTCAGTCCCGAAAGCAAAAATCTGTTGCTGACAAATGTTTCGTGTTGGGAAATGAATCATCAAAGGGCCTGAAGGAGACATCTCGAACGCTACTGCATATTCTGCTCCGCCATAAAATACTTAGACCTTAGCATTCAAATTTTATCTTAAAATAGTTGTCAATCTCGTAGTCTTACTTCTCAATGCATATTTCTCTTTGCTCAAATTAAGTACATCTCTCTCTCTCTCTCTCTCTCTCTCTCTCTCTCTCTCTCTCTTCCTCTCTTTATCTCTCTCTACACCTTTTCCGTTCCACCGAATGGTACTCCACATATGTTCCAGAATATAAGTTGTTCTATTTTCTCTCTCTACTAAATGATGTTCCACAATTGGCAGCGTCGTTGCTTCACTTGGCAACCCTCGATCTCGATGATGGCACCTAACACCATACACATGCTTTTAGCTAGAGGCTAGACGTACAGAGCTCCAGATTTTCTCACCGAACGCTCATCAGCTCCTGAAATCTACCTACTGTACTCCAGGTCCAGGATGTGATGCGACGCACGCACGGTGTGCTGAGGATAACGTGGGAGGACTTTTGTGGAGCTAATAAGCTACAGTGTACTACTGTACGTGGTGCCGATGCTGATCCGTACGCTAGCTGCATGCGCACTGATCGATTGATGCAGAGGCAGGCGATGGCCGGTCACCTATCGCCGCTCACGTACTGCCTGGACGCACTCGGCTGCACGGTCGAAATCACCGTAGCAGGGGCACGCATCTGCACTGCACCAGGTAGTAGTAGCCCCTGCTGACGCGAAGCACCAGCCACGCTGGCAAGCTCCGGTCCTGGCGTTCAGCCGTGCACTGCTGCACAGCCACAACACTGTCGCATGTACTATGTACAGTACATGCTGTGCTGATGTGCAGTGAAACCGCATTATCTCCGGCATGAGAGGACGTGCAAATGGGGCCCGCCGGCGTTCACTGTACGGTCGGCTCGACGTGCCCGACCGACCGGCGATGGGAGCTGGGTTGTCGTATCGCCTCGTCCCGGCGCGGCCGGCTCTCCCGACCGGCCATCGTCGTCGAAGAGAGCGGGACGCAGCCTGCCAGCCGCTTCTTCATTCGTTCCCAATCAGCAGATGAGATGGCACGTACGCGCCATGCATGCGTATCGTATCGGCGCACGTACCTTATCATCTGATAACGTTCGCATGTCGGGCGCGACGCGACGGCGGTGTGGAGTGGAGTGTCTGGATCGTGTCGTCAACAAAAAAAGAAAAAAAGGAGCGGCCAAAAGATAGATGCGGACAGGAGGACAGGGATGGCACGGGGCGGGCAGCCACGGCCGTGGAGGTGGAGGGTCCGGCGTGTATGGTCGCTGGGGCGGCGGTCGTTGGAGGCCGGGACCCCAAGCGCAAATGGATATGATGATTTGGATGGCGACTGCTCCACCGTTTCACTTTTCACGGCCGATAGGATGACTACTGTGTTTGTGCTGCTGCTGGGCTGGGGTTTCGCGCGGCCTGCTGGGAGGTCTGCGACTGCGAGCGGGGAAACAGGCTGCTTCTCTGCTCTCTGGTGATACCCATGGGCTACACCTTAGTATTTTTCCCCTTTTCGGGACGATGAATCAAAAGAACACAAGTTTCTTTCTTGAGGGGACCACCGTCACACCGACCGCGTTTCTCAAGTAAAGTATTTCAAAAAAAAATTTCAATTAAAAGGGCTCATACTGGGAACACAAACATTAGCTAAAAAAAGCATCTAGCGACGAAACTAAAGCATGAACTAACATTCTTCCTTAAGGGCATGTTTGACAAATGACAAATAAAAAAAAACTCGACCCATAAGGGTATAATAACCCCCGGGCATTGCGCTTAAGTAGAAGAAATCTCCTCGCGCAGGTCGAGAAACATCCCCGAACCCCCCTAAAGACTTTTACTTTGGCCGTGTGACAAAGGATGGGATGTTTTTAACCACGACATAAATACTTGAAAATTTGCTCCACCAGGGAGCCGAACCCCAGAACTGTGGAGTGCCATTGAGGAGCTCTAACCATTGACAAATCTTTTGTCACTTTCTAGTGTTTGAGTCATATGGCAAATAACACAAATGACATATACAAAGATAATTCTACCTCTAATAATTGTACTATCATTTACATGCCATGCACAGGAGAGAGGTGTATGACTGTGAGGATTTTCTATTTGCCACTCCAAAGTGGCAAATGGAAAATGGAAAATTTTGGCTCTTTTTCCCCATATTTGGATCTATTTGCGAAAAACAACATTTTTTTTTTCATTTTACCAATTTTCCAATTTATCAAGGGGGTCCAAACATGCCCTAAATAAAGGTGAGCCGACTATGAGAGCCATTATATTTTGAAAGTTGAAGAACGGTAGGTTGTGCTAACCCATTGTATTTCTAAATCTGACAACCAAATGCTATGAATTTCGTCCACTTTCAAAGATCCTAATTTTTCTCATCTTTTAGATTTTTCTTAGCTTCAAGTCAGCACGATTTCCACGAACAATGGTAGGTTGTGCTCGCTTAATTCTTCGCTAGCATCAGCAGATAAACGGCCAAAAGAGGTGATCGGTTCAAAGGATCTAGGGATGCCTATACGGGTCAAGGGAGTGAAAAACCTATTAAAATTTCCTTCCAAGACAAAACACTAGTAGCCACTATAAGCATAACCTATTCACTTTAATGCAAGCTATGCTATATAAATTCTAGTACCAAATTTATCTGTTCCAACTAAACCACACAAGCTGCTCGAAGCTAGGAGCACTACTAATCGAGCTACATAAGTAAGCAACTAAGCAAACTACTTCTACTAGGCTAGCTAGAGAACTACGACTACACAAACTACTACACAAACACAAGTAAGAAACTGAATACGCATGTACTAACGGAGCAAACCAATGAGGATAAGTGACACAAGATTTTTATCCTCAGGTTCAATTTCTTGCCAGCAACTTAACCCCATCGAGGCAAATCGTATTAGATAAGTGCTTCACTAATAACCTCATAAAGCATACAAACTCAGCCGGCTCTAGTGTTTTCTAATATAGTAGAAATTGTTTTTTTTGTTTTGGATCGAACAAATAAGAGATGAAAGTGGAGAACAACTAAGAGACTACAGTCACTCCCACATTCTCCTATCCCCTTTTATAGGAGGTGAGAAAGGAGATTTTCATAATTTTTCTTGGTAGGGCTTATATTTTAAAAAGAGCATCTAGAGGATGTAAATGGGCCTTAATTATTACTATCTCATAAGCCTCTTTACTATGTACTTGGAGCCTGGACACTAATAAAATCCTAACATATAATACATCTCCAACACAAAACTCAAAACAATCAACATATATTGAATTATCTGCTAATATGTACAAAAGATTTTAGAAAGCAAAAGGGCATGTAGTCCAGTGGTAGGACTGTTCACTGAGAATCAACACACCAAAATTCAAACCCTAGTGACAACACATTTCAGATACCAAAAATGTCGTATACACTACATGTTTACGCGGTAAGTAGTATCGTGTGTTTCTCGCGAACTAGACTCTAGAGCATCCTAATTTATTTCTTTGCGTGTATGAGTGTATGTGGTGTGAGTGGAGTGCGTGGGTTGTATGCGTCCAGTTGTATTTTTCTCAAAAAATACAAAGAAACAAAGAAAAGGAAAAAAAATAATAGTATGTGCTTTTATTTAGTGACCCATCTAGAAGCCCGCGAATTCAGCACAAACTCACGTCTACCACACCCACCTTTTTTACCATAAGGTGTCATTTTGGATAGCTATATGTATTAGGTTTGGATTATGAGGATAGAGAAGATGATGTGGGTTAGGGATGAGGGCATAGTTTTTTATGCATTTCCTATGTGTGGCTTGTCTTGAAAGGTGTGGGTTACATATTTGTCCCAAATAAAAATATGAAAGCAAAAAACATCTCTTTCCTTTTCTAAGAGTCATGAGTCCATATATGAGCCTGTCTGGTAAAGCTACATTCGATTTTGATTCTTTGGGAAGTTGATTTTATGATAGAAGCGATTTTATGTGAGAGTGCATCTAGTCTCTTAGTGGGTTTTGGGTAATTGAATGACAATACAATTAAAGGATATAACATGTTCTCTAAGTGTTGGATAAGTATTTAGTTATCTCACTACAAGAAAACCCCCCATGTAGATACGCTTTATTTACATGTTAGATACGTATTATTTCATCTCTATTGAAGTATAGACACGGTTCACTAAAATGTGTCTAGAGCGTCTCCACACGGTTCACTAAAACGTTTATTGGAATGTATAATGCCAAAATGATGTATTGTTGTATAAGCAATATAGTTCAAGTGCAAGACAATAATGCAAAAGGTGTACAACCAAAGTCTTCTATATTATGGGATTTCCATGTACTAAGTGAAAGAAAATAGGATATCAAATAGTTAATGAGACATAAGGGATTGCATATGAAATGGTCACTTATATGAAGCTTGCTAAGTTAAGGTTAATGGATGATTGAACACAAGATGTGACTTGATGGTTTGAGATGGTGAAGATAGCAAGGAAAGGATTTGAGGTACTAAGCAAGGGTGATGGGCAAGTGATGGTTTGGTGGCCGAGAACCTATCTAGGGTGGAGAAGGAAGTACTTGCATTTAGTAGAGGTACTAATGAAAGTTGTAGTTTGCTTTTGAGTAACTGATGAAACTTTTATTACCAACCTATTCTCTCTAAGTGCAAATGATGAGATAGGTTGGTACACATCAAGTGAAGGAGCTAAGTGATCACTTGGTGATGGTTCAAGAAAAAAACAAAAGGAATATGAAGGAAAATGTATAACTTGATAGGATCTTTTGTTTTGGCACTCAAGACACCATAGAAGGTGTGAGTGTGTTTAGGACTGATATTCATACTATTAAGAGGGGAGAAATGCTTAGTGATTTTGTTATCAAGTGCCACTAGGTGATCTAACTAGTTGCATGTGCATAAGGATCTAGTGTGCTAACCAAACACCCTTTAAAAAGACTTGTGAAAATGCTAACACACATGCAAAAAGGTGATACACAATGTGTTTAGCACTTGTGAGAAAGAGTGAAGAGAATAGAGAAGAGAAAATGCTCACTGCGATGGCTAGAGGGGGGGTTAATATCCTAAAATATAAATCTACAAGCTATACTCAACAACAAGTTAGAAATCACTAAAGCGAAGCAAATTTAACGCTAGCCTAGAGAGGGTTGCAAGCCACCTATCCAAAACAAAACTAATCCTATTAATGATCTAAGTCACACAATATCTATGGCTAAGCAATATATCAATGGCTAGTAACACTACACAAGATGAATAACTAATTAACTAGCAATAACAAGAGTAGTAATGCTAGAGAGGGATTAAGAGGGTTATACCAATGCTAAGTGAGGTGATCCAATAGAGATAATCCAAAGAATAGCCAATCACAACCACAAGCACAATAAGAGAATCCTCAACAAAAGAGAGATGTCCATAATGATTTTTTACAGAGGTTCACTTGCTTGCTAGCAAGCTACTCCTTGTTGTAGTGATACACCCACTTGGAGGTTCACGCGCTAATAGGTATCACACACCAAACCCGCTAGGTTGCCGCAGAACCAACACAAGATGGGGATCCACATGCTACGAGCAATACACTAGAGTATCCTTTGTGATCTCTCATGGGGAAAGCTCAAGAACCCCTCACAATCCAATCGGCGGCAGCCAAGAACAATCACCAATACTTGCCGACACACCTCCTCTGCTCCAAACTATCTAGGTGACACCAATCACCAAGAGTAATAAGAAATCCACAATGAAATCAATTCCCAAGTGCCACTAGATGCAAACTCTCAAGCAAATGCACTTGGATTACTCAATCTCACTTTGATCTTCACTAATCAAGTATGGAGATGAGTGGAGGGAGTGTGCTTAGCTCTAGAGGATGTCAAGTGAATGAAATGTGCAAGAGTTATCCCCCAAGCCGTCCAACACATATATAGCACCCCCTCAAACAATAGAGTCATTACCCCCTTTCTCGGGGGCACCGGATGCATCCGGTGCCTAGGTTTGGTGTACCATAAGGTGCCACATGTGCTAGACATTTGAAATGGCTAATTCCAATTCACACTATTCATCATGTTCACGCTCTTTTCATATGCACCAGGTGCGTCTGGTTCTAGCACAGGACTCACACTACTCTAGCGTCCGGTGTTGATCCAGAGATGTCTAGAGAGCAAATATTTGCACCGGACACGTCCGGTGACTACTCATCAGACTCACCCAGTGTCTGGTGCATATCAATAAGAACTTCTTTGCCTGAGCACCAGACTCACTCCACTTTTGAGCCTCGCGTCTGGTGTAATCATCCGATGGTGATCCACAGAGGTTCCAGAGAGCTCCCAGACTCACCAGACACGTCCGTTGACCCATCACCGGACTCACCGAGCGTCTAGTGCAGTCATTGCATGTAGACAGAGCTAGGGTATGCCAACGGACACGTCTGGTTCCTTCGGCCACAACGTTTGGTGCCTTCGTCCATAGCGTTTGGTGCCTTCAGCGACTACGTCTGGTGCTCATTTTAGAGCCCTATCTTTTCTCTAACTTCTCCATCCTTGCACCAAGGTGCTAAACACCAAGTGTACATCATTAGTGTATGTGTTTAGCATATTTTTCAAAGCAGTTTGCAAGGGTTAGCTCACTAGGTTCTAAATGCACATGCATGAGAAAATTTACCTAGTGGCACTTGACACTCGCAAACTATTGGTATTTCTTATGACTATTGGATAAATCCGCAAGCGCACAGATTATACCGCTGTAGCACTTCACCAAGGAGTATTCCGAGGTATCATAATTTATATTATCCCAAAGGAAAGCCTTGCTAGAAATGATAATTGGATAGAGATCCTAGAGAGCACCTCAACTTTAGTACCAACTAGTATAGGGGGGTAAATGATAAATGTGATAGGAAGGGGTTGAGGTGCTCTCTAGGATCCGTGCAACAAGCGATAACCAAGGATAAATCCGTGCAGCAAGCGATAACCAATCCGTGCAGCAAGCGATAACCAAGGATAAGATGATGTATAAGCACCACGCTTACACACAACTTACTACTTTGACTACGATCTATAATCAAAGCACCCTATAACAAGCAATGATCGCATACGGGAAAGGTCACAAGGATCACAGACTATGGGTGTGAAGGCTATTAAAGAGCAAAAGCATATAGCAAGACTATATCTAGTATAGAAATGCTCAAAGTAAATACTAAGTAAAGTAAAGAGAAAGATATATATTGATAAAGGTAAAGTCTTACAAAGAATGAAAGATACAAGAGCTATACCAGACTCTCCAGAAGACGACTACGGAAATCCCAAGCACAGCTCGACTCAACTCTAACTCCCACTCTAGACTAACTCCTAGAACAATCTAAGGAATAGAGCTTGTAGGCTTCTTCTTCATGATTAGAGAGGGGGGGTGTGACCCTCTATTTATAGCAGGAGGTGGAGTAGGGGCTACTCCGGCGCCACGTCAACGATCCAGGGCCATCCATTCTCCACCCTTGGATCCAACCGACCTTGGAACCGACCAAGGCATGGATGGTGATGATCCAACACATGGGGGACAGGTGTGGCGGTTGGGGGGAGCCCAATCGACCTAGGGGGCATTCGGCCGAATCCCCCTATGGCCAGTGGGCCCTCCCTTGCCTCCTTGGATGAGGTCCCACCAGTCAGGGACTGAGTGGGGCCTGTTTGGGCCCAAAGGTGATTCGGCCGAACCCCCCTTGGGGGTTCTGACCCACCTCTGTTGTCCTGAGGCTGGCCCCACTTGTCATTGGTGCTAATTGCTGGTTCTGAGTTGGTTGTCACGTTTATATCCTTGGTGTGGGACCATGGATCCGTGTGCTTCGCTTATGAGTCGTTGAGAGGAAACACAGAGTGATCCAATGGATGGATTCCACTCTAGAGTGCCTCTCTTGGATCATGGCCGAGAGGAGAGAGCATGGTGGGCCCATATGGCTCTCTTTTGCTCCATTTGTTCATTCCTGCACTCAAACACTCATGGACATGTGGAACTAGTTATTTAATAAAGTATGCTCATGATGCGTTTGTTTATCCTTGATCCTTGGATTGGTGGCACTATTTTAGCTATGTAAAAGATGGTCATAATTTGTGCCAACAAGATCCCCCCAAGCTTAACCTTTGCTCGTCCCGAGCAAACAATCAAACTTAGCTTGATGGATCAGGAGTTGCTACTATGCTTCATATTTCAAGAGTACTAAGTCTACAACAATCATATTTCTCTTTTGAATGGAAAAGTTAGCAATAAAGACTCACCCATATTGCCTTAGTCCTTCATGGGGCTTATAGCTTTATCCTTTGTCTTGAGAGGTTGAGAGATAGAACAACTTGACTTGAGCACTAGTTTTCTCATTCTTTCACAAGTTTCATATCGGAGGTTTTGCAAGATTTTGTAAAAGAAAACTTAGTGTTCCTCAAATGGCACTCTCGAGTCGCTCATAAGGTGTATGATTCCTCACCAAGGCATATATTAAAGTTTGCCTTCTTTCTTCCTATCTCTAAAGCTTATGTGGAGCTGTAGGTAGGGATCAAAGATATAGCAAACTTACCTTGTATATTTTGTAAAGTCAAATTCCAGACCCGAGGAGAGAAGTGTCATACTCTTAGATCAAGATGTGCAAGTGTGTGGAAACATGGCAAATGATCAATACTCGTATATGTGGATAATCTCTCTTTCCTAAAATTATTTTGAGACATAGCTATCTGTTTCATTTTTTTATGAGCGTTGAAGATGCTCATTCATTTCATCATTTTTCATTTTTTTCACGAGAGCTTTGAAAATGCTCATAAAGATTAGGACTTTAGAATGCCCTTGAATTTTTCATAATTTTGCATAGTCTATGTCTCATTTACTAGCAACAAACTAGAGAGAGTTTTTCTACTTAGAGCATGGAGTATGAACTATGTGGAAATGTAAGGCATGTTTCTGCGTACTTCCAGTGTAGAAGCAGCATGTATATGTGGCGTGTACGTGATCTTGATCTTGTGAGCATGATAAATCTCTCAATAAGGGTCACAAAATTTGACCAAACTCAACACAAAACAAGCAGCTTATGTAGAAAGCTTATATCATGAAAAATCGTGTATGGCTTTGATCGGAATTGTCACCATTGAGGAACATCAAAGTTTTTTTTATCATTTTAATAAATAAGACTCCGATAGTCATTCTTGCTTAGAACAAAATTATAGCAACTCTTATCTTGTCATATCATGTCTCACAACAACTTAGACTTAGTTACGACATTTGCAACCCACAAAAGTTTGAGGTTCATGATGGTTTCTTTTAAGCCAAATAATCCATACTTAAAAAAGTACCAAGTTGTAAACTAAGTTCTAGAGAAACACTTAGCAGAGCAACTATTCATCATTTCCATAGGAGATATTAATTTTCATGGGGCATGTGAGAGTGGAGTAAGAGAAAGTCTTTTTATTTTATTTTATCCTATGCAGATTTTTAAATGCAAAGCTAAGATAAGCAAGAGAATGCATAAATGTAAATGCTGGAATTAAAAACTTACCTTAGTGGGGGAGAGAATCTCCCCCAAACTTGTCTTTGCTTAATGGTGCGACAGATGTGGATGTTGTTGCCGCCAAAAGTCCCAATACCGCTGTTGTTCTTCTTGTATTGCTTGAATGTTCTCGGTGGTTTGCTGGACGATGCGTGCTGTTTCATCGTGCTCAACACGCAACTCACCTAGGATGTTGGTGAGGTGATCGAATTCTTGCCACAGCCCACGATGCTCCTTGTCTCGTGTGGACGAGAAGGATGCTCGTGCTCGTTGCGGCCGTGATGGTCGAGGAGGCATGCCACTTGAAGTGTGCATGGGATCGGAAGATGCATCGTCTTCCTCCTCGCCAATAGCTCCTCGGGAAGGACCACCTTGCTCAAGATGAACAAAGTGTAGCCCCTCCCGAGCTCTCCTGTTTGAGCCTGCAAAATCTCTTTGCCCACTTTCTTGATTTAAATCAAGGGTTAGTTTGCGGGTCCTATACAATTGAAGTTGCCTATTTGGAAGAGACACCTCAATTGTATGGCCACTGTAAATCATTTTTAAAACACCATTGGCATCTCTTTTTAGCATTTGAACATGAGCAAGATATTGTTTTGAGATCATTGCTAAAGGAGAAGAGATGTAAACAAAGGAGTTTGTGCCATCTAGCAGGTTCATGGATTCGGCAAGACGAGTAATTAAAGATGTGAATTGGATAGATATATTACTCTCAATTGAAATTTGCCAAAATTCCACTAAATATTTCACAGGAGAGATTCGCATTTTGTTGACCATGGCATAAAGTAGTTTTAGTTCCATGTCACTTATTAAGTTAGCATTACTTCCAGGAAACAAAGTCATTTTTATCCAAAGAAGCATGAAACGAAGAGTTGGGTTGTGAATTTCCTCAGGCTTAGGATTTGAGCAATCTTTTAGAGTAGATATAGAGAACCAAAATTTCCTTTTGTTGAAACTACGCATGGCAGGGTCTAAATCAATCAAGCATGAATTATCAAAGCCCAGAGCAACACTTAGATGATTCCATGATAGACTATGGTTTTGATTAAACATGTGAAAAGATATTTCAGCATTAGAGATTTGGAGAGAGCTTAGAAATTTTGCGGTGAGCAACTCAATTCCAAACTCTTCTATTTGCCAAAAGCTAGACCAACCAATAGAAGTAAAGATAGTTTCAAATTCGGTGGTCATACCTGTGTTGGAGAGGAGTCTTGGATCCAAAATCCATGTGTGCTCAAAAGATCGATTCCGAAGGGAAAGGTACCTCTGATAGGGGGTACCAATAATGCCTCGACATGTGGTACCTCTGTTGGTACTTCCTCCTCCTGAGGGTGTTCTTCGGTTTGGAGGTTCTCCCATGTGTATTGAGCCGAACCTCCCCTTGTTCTTCTTTGGGAAGTATCCTCGGATTGGTGGGAGCGTCGGGATGAGGTCCCACTCATAGCTTGCTTCATCTTCTTGAATGCAGATGTCAATGGGTTCTTCATTTTCTTAGAGAGGAAGAGGGACACAAGAGCAAGACTAGGAAGGGCTATGTGTATGTGGAGTGGATTTCTAGTTTGCCTTGTGGGGAGAAGTTTGAGCTAAGAGAAGTTTGATGAAGACAAGAGATCTTCTTGTGGACTAGTGAGAGCAACACTAATTCTCTTTGAGAGCTAAGAACTTCTCTTAAATGTAGAGAGGAGAGAGCAAGGCAAGGAGAGGCTTGATCTAGAACTGAATTCTTATTGAGGTGTGAGGGAATGAGCTCTCCTTGCATGGGCTTTTATAGAGGAAAGAAGTGGCACCAGGGGGGTTCCATGGAGTGGTCGGCCGACCACCCCTTGGGCATGCCCTTGGGTGTCATGATCACATGTCTAGTGGATGCCTTACACAAAGCAAAAGAGAGAGAAGGAGGTGACACAAAGTGGTTGACCATCCATTAAAAGTAAAGATTCCACTCATGCTTTTTCTAGTGCTTGGTGAAAGGTGAAAGATGTGATATGATGTGATCAAAAGCTGAGCTAAAGTAGTAAAGATTCTCCTCTTTAAACAAAGAGTAGTGGGGGACAAAGGTATGCCATGCTTTGATGGAATGTGATTGATATGTTTTCTTTTTCCAAGCATGACAAAGTGAAAGTGATGAGTGTCATGATTCTCTACTTTGGACATGGGGTAGTGGGAGACAAGGATGTGTCATGCTTAAAGTGATTGATGTACTTTAAAGCATGACAAGACAAAAGAGATGTCTCCCAAAGCAAGAATGTGATTCTTGAAAATCCCACCTCCCAAATCATGGGATGCTTGGACAAAGGATGGTGGAGAGGACAAGAGGGATGAAGATGGGGCCTCTAGGGTGTTCGGCCGAACCACTAGTGCTCCATTTTATTTTTATTTTTCTTTTATAAAGGTCCCTAAATGATCCTTAATTAAATAAGCCAAAGTGGAATGCATAAAGGTGTTCGGGCCGAACACCCCTATGACCTTACTTTTTGTCAAGTTTTAGTGCTAAACTAATTCTCACGTTTTATTTAATCTAACTTTAGTTTTTCTAAATTTTAAATATGAAAACAATTAAAGGTTTGAACTAAATTGTAGAAGGGAAATAAAAGATAACTACTGATTTACCTTTCGGCGAAGGCTCCTTGATTTTAAGTCCTCAGAGTGGGACTCTCCTTCTTGTTCATTCCTCGGGTGCACTAGATGACTCCGGAGGCGGAGACCGTGATGTGTGCACCTTTGTTGTTTTCCAAACCTGCCTTGGATTGGCGAGTTCATCCTTCTTGAGTTCTTCGATCTTGATCTCTGGATATTGCTTCTTTTTGCGTGGAGCTAGAACTCTTCTTCTTGGTGGTTGTGCTTTGGCCTGTTTATTAAGTTTATAACCATTGAAAGCATATTTTACCTTATGACTCGGGAATTGGAAGTGGATTTGGCCCGATCCCACATAGATGACCGCGTTGGTGGTGTTGAGGAAAGGCCTTCGCAAAATGACGGGGACTTCCGTGTTAGCTCCCATGTCTAGGATGATGAAGTCGGTGGGGATGTACTCATCTTGGATGTTCACCAAGATATCCCTTGCGAGTCCCTCAGGAAACCGTATTATTTGATCTTCCATCTGCAAGCGAACACATATGGGGACCAAAGGTCCTCCTAGCAAATTATTATATGTTACCTTGGACATGATGTTCACGCCCGATCCAAGATCACAGAAGGCGGTGTGGAACGTCTGTTGTCCAATTGAGCACTTGATCGTCGGGAGGCCTGGATCTTCCTTCTTCATGATGAAGGGCGGATCGAGAAGATAGCCCCAATAGGAGCGAAGTGGAGGCTTACCGAACCTTATGTTGACCATATTTACATGCTCAATTGAATCTTCTAGTTTCCCAGGAATTTTTCCTTGTTCCAAAGATGGCATAGCTGATGCTAATTGAGCTAGTTGGGTTTCTAGCATTTTATTAAAGCCGAATTGATTTTTCATAGCAAATGTAAAGCTATCCATTTTCTCACCAAAGTTTTCAAGAATTTTATCAGTGGCAATCATTTTTCTATTTATACCATCATTAATCTTAGATTGCCCAAGAACAAGATATTTTAATGAAGGCTGGTTATTGTAGGAATTGTAATTATTGTAATTACCATTACCTCCATTACCTTGGTAGAAAAGGCGTGAATTCCAGCTTCCTTGTTGTTGGGGTCGATACCCATTGTTGTTGTTGTTGTTGTTGTTGTTGTTGTTGTTGTTGTTGTTGTTGTTGTTGTTGTTGTTGTTGTTACTGTTGCTGTTGTTGCTGATGAAGTTCACGTCCTCCTTCGAAGTCTCGGGGCAATTGTTGCCCGAGTGATCATTGCCTCCGCACACCTCGCACCATGGATCAACTTCGATCCCCGGCAATGACGCCAAAAATTCTTGTTGGTATTTCTTATGACTATTGGATAAATCTGCAAGCGCACAGATTATACCGTTGTAGCACTTCACCAAGGAGTATTCCGAGGTATCGTAATTTATATTATCCCAAAGGAAAGCCTTGCTAGAAATGATAATTGGATAGAGATCCTAGAGAGCACCTCAACTTTAGTACCAACTAGTATAGGGGGGTAAATGATAAATGTGATAGGAAGGGGTTGATGAATAAAGAATCTACGATAAAGGATACTTAGAACGGACCTCGGGGACTAGCTAGGTGGGAGGACAACGAGAAGAGAACAGGGATTCCTATGTACTTCACTCTACTTCAATATAATTAGCTAAACATCTAGTCTAGGCACTATAGTTTGTCTCCTCAATACAAGTATGCTAGGCGAGGGGATAGATCAGTAGGAGGACAAAACTCCTACCGGACCGCGCCCTCTTCTTACGGGGACCTTACCTTTTAAGAACTTGCCTAAGAACACGTGGTGGAATACAACGACTAGACAAGGCTGTCACCTCTTGCTAGCTACCACAAACAATCCCTGCAGCAAGCGATAACCAAGGATAAGATGATGTATAAGCACCACGCTTACACACAACTTACTACTTTGACTACGATCTATAATCAAAGCACCCTATAACAGGCAATGATCGCATACGGGAAAGGTCACAAGGATCACAGACTATGGGTGTGAAGGCTATTAAAGAGCAAAAGCATATAGCAAGACTATATCTAGTATAGAAATGCTCAAAGTAAATACTAAGTAAAGTAAAGAGAAAGATATATTGTCACACCCAATTTCAAGGATGAAATAGGATGCATAATATTATGTGTGCCCAGGAAGCAATCCACACATAAGTCCACAAATTACATAGTACCATCACAGAGTTTAATACATAGCGTACATAGATCCATTACATATATAAATAAAACAACGGAAGATACATCTAACTCTCATGGAACTCCATCTCACAGGGAAGGTCAACTGGTTGACCAAGCCTAAAAATCTTCAGGATAGTCCCCATAGCCTCCTGCTTCTGCTACCCATCCGGGATTTTTATCCAATTGATTGAAAATTAAAACAAGTGTAAGTACTCTTCGTACTTAGCAAGATAACAAGGGGTTATGAAGCTCAAAAAGGTTGACACTGGCTTACTGCGTTTAGCACTTTTAGTTTGTTAAGGTTTTATTATTAAGTAACATCAAGTTATGCTTAAGCCCCAAATAATCCCACTTACATCATTGCCAAAATTAAGAGGAACATAAACATCATCATTATAGTGACAATAGGAACATAAAGATTGATCAAGTTAATTATAATTAAACCGTCAGTTTTCTGGGCCGCTCGTAACCGTGAGCACAACTGATATATCAGTTTTTAACACTCTGCAGAGGTTGTGCATCTTTACCCGTGA
Source organism: Microstegium vimineum (assembly GCA_022036555.1). NCBI lineage: Eukaryota > Viridiplantae > Streptophyta > Magnoliopsida > Poales > Poaceae > Microstegium > Microstegium vimineum. The sequence continues at coordinate 6,938,828 of CM039124.1, read as the reverse complement.
GTCGTGATGCCCCGAATGCTCGGGTTAATTACTCCCATAAACACTGCCAAGGCGAGTGGGCGGGGTTCACTATGAAACCTTTCATAGTATCTCGTCTAACAAGATTAGGGCCGCTAGGATTGGCAAGGGGCGATAGAGCCCCCCTTCCGAGTAGCATAAAGACTGCAACCTACGATCAAACCCGGATAGAGGCCGCACTATAACCAGCTCGGCAAGAGCCTAATGCGCCCTTTCGGGTAACCGCTAACGAGCTAGAAAAGAGCCTATTACTAAGTTAAAGCTAGAGCCATGTAGCTCTCACGGTAGCACTGTCAGTCCCAGCTTTTGCCAACAGCGAGTTGTTATAAAAGGTTATGTTCCAATTGCCATAAACAGGTTCACCAATTCATTCAAAGCATTATGTCAATTGGCAGGGATCATGTATCATTTCATAAAGCACTAGCCATCTACCCATATGCATAACCCATAGGAGTCAAGGTAAAGGATTTCAATTCTATGAAAATATTCTATGGGTATCAAATTAAACACATGCATATGAAATCATGATTATGGTGAATAGGATAACAAGATAGGTCCCATGTTATACTTGCCTTGGTTCTCAAACTCTTGCTGGTCCTACTGCTGATCAAAGAACTCCTGGTCACAACCAAACTCCTCACCGTCTGAACTCGATCACGGCATTGCAACAACACACAATCCAATTGCATACATACAAAGCAAACAAAGCTACTATTAGAATAGTACACCAGCAATAGTAAACAGAGATAAAAGGTCTATAAATAGGTACTACGCACTGCTACGAACATTTCAACGTGAAATTCACGAAAATCGGATTTAAAACGCAAAAGATATGAATTAAACTAGTTCTCTAAGAGCATATTCATTACTTAAACATAACCAGGAAATTTAAATGTTCCAAACAGAATTGACAGAGATTTTAACATGTAGAGAATTTCATTACGAATCTAACGCAACTTGTTTGGATGAAAACGGACTTAAAACACATCTTTTATAAGCATTTCAAAATGGATGGCATTCTTGTAAAAACTGAATTTCTATTTATTTTCAAAATGAAACTAACCCGAATAGGATTACGCTTTTTGAACAGAGAAAGCGTAAATGGAGAAAGGTGCCAGGGGCTGTGGTGCGGGGCCGGCAGGGTTGCCACGCGGTGGCTCGGGATTGGGCAGGTCCACGGGACGGCTGTGAACCGCACGCGGGACTCCGGTCCACCGGTCCACCATGGACAGGGGAACTTACCCCTTCGGAGATCTAATCTCAGCCATCCGCATGAGATTAGACAGCGCAGGGGAGGCGTCCGCGGAAGAGTGACGGGGCGGCTGCTCCCACGGCGGCGTCACCATTGCCGGCGGCCTGGAGCTCGCCGGAGTGCACTGGAACGGAGGTTCCGGCTATGGTTTCGCAAAACAAGGGCATGGGGAGAGAGAGTAAGGCAAGGCGAACGCGATGGCGCGCTCGGACGAACACAAGGAGGAGAACAGAGGCGGCGCGGCAGTGCGCCATGACTGGCGGCGTGCTGCTCGCGCAGTACACACCCTAGAGGCCACGGTTCGACTGGGCGAGGGCAGGGGGAGAAAGAGGAGATCAACGCGACCACAACGGTGGCACTAATTAAACGCAGAGAGGGGAGGAAAGACGGGCGCCACAAACGCCATTGCCGTCAGCGTACGGTGCTCGCGGGGATGCTCATTTGGCCATCAATTAGCCAAAATTGGGAGCATGGGAAGGAAAAGGGAGGGATTGCGAGGCTCACCGAGGCGGATTGGAGGCCGGAGACTTCACTGGGCCAGCGGTTGGCGTGTTTCGACGGTCGGCGTCGAGCGTGCACGGCGGACGGCGAGCTTCGCGTCCTCTGTTCTGCGGCCACCGACGAGGAAACAGGGACGGGATTAGGCCGATGACGTTTTTCGAAAGGGCGCGGATTCGGAACGAGACTCACCGAAGCAAAACCCCGGACGGAGGCGGATCGGGGACCACGACGTCGCGTCTATGGCGGATGGCGGCGTTCGTGTTCGGCGATTGAAGAAGAGCGAAAAGGGGAGACAGGGACTCTGCTCCTCTTTATGGAACGGAAGAGGGAGGTGCGGGAGGTGCGGGACGTGCGGGGCCCTTGCGGCGTCGTGGGCGATTCTCAAGGGCGTGGGAGTGGGGCGACGCGGCGGTTGCGGCTTGCAGCGCGTCAGCGCGTCCGCGCGAGGGAGCAGAGGGATGTTGGGGAGAGAGATGATGGGCGGGGCCCGGTCGGCAGTGAGGGGAAGAGAGGGGGACGGTTGGTAGGCCTGCTGGGCTGGCGATCAGATGGGCCGCGTAGAGGCAGAGGGACGGGCCGGGCAGAAAGAAAAGAGAGAGAGGGAGTGCAGGGCTGGGCTGGGCCTTTGGCCGAAAACAGAAAAGGGAGGGAGAGAGATTCTTTTCTTTTTCTTTTCTTTTCCAAAACCTTTTTCAAATTGAAATTTTTGAATTGGTTTGAAATTTGTTTTGCAAACACTAACATCACGAAATAAAATGTGCAGTAGCATGTATGCATCAACATGTTACTAAACTAGGGTTAATTTTAATTCCATAAAAATATTTTTCAACTAAATTCAATGCTCACATAATTCATTAAATCATTTTTAGCTATTTCGAATACAAGCAAATTTTTGGGTGTTACATATATATTGATAAAGGTAAAGTTTTACAAAGAATGAAAGATACAAGAGCTATACCAGACTCTCCAGAAGACGACTACGGAAATCCCGAGCACAGCTCGACTCAACTCTAACTCCCACTCTAGACTAACTCCTAGAACAATCTAAGAAATAGAGCTTGTAGGCTTCTTCATGATTAGAGAGGGGGGTGTGACCCTCTATTTATAGCAGGAGGTGGAGTAGGGGCTACTCCGGCGCCACGTCAGCGATCCAGGACCATCCATTCTCCACCCTTGGATCCAACCGACCTTGGAACCGACCAAGGCATGGATGGTGATGATCCAACATGTGGGGGAAAGGTGTGGCGGTTGGGGGAGCCCAACTGACCTAGGGGGCATTCGGCCGAGTCCCCCTATGGCTAGTGGGCCCTCCCTTGCCTCCTTGGATGAGGTCCCACCAGTCAGGGACTGAGTGGGGCCTGTTTGGGCCTAAAGGTGATTCGGCCGAACCCCCCTTGGGGGTTCTGGCCCACCTCTGTTGTCCTGAGGCTGGCCCTACTTGTCATTGGTGCTAATTGCTGGTTCTGAGTTGGTTTTCACGTTTATCTCCTTGGTGTGGGCCCATGGATCCGTGTGCTTCGCTTGTGAGCCGTTGAGAGGAAACACAGAGTGATCCAATGGATGGATTCCACTCTAGAGTGCCTCTCTTGGATGATGGTCGAGAGGAGAGAGCAGGGTGGGCCCATATGGCTCTCTTTTGCTCCATTTGTTCATTCCTGCACTCAAACACTCATGGACATGTGGAACTAGTTATTTGATAAAGTATGCTCATGATGTGTTTGTTTATCCTTGATCCTTGGATTGGAGGCACTATTTTAGCTATGTAAAAGATGGTCATAATTTGTGCCAACACAAACACATACACATTTTCCCTCTTAATAGTACAGTTGCATATCCTAAATGTGATCACACTCACTAAGTGTCTTGATCACCAAAAGGAAAACCTATCAAGTATACCTTTGCCTTGATCTCCTTGATTTCCTCTCTGTTCTCCTTTGTCCAAGCATGAGCTCTTGTTGATCTTATGATCTTGTGGCTTTCCATTTCCATTCTCCTTGCCACTTAGCTCCATACTTGGTGTACCAACCTAACTCAACACCAGAGTAAAGGTTATTAGCTAGGTTTCATCTATTACCAAAACTAACATAGGGCCTTCACAGATGTTGGTCATGTGGTGACCGGACACATCCAGTGGCTAACTGTTGACATTTCTTAATGACATCACAAAGAACATAGTTCTTAGAAATGACACCAAAAATGCATGGTATGTAATTAACTTGCCTTTAGCAACTAGCCACTTATCTTTTACCTTATACTCCTAAGCATGGAACTAGGTTGTCATCCCTAATTATAAAGCTAGGAATATTTTATGGTACTTATGAAATATTATATTTTATGTATGACTAGGGAGAAATAAATAATGATAGATGAGATTATAAAGAACTAATGATTCTGCAAGCGGACATATTAATATACCATTGTACCATTTTACCTAAAGTATTACTAGGTTGTCATTTATATTCTACCACTGGGAAGGTCTAGCAAAACTGATAATCTATAGTATTGATAACAAACATATGAAATGAATGAAGGGATTTAACCATCAATAATCTCTACTCTTAAACAGGGGTAAGTCACATGATAAATATATACTCCCTCCATCCAAAAATTGGAGTCATCTTAGGGTCATGCACAGTGACCAAGGTGGGGTGGTCCATGCAGACGATGGAATTAATTCATCCAATGAGAGGAGCCACATATAGACAATTGAATTAATTGGACCAGTGAGAGAAGTTGCATGCGCCTGGGATGACGTGAAAACTGTGGTCCTAGCTTTAGACGACTCCGATTCTTGGAGATTTTATTTTTGGTAGGATGACTCCGATTTTTGGATGGAGGGAGTATGATATAGGGTAAATAGATTAGTCATAATAATAATAATAATAATAATGATAAAGTTTTCTAGAGCATTCTAGTCACTACACAAGCGTCATCCAATACAAGTAATAAAGAAATAACTCCTAAGTATTCTAGCTACCGTCAAAGCTACGCTAGTTAGTGCAAGTACATCTAGTAATCATTGTGAAGTAATACTACCAATATTTCCAACCACAATGAGGCCATGAACATGATGAGTTGAGTTTAGAAACCTCAGATATAACAAGATATCCTCAACCTGACAATTCCTCCCTACCAAACCACTGCACGGGGGGAGGCCTACATAGGACTCAATTGACCCATCACGTCCACGATCTACCCCACGACCCGGCACAGCTGGGGGCATCCGTAGATAAGCAATGTATCTAAGCACCACGCCTACATACTGCCTATCACTCACCATATGATCAAATAGACGAGCGCTATATGAACATGTGCATGAACTCAATAGCAAACTAACTATACTAGATATATTAACATAGACAATGAACAAAGTAAACAAGAACATATTAATTAATAATAGTGTTGCCTATTAATATCATACAACTGCAGATAAATACTAAAAAGAGAATAAGAGAATAAGAATTGTACCAGACTCCAATCTCTTGACAACATCGGGAGTCCAAGATCGATTGACGTATCTTGACGTATCTAACTAGGCTATGCTATGAACTAGAAAGTGCTCTAGATGAACTAGGGTTTGTAGCTCTGGATGACTAGATCTCCTATGACTTAAACTGAATGGATCTCCAAAATCATCTAGGGATGACTCCAGGGGGGTCTGCCCTCTATTTATAGTCCAGTGGGATACACGACAGCTGTTGGATCAAACCGACTTCATGTAGGGCTTAGATCAATCTTCAAAGGCGGTGGAGGAATCTTCCAGAAGACGGCGACGAGTTCCAGAAGATGGCGACGAGTAGGCCCATGGGGTGCAGCTCGGCCCCACCCCATGTCGATTGGCCCCACCTGGCAAGCTCTAGGGCCCCACTTTGCTCTGGTGTCTGCGGGATCCTCCTTCAGTAAATTGGCATGTGTATCTCTACGGGATTTATTCGATATCTTCTCTGGTTTGATTCTCTTTATTGCTCTTTTATGGAATGGTCCTTGTAAAATAATGATATACCAAAACTCATGGAAATTGTTAATTAAAACCCTATATTTCTAGATATTATATTCGATTGATCCAATTATCATGTTTATGATTGCCTTACAAGTTGACACTAATGACCGTCAACAAGCTCCCCCAAGCTTACCCTTTGCTAGTCCCTAGAAAACCCTTTCTAAGAAACTTGGATCAGGAGTTGCTGCAATGCTTTCACACCTCAAAAGTTCACATGCTTTCAAACAAAAAATTCTTCTATGAATTAGGAAAAAATTGCTCTGACTTTTGAACTCAACCGTATTACCTTTTAACTATGGGACTTTTACTATCACTTGGGTCTTGAGGAATCAAAATACAAAACAATCGAGTCAGGTACTATGTCTCAAACTCTTCACTCTACCAAAATTCTAGATTTTGCAAAGTTTTTGAAATAAAACTCAGAGCTTAATTGTATGATACCCTCAAGTCTCTTATGTATGTGGTATTTGTGGATCTCACTGAGGCAATAATGTTATGCCCTCATATACTAGTAAATATAGTGGAGTTTCATAGGAATGGCTTAACAAGGTTAGCATACTTACTTTGTATATATTGTAAAGTCAAACAATAGATCCACAAAGAGTCAAGTCATCCAATCAAGTCAAGATGTGCAGGTGTATGGATATGGTGGATATATGGTGGTTATATGGTGGTGATGGTGAAAACCTAATTCTAGTTTGCTCCTTGGAATAAATCTCTCTTTTGGTATTCAAAAATTTTTGAACAACATGTCGAGAGAGTATGAGCTATCTTATTTTTTATTTATTTTTCCTGAGAGGTGCGTCGGACACTTGTCCATTTTTAATTCCTCTCTTTTTTTTGAATAGCTTTTGCATAACTCATCTCTCTATTGCCAAGAAAACTACTGAGAGAATATAACAAGAACTTGGAGCATTTATTGGATGAATGGAAATGGAATTAATATTTTTGGTGGTGGTTACTCTCAGTGTAAGAGTAAGACCTTTTTCTGGTGGATGAATGTCATGTTGTTGCGCCTACTCCAGTGTAGAGTAGTGAATATTTGGGTGGTGTGTACGTGATCTTGATTTAAAAGCATGACGAGACTCTTCACAGGGTCTAAAGGTTTACAACACTCAATACAAAGACAAGTAGCATGAATGAGTCTTCCTAATCTAAAGGTATAAGTTTATATGGCTTTGGTATGAATTTAAACTATGTCATACAAGAGCTCATCATGTAAGATTTTAAATTTTCAAAACATAGATAACCAGAACTTAGTATTAATTGCTAGGAGTAAGATAAATAGCACCTCAGACTTTCATGTCACATATTCCAACTACCTAGACTTGGTTTAAGTATATGCCTTCACAAGTTTCAGGTTCAGAGTAAATTCTCAAATCAAAATAGTTTTAACCAAAACTTAGGAGAATTCAAGGTTGAAAACTAGGTACTTAAAAGGGATTACGACAGAGCAACTATTCATCATCTCCAAGACAAAATTAAAGTTCATAGCTTTTATTGACTCTAACAAAATAAACATGCACTCTAACTAAACATATCTTTATTTAGGACTCTTAATACTTGACATCCATGGAACTTCATGTGCCCATATATTTTTAATATTTTATGACTATAAGATAGACTCTATAAATAGCATAGGTGTACTTACCTGATAAGTGGGGGTGCCCTCCCCCAAGCTTGATTTTTCTATGGTGGATTTGAATGATCTTTAGAAGTAGCCTCCTAGTTGGGCTCAGTCGTCCTTGGTGCTTTCAATCTTGCATGGTTATACTCTGACAAGAACAGACAAAACTCGAGGCTCTATTATGACAATGGGATTAGCGGTCAACCAAAAGAGTAACTGAATATTCTCATGAGCTAATTTATTTTTTAATAGATTCTAACAAGAATTGAATATATTATCACTTTTAGATTTTTCTATTTTATAATGCAAGGGAAATAAAAATTATTTTTATGCCACCACAGTAAGTTTCCTTATGGTAACACCATAAGTCTCTCACATGGGGCTTAGTATTTTTCATGATGCAATGATAAATAAATATTTATTTTGTTTTCCTTTAAGATGCAAGAAGATAAAGGTGATAAATTACTACTGATAATTAATTAGGTAACTAATTAGATAGCTACCATTTTTATCTTGTGACAAAGGAACATGATTTATAGTCTACCGATAAGACTAGATAGGAGAATGAGTACTTACTTGTTAGGTTTATCATCTGAGGTTGACTCAGACGATTCCTCTTTGTGTAGTGGCGCATCTTTGTTCTCCTCCCACCATTGTTGTGCTTGTACCCGTGTCTCTTCTGCTTCTTCTTTTGCGCGTAGCTCCATTCTTTCAATTTCTTGTCCCCACTCGTCCCAGCGAGGTTCTTCCACTACTTCTTGCTCTTGTTCATTGGATTGATCTTCATATCTTGTGACTTCGCCAGGGTAGTCTGCCCATCCATCCTTCAACGGTTGGGTTGCTTGACGGCAGGTATGGCGTCTTCTTCTGTTGCATCGCTTCTTGGGCTACGTATGATTAGCATAACTATTGAATTTGCAGCATACCTTTCCAATGGGTAGGTTGAAGTGGATTTGTCCAGATGAGATGAAGATGACGGCTCTAGCGGTGTTGAGGAACGGTCTCCCCAGTATAAGAGTCATGTCTTCTTCATCCTGCATGTCAAGGAATATGTGAATCTTGAATTTGTACCGCTATGTTCTTCGCTATGACTTCGGGAAATCTATACGTCAGGTCCGCCATCTGCAACTTCATATAGGTTGGGTACAAAGGTATACCTTCAAATAAATGATCATAAGTTAACTTTGACATTATGTTGATCCCTAATCATGTGTCGCAAAAGTTCGAAGGGAAGACTGTCTTTTTGATTGTGCATTCAATGGTTGGTACTCCTGGGTCTCCCTTCTTGACTACGTATGGTGAGGCTAGCAAGTGATCGTGCTCTGTGTTGACTGGGTTGATCATCTGTACTGCTCCTTCTAGGGTCTATCTCTGCTTGTTCTTCCTCTTCTTGGGTACTGCTGGTTGATCTTGTTCATACTGCCTTCGTGGAAGTGCAGGAGTGTTGAGCATTCGGTTCTTGAGTGAGAACTTCTATTTCTTGTCTTTTATGAAAAAGACAATCTTAGCATGCTCCGCATAGATGATGGCTTTAGTTATACATAAAAATGGTGGTCCCAATATGATGGGTGCTCTTTCATCTCCTCCTGTCTCCATGACCACAAAGTCAATTGGAACATATGATTGTCCCACTCTGATGACGACTTCTTGTAGAACTCCCTCGGGGTAGCAAATGGACTGATCTGTAAGCTGCAAACGCATGTTTGTGTACAACAGGGGATCTCCCAAAATCTTTTCATATATTACCTTAGGCATGATGTTGACACTTGTGCCAAAATCGCATATAGCTTCTGGGGAAGGTGTGACATCCTATGGAGATAGGAATGACATGCCTCCCTGGGTCAGCTTTCTTCTCGGGAAGTGAATAGTCAATCCACTTCACATCAGCGGGCTGAGTATAGTAGTTGGCTGCATTGAAAATGTCGACAAGATTTGCAGTTTCTAAATCTTCCGGTTGGCCCGGAATATTACCTTCCTTCATTGGGGGAACAGTAGCTGCCAGCTGAGCTAATTGTGTCTCTAACATTTTATTGAAGCTATTTTGATTTTTTTAAAAGAAGCAAAGGTATCCATCCTAGTATTTATATTTTCTAGTGCTTTATCATTGGATGCTACCTTTTTAGATATTTGTTCAAGTAGTTTGGACTAACCAACAACTAAATCTCTTAAAGGCGAAAAGTTGTAATTGTTGTTACCTTGGTAATTACCTTGTTGAGGTTGCTGATTCAATCCTTAGGTTGGCTGATTCCAACCTTGGCCTTGCTGAGGACGATAGTTGTTGTTGTTATTGATGAAGTTTACATCCTCTTGCAATTCAGGACAATTGTTTCCTGAATGGCCAATATCTCCACACTCTTCACAAGTCATACGAGAGTCATTGATATGCATGACATCTCTCTTCTCGATGTCTTGGCTTTCAAGCTTCTTCATTATAAGGTCCAGCTTGGCGGTGACCATGTTAGCTTCCTTGAGTTGATGTATACCTCCTCCTCTCTTGCAAGGTTAACTGCATTCTTCGTTCCAGCTCTGATTTGAGGCCATCTTCTCACACAGTGATGTTGCATCGGAGAGCTTAAGTGACAAGAAAGCTCCTCCAGCTGCGGCATCCATAGATTCATGGGAACTAGTGACTATTCCATGATAGAAAGTATGTAAGAATATCCAATCCTCCATTCCATGATGAGGACAGCTCATGATGTAATCTTGAAAACGTTCCCATGCTTCGGCGAACGATTCATCATGTTGTTGTTGAAAGCTTGAAATTTTCCCACATAGAGCATTGGTCTTGCTTGTAGGAAAGAACTTGGCCAGGAAAGTAGTGGTACACTTATCCCATGTAGTCCTGATCTCCTTGTTCGTGTAGAACCACTGTTTTGCTTTCCCCAAAAGTGAAAATGGGAAAAGACGAATTAGAGTAGCATCTCTCGATACTCCTTTTGTCGTGAAGGTGCTGCAAATCTCGAGAAATAGTTATAAGTGTACACTTGCATCTTCATGAGCCTTTCCATAGAACTGATTTGCTTGAACCATGGTGATGAGAGCAGGCTTGAGCTCGAATTCGTTATCTCCAACATTCACTGCAGGTCCAATGCGGATGTTGGCAGTAGTTGGGGCGGAGAACTCTTGTAGCGTCTTCTCGGCCATAGCTTCTAAAGCAATTGCTAAATTGTATTTTGGTTCTTTTTCTTCCGAGGCTTGAGATTCTTCTCTCAAAGAGTGAGCTTCAGCTGAGGGTGTTTCTGATTGTGAACTGCTAGTATCCCTCACTTGTGCAGGCTTCGGCTTTCTTCGAAGGAGTTTCTCTAGATTTGAAGTGAAATTATCTAGAAGAGAAAAATCGTGAATTCATTTGCATATGGTTATCAATACTTCCTAAGTTTAAATACCTTCCCCGGCAACGGCGCCAAAAATGCCTGTTGACATTTCTAAACGACATCACCAAGAACATAGTTCTTAGCAATGGCGCCAAAAATGCATGGTATGTAATTAACTTGCATGTAGCAACTAGCCACTTATCTTTTACCTTATACTCCTAAGTATGGAACTAGGTTGTCATCCCTAATTATAAAGCTAGGAATATTTTATGGTACTTATGAAATATTATATTTTTTGTATGACTAGGCAGAAATAAATAATGATAGATGAGATTATAAAGAACTAATGATTCTGCAAGTGGACAAATTAATATACCATTGTAGCATTTTACCTAGAGTATTACTAGCTTGTCATTTATATTCTACCACTAGGAAGGTCTAGCAAAACTGATAATCTATAGTATTGATAACAAGCATATGAAATGAATGAAGGGATTTAACCATCAATAATCCCTATTCTTAAACAAGGGTAAATCACATGATAAATATATATGATATAGGGTAAATAGATTAGTCATCATCATAATAATAAGGATAAAGTTTTCTAGAGCATTCTAGTCACTACACAAGCGTCATTCAATACAAGTAATAAAGAAATAACTCATAAGTATTCTAGCTACCGTCAAAGCTACGCTAGTTAGTGCAAGTACATCTAGTAATCATTGTTAAGTAATACTACTAATATTCCCAACCACAATGGGGCCATGAACAGGATGAGTTGAGTTCAGAAACCTCAGATATAACAAGATATCCTCAATCTGCCAATTCCTCCCTACCAAACCACTGCACGGGGGGAGGCCTACAGAGGACTCAATGGACCCGTCACGTCCACGATCTACCCCACGACCCGGCATAGCTGGGGGCATCCGCAGATAAGCAATGTATCTAAGCACCACACCTACATACTGCCTACCACTCGCCATATGATCAGATACACGAGCGCTATACGAACATGTGCATGAACTCTGGGGGTGCGTAGGGGGTGCTGCCCGGCCCCACCCCATGTCGGTCGGCCCCACCTGGCAGGCTCTGGGGCCCCGCTTTGCTCCGGTGTTTGTGGGATCCTCCTTGAGTAAATTTACATGTGTATCTCTGCGGGATTTATTCGATATCTTCTCTGATTTGGTTCTCTTTATTGCGCTTTTCTGGAATTGTCCCTGGAAAATAATAATATGCCAAAACTCATGGAAATTGTTAACTAAAACCCTATATTTCTATATATTATATTCAATTGATCCAATTATCATGTTTATAACTGCCTTAAAAGTTGACGCTAATGACGTCAACACTAACCATAGCCTCAGCCTGCTCACGGAGTGAGCACTAGACGTTGAGTGTGTCCAGTCAGTAGGGACCGGACATGTCCGGTGTGTTGCGGGCACCTCTGGACCCTATTTCCATGATCATCGGACGTTGTGTGTGTTATGCAGACACGTCTGTTGACGGTCGTTAATGTCAACATTTAATATAATTATAAACATGATGAATGGATCAACCATATGGAAAATATAGAAGTATATGGATTTATCCGACAAATTCCACGAGTTTCTGTATTCTATTATTTTCCAGGGGCTATTCCAGAAAAGAGTAATAAAGGGAATAAAATCAGAATAAATATCGAAGTAATCCCACGATGAGATATTTTCCATTTAACTCAAAAAGGATCCAGAAGACACCGGAGAGAAGCGGGTCCCGAGCCACCCCCTGTGGCTGCCTTCTACCACCTTCTGGAGTATTCCTCCACCGCCTTTGTGGAGTCATCTCGGCCCTATATTGAGTCAGTTTGATCCAACGGACACCATGCACCCCACCGGGCTATAAATAGAGGGCAGATCCCACCCCCGGAGAAGAGGAGTTCCATTTAGTCTAAGTCATTTGAGATCTAGTCATCCAGAGCCATGAACCCTAGTTCATCTAGAGCCTCTCTAGTTCATAGCATAGCTTAGTTAGATCAAGAGTAGAGGAAGTCAAGATATGTCAATCGATCTTGAACTCCCGACGTTGTCAAGAGATTGGAGTCTAGTACAATTCTTATTCTCTTCTCTTGTATTGTGATTATTTGCAGTTGCATGATATTTATGGGCAACACTATTCTTCATTATTATGTTCTTGTTTACTTTGTTCATTGTTTACATTAATATGTCTAGTATAATTAGTTTGCTATTGAGTTAATGCACATGTTCATATAGCGCTCGTCTACTCGGTCGTATGGCGAGTGGTAGGTAGTATGTAGGTGTGGTGCTTAGATACATAGTGTTGGATATGTGTCGAATATTATGTACGAGTTTGGTTACGCTAGGACTCTGAGTTGTATTTGGCAGTATAGGGTAGAGTTGGTGTTGGACTCTGTAACCCGGTCTCCTCATAAATATGAGAGGAGGGCTGTTGTTGTAACCATGACGACATAGCGACAGGTTCGCGGGAGGGCGACGGCACGTTGCCGGGACCCTAGGGCGACCGGTGTTGCTGGTATTGGGGAGGAGCGCCCATAGTCATGCCCCGGGGATTAGGCTTCGGCTGAACCTCGTCAAAAAATATCGTGCCTCTGGTGTCGTTATTGATCTTGCATGTTCGTCTCGGTATAGATTCAATCGACGTTCCGCGCGTGGGGATTAGCAAACAGCTGGTTCGTTGTGGGGGCTAATTCCTAACAATTGGTATCAGAGCTATGGTTGGATTGGATCTGGAGGTTGTAGATCATCAAGAGGTTCGAGGTTTATGCATCTACAAGGCGTCGTGCAAATGCGAAGCGGATACGACGCAAGGTGGAGCATGATAGTGGTTGATGTGAGCGCCAACAGAAGCTAAGATGTGACCAACTATGGTGTACTCGGATGCCTCGGTGCAGCAAGGAATTTGCGTACATACCTTGAGCCATGAGATCAATCTCGTTGATCGATGTGGCCGGAGTTGTCGTGGGAGGCAGGGGCACAAGCGGTTGGTGATGATCAGTTTTTGGAGACCTGAAACGTGCGTGGCTTGTGAACTCAAGGATCGAGGCAACAGATTCGGCCAGGACTCAAATTGAGTTGGAGTCATTTTGGTACACTGCCTGACGTGTTCGAGTTGGACACAAGCAGAATCATGAACGTGAGCTAGGAACACTCGGATAGACATGATGTTTTTTTATCGGTGGTGAACTTTTCGGGCAAGATGTGTCAGGTGCACGTGCTAGACATGTAGCATGGTAGTATGGAATATGATGCCTGGCCATAAAAGAGACACTAGAAAGATCATGATTCATGGAGGTTTCAGTTCAGTTTTGAGGAGGCTCGTAAGGTCGAGTTGCTTAGCAAGAAGCGCTATTCAACATCAATAGACGTGGGTTCGGTTCATGAACCTGGACAGGTCTGCGGCGAGGCGGACAATCTGGTAATCGATGAGACATACCGATCAAATCAGCATACAAGACAACAAGATATATCGCAGGAGTTGTGGCAGGGCTGTGCGTGCAGCGGAGCTACAAAGGTGCGACTGGACGTTATAAATGTTGATGGAATTTTGCAACAGGCGATGGAGGATAGGTAGCGTTCGGTTGACCAGACATCAGGGCCGATGTTACAGTGCTCGTTGGCGGCGAGCAGAGATTGTCGATGGTGTTCGGTCGTGGTGCACATGGTGACTGAGTGGAGTTCGATAGTCATATTTTCAGCGGGTTTTCTCGGGTGCGACGAAGTCTAGTGTAGACTGACAGGGTCGAGGTGAAGAGCAGCTCGTTGGTGATCTGTCTGTGATTGATAGATTGGGGCCGAACAGTTCGTGGCGCACAAGGCGAACAGTTCAGGATGGCTGGCGGACAGTTTGCTTAGAGAGCGAGCATACCGTGGTTCAAGACGGAGAGGCTAGCGGTGACAGGCTAGTCATACCGTGTGCAGAGATGACGACATGATCGGTGATAACGACATTGGAGTGTAGCAGTTGATGGGGTTTCTCGATCTCTGTGGCGTGGTGACACGTGGCGCGAGCTCAATGCAAGTTTGCATTGGATGAGGAGTTTGCGTGCTTCCAAATCAGCAAGGACGTGGATCGATTCAAATTGCACGTGTGTGTTCTGAAGTGTGGATCGAATGACTTGAAGAAGCTTCAAGGGCTGAACTGGAAGGAAGTATAGATGATGAATATTTATACCTGCAATTGGAGTAATCTAGTTGGTCAGGGCTGCAGGAGGCTACGGTGTAAGACGTCGGGCGTAGCATTGCAGTGGAATGAGAAGAGTAAGCTATGGCAATTTTTATGTGACTCAAATATCAGCTATGAGATTCTCAGTGTCATGAGTTCAATAGTTCAAGTGTGATATTGGATCTAGTTAGCTCATTGGTGTTTAGCATGGAGCCGATGTGCTTTAGACATGTGTTAGAGCTAGATAGAGATCTAAATTTTACCTGATAAAGATTGTGGTGACTGAGAGAAGGGTGCATAGCTGTAGGGGAGTCATGAAATATGAAGTTGCGGGAATAGCGGAGACTCTTGTTTACAGTGGGTCTATGATGAGACTCGTTGGGCAGCTCCTGTCGAGCTGTGAAGGCAACTCAAGTCAGTTGTACATGGAGGTTCGCGCATGGACGACTTCAAGATGACAGAATATTCATCAAGGTGGAGTTTGTTGGATATGTGTCGAATATTATGTACGAGTTTGGTTACGCTAGGACTCTGAGTTGTATTTGGCAGTATAGGGTAGAGTTGGTGTTGGACTCTGTAACCCGGTCTCCTCATAAATATGAGAGGAGGGCTGTTGTTGTAACCATGACGACATAGCGATAGGTTCGCGGGAGGGCGGTGGCACGTTGTCGGGACCCTAGGGCGACCGGTGTTGCTGGTATTGGGGAGGAGCGCCCATAGTCATGCCCCGGGGATTAGGCTTCGGCTGAACCTCGTCAACAAATATCGTGCCTCTGGTGTCGTCTGTGATCTTTCATGTTCGTCTCGGTATAGATTCAATCGACGTTCCGCGCGTGGGGATTAGCAAATAGCTGGTTCGCTGTGGGGGCTAATTCCTAACACATAGCTTATCTATAGATGCCCCCATTTGTGTTGGGTCGTGGGGTAGATCGTGGACGTGACAGGTTTATTGAGTCCTCTGTAGGCTTTCCCCCATGCAGTGGTTTGGTAGGGAGGGATTGTCAGGTTGAGGATATCTTGTTATATCTGAGGTTTCTGGACTCAACTCATCCTGTTCATGGTCCCATTGTGGTTGGGAACGTTGGTAGTATTACTTAATGATGATTGCTAGATGTACTTGTACTAACTAGCGTAGCTTTGACGACGCTTGTGTAGTGACTTGAGTGCTCTAAGAACTTTATCTTTATTATTATGATGACTGATCAATTACCTTTATCATATATATAGTTATCATGTGACTTAACCCTATTACGAGTGGAGTTCTTGGTTGGTTAAATCCCTTCATTCATTTCATATGCATGGTATCAATACGATAGATTATCAGTTTAACTAGACCTTCCCAGTGGTAAAATATAAATCGACAACTTGGTAATAATCTAGGTAAAATGATACAATGGTGTATTAATTTGTCTGCTTACAGAGTCAATTATTCTTTATAATTTCATATCTATCATTATTTATTTCTGGCTAGTCACACATAAAATAGAATATTTCATAAGTACCATTAATTATTCCTAGTCTATAATTAGGGATGACAACGTAGTTCCATGCTTAGGATTATAAGGTAAAAGATAGTGGCTAGTTGCTAAAGACAATTTAATTACATACCATATATTTTTGGCATCATTGCTAGGAACCTAAGTTCTTGGTGAGGACGTTAGAAATGCCAACAAGTATTTTTGACGCCGTTGCCGGGAAAGATATCTAAACTTAGGAAGTATTGATAACCATATGCAAATGAATAAATATCTATTAACCAATTAACCTCTTACTCAAACAGGTTTACCCTTGTTTCTATCTATCTGTGTATCTTATGCAGGGTAAATGAATGCACGGTTTTTCTCTTCCAGATAATTTCACTTCAAATCCAGAGAAACTCCTTCGAAGAAAGCAGAAATTTGCACAAGTGAGGGATAATATCAATTCACAATCAGAAACACCCTCAGCTGAAGCTCACTCTTTGAGAGAGGAAGCTCAAACATCTAAAGAAGAACAACCAAAATCCTATTTAGCATTTGCTTTTGAAGCTATGGATGAAAACACTGCAAGAGTTCTCTACCCCAACTACTGCCAACATCCGCACTAGACCTGTAGATAATGTTGGAGATAATGGATTTGAGCTCAAGCCTGCTCTAATCACCATGATTCAAGCAAATCAATTTTGTGGAAAGGCTCATGAAGATGCAAGTGCACACTTACAACATTTTCTAGAAATCTGCAACACCTTCACGATCAAAGGAGTATCAAGAGATGATACTCTACTCCGCCTTTTCCCATTTTCACTTTTGGGGAAAGAAAAACAGTGGTTCTACACGAACAAAGATATCAACACTTGTTCGCTACAGGCAACACCAATGCTCTGCATGGGAAAATTTCAAGCTTTCAACAACAACATGATGAATTGTTCGCTCATGGGAATGGTTTCAAGATTATATCGTGAGTTATCCTCATCATGGCATGGAGGATTGGCTATTGATGCATACTTTCTATCACGGACTAGTCACCAGTACCCATGAATCAATGGATGTCATTGCTAGAGGAGCTTTCATGTCACTTAAGCTCTCGGATGCAACATCACCTTGTGAGAAGATGGCCTCAAATTAGAGCTGGAACGAAGAACATAATCAACCTCGCAAGAGAGGAGGAGGTTTATGTCACACCCGGTTTTAAGAACAAAACCAGGATCATCATATGTGTGCCCAGGAAGTCCACACATACAACAACAGAAAAGGAGAATATCAAAATCAATGTTATATAGCGAAAACATAGATACATTAACACTTACATCAAAGTATGGCGGAAAACACTAAACTTTCTTCAAGCTCCAACTTCGCAGGGACAGTTGACTGGGGGTTGCATACGCCTATCACTTCTTCGAAAACTCACTAGATCCATCTTCTGTTATCCATCCAGGATTTTTATCCAAAGTATTGAAAAGTAAACAAGCGTAAGTACATCTCGTACTCAACAAGTAAACATGGGGTTCATGAGGCTCAAAAAGTATGACACTGGTTTAACTGCATCAGGTTTTATATTATTACAATTTTAGCATTAGGATAGCATCAATAATATCAAAAGCCCAATAACCATATGATCAAGTGAACATGTATAATGAATAGAAAAACAAGTAGTGGTAGATTAAAGTCATTCTGTTCCATAAGAATTCCAGGCCGCTCGTATCCGTAAGCACGGATAATATATTAGTTTTAAGACACTCTGGAGAGGTTGTACATCTTTACCTATGAGTCGTGTTGCCCACATGCCCGGGTTAATTACTCCCAAAACACTACCAAGGTGAGCGGGCAGGGTACACTATGAAGTCTTTCAGAGGGGCTCGCTGACATACAACAGACACTACGGATCCCCGGGCAAGGGGTATACGGGGACCCCTCGATGGTACACACGCGCAGCGGTAGCCACTCCGGTCGTACCCCGCAACCGCGCGTCAATGGAAACTTTCATGAACTATCACATGCGAGAAAGTAACCCCCTTACTTAACTAAAGCCAGAGCCATGTAGCTCTCATGGTTGTACTGTAAATCCCGGGTGATCGCTTACAGAGGTTCTAGAGCATCTCAAAAACTGTGCTCTAGATCACCTTAATCCATGTTGCTAAAAAGCATATTTTTCTGTTGTTGCATAAGTCATTAGTCAAGGTTACATGATCATAGTTATTTTTCAAGAGCACTAGCTTGATCTACCCAATACATAAATCCCAGGGTAACAAGGTATAAGGTACAAATCTATGGTAAAACTATATAGGATGTCAAGGAAACACATGCATAACATGAATTAATGTTTAATGTGATTAGGACAACAAGGATGATCCCATGCATACTTGCCTTAAACACTTGCTCAACTCTCACACCATCAGCTTTGAGTCATCACCTTCTGATCTTCAACTCTCACAAGCGGTTCTCGTTCTACTCGTAGCAAACACCACACATAGACAATATACTAACAACAAATAGAAATAACTAAGAACAATACACCAACAAGGAAAAGCAACATACAAAAGATAGATCGGTACTACGGTCGAGAGAACACAAGAAACGCAAAGAACGGATCTACTATAGAAAGAAACTGACTATCAGGAGTTTTGTTATATTATAAAAGAAAAACCTACATGTTTGATTGTTTTATTTAAGGAAAACCATGTGAATCATATGAATTCAGATTATATTAACCATATTTGAATTCTAAAAGCTAAGCTAAACTAATCATATTTTATTCATACGAATTGTCACATAATCTATTAAACAAGTTAAGATTTATCTTTGAAAAAGAAAATAGACATGTGAGAGCATCTAAGTTTATGGTGCATGTTTAAACTAAGCAACTTATATTCTAAAATCATATTAAGATTAGCAATTACTCATATTAATATTTCTATACAAAAGATCTTAGTATAAAATCTATGTTGATTTTAATTATTAAACTAGTTGCAAACATATTTAATCAATTTAACATTTGACAATATATAGAAAAGCATATGACATGATAAACATTAGCACTACCTTATAGGTCATATTAATATTATCTAACGCAACTCAAATTGTATAAAACATAATTAAAATCTAACATGCTTTTAATTAATTATGAAGCTCATGATTAAACATTAAATAATTAATATTTATATTAATAAAAAAATTATAATTAAGCAACACCAAAAACATTAACGTTACTGCGTAGAGCACAACGCTATGAATCTAACACAACTTGAATGAACTAAAACGGAGATAAAACGAAGAAATGGTGGAGATTAGAGATTATACCGTCAAAGAAAATTGCACTTGTCTCCTTCCTTCATTTTTGTACGAACGCTCTTGATGCTGCTGCTGCTCGTTCGTGTAGAAGAAGGGGGTCGCCGGGCCAAGGGATGTCGATCAAACGCCGGGCAAGGGATGTCGATCGGAGAGCGTCACCATGGTTGGAGTAGGCTGCACGATAACGGCAGAGTAGGAAAAAGATATGATTTTCTACCGTTAGGTATTCCCAAACTAGGGGCACCCCTTGTGGTAGACATGGTGTGCTTTGGTCAAGGGGGTGAGTACATATTTATAGGGAGGAAGACTCTCCACCTCAACATCAACTAGCGATATGATACTAATTCATGGTGCACCTTCACATTTACTAACGGACCAAATTAACCATCAAATCCCATTAGTAAATAAAATGCTTGGACTTTTGTGATTTATGAGGATTATTGCACATGGGCTTTGTGGGCTGGTGGGAAATTGAGGTCTTCATTATTTATTTTCAGAATAAATTATTTTCGTAAATAAAATAATTCTAAAAAAGTCTAGAACTAATAATTAAGCCACGAAAAATACTCCAAATACTCCAAAAATTCAGGGAAAATTCTCGGAGATACTTTTGAACACAATGAACCCAAATAAAGTATTTGGAGCTCATAAAAAGATATTTTGGAGCATCTAAAAATTAGAATTTGCTCGTAGATAAATAGGAAAAAGGTCCGGGAAAATTCAGAAAAATTCCCGGAAAGAATTTAGAGACATGTTGATGAATTATGAACTCAAGGGAATCATTTGGATCAAGAGACAATGGATACTGGGAATGTCCAAACGAAAGATTAAGATCGAGAATAAGAATTTGATTATAGAAAAAGATAGAGACGAACCAGAGACCGATAAACGACTTACTAAACGCGTTTTAAAAACTTTAAACACTCACATGCATTAAGACAAGCAATGAACAACCACCACAACAATTAAAGTCTATCAAATTGATTTAGAAAAGTTTATAAATTCACTTTTCCTATACTAAATTTGTGCAAATCAAACTAATCTTGGAAATTTTTATATGAACATAGAAATTATTTATTTTATTTAGTGTTTTCTAAGCACAACCTAAAATGTGAAATTTTGGGGTGTGACGGTTTACATCAACTCAAGGAAGCTGACATGGTCACCGCCAAGTTAGACCTTATAATGAAGAAGCTTGAAAGTCAAGACATCGAGAAGAGAGACGTCATGCATATCAATGATTCTTGCATGACATGTGAAGAATATGGAGATATTAGACATTTAGGAAACACATTCAGGAAACAATTGTCTTGAATTACATGAGGATGTGAACTCCATCAATAAAAACACCAATTATTGTCCTCGTCAAGGCCAAAGATGAAATCAGCCAAACCAAGGATGGAATCAGCAACCTCGACAAGGTAATTACCAAGGTAATAATAATAGCAATTACAATTTTCCACCTTTAAGAGAACTAGTTGCTTGTCAATCCAAACTACTCGATCAAATGTTTAAAAAGGTAGCATCCAATGATAAAGCTTTAGAAAATAGAAATACTAGGATGGATACCTTCACTTTTGCTATCAAAAATCAAAACAGCTTCAACAAAATGCTAGAAATTCAATTAGCTCAGTTGGCAGCTATTGTTCCTCCAATGAAAGAAGGTAAGATTCTAGGCCCGGGTCAACCGAAAGATTTAGAAACTAAAAATCTTGTCGACATTTTCAATGCAGCCAACTACTACACTGAGCCCGAGAAAAAGGTGATCCAGGAAGGCTTATCATTCCTATCTCCATAGGATGCCACACCTTCCTAGAAGCTATCTGCGATTTCAGCGCAAGTGTCAATATCATGCCTAAGGTAATTTATGAAAAGATTTTGGGAGATCCCCTGTTGTACACAAACATGCGTTTGAAGCTTACATCAGTTCATCTGTTACCCTGAGGGAGTTCTAGAAGAAGTCATCATTCAAGTGGGACAATCATATGTTCCCATTGACTTTGTGGTCATGGAGATAGGAGAAGATGAAAGAGCACCCATCATATTGGGCCGACCGTTCTTATGCACAACTAAAACCATCATCTATGCAAAGCATGCCAAGATTGTCTTTTCCATAAAAGACAGGAAAGAAAAGTTCTAATTCAAGAATCGCATGCTCAACACTCTTGCACTCCCACGAAGGCAATATGAACAAGATCTACTAGCAATACCTGAGAAGAAGAAGAAGAAGAAGAAGAATAGAAGGAGGAAGAACAAGCAGAACCAGATCTTAGAAGGAGCAGTCTAGATGATCAATCCAGTCAATACAGAGCACGATCACTTGCTAGCCTCGCCATACATATTCAAGAAGGAAGACCCACGAGTACCAACCATTGAATGCACAATCAGAAAGACAGTCTTCCCTATGACTTTTTGCGACACAGGATCAGGGGTCAACATAATGTCAAAGGTAACTAATGATCATTTATTTGATGGTATACCATTATACCCAACCTACATGCAGTTATAGATGGCGGACCTAACAATCAGATTTCCCGAAGGCATAACAAAGAATGTGGCGGTAAAAATTCAAGATTATTATATACATGTAGATTTTGTAGTTTTTGACATGCAGGATGAAGATGACATGAATATCATCCTAGGGAGACCATTCCTCAACACTACCGGAGCCATCATCTTTATCGAATCTAGACAAATCCACTTCAACTTACCCATTGGAAAGGTATGTTGTAAATTCAATAGTTATATTAATCATATGCAGTCCAAGAAGCGATGTAACAGAAGGAGACACCATACCCGCCGTCAAGCAACCCAACCGTTGAAGGATGGATGGGGGATTATTCTGGTGAAGTTTCCAGGTATGAAGACCAATTCAATGATAAGGAACAAGAAGTAGTGAAGGAACCCCACTAGAGCGAATGGGAAAAAGAAGCTAAAAGGATAGACCAAATCGCTAAAGAAGAAGTAGAAGAGACACGAGCACGAGTACAAGAATGGTGGGAGGAGAACAAAGGTGCACAACAACATAAGGAGGAGTCATCTGAGTCAACCTCAGATGACAAATCAGACAAGTAAGTACTCTCTCCTATCTAGTCTTGTCGGTAGACTATAAATCTCATTCCTTTGCCACAAGGTAAAAATGGTAGTTACCTAATTAGTTATATAATTAATTAGCATTAGTAATTTTATCACTTTTATTTTTTTGCATATTAAAGAAAAACAAAATAAATATTATTGCATCATAAAAATACTAAGCCCCATGTGAGGGAACTTATGGTAATACCATAAGGGAATTTATTGTGGTGGCATAAAAATAATTGTTTATTTCTTTTGCATTATAAAATAGAAAATCCTAAAAAGAGATAAGATATTCAATTCTTGCTAGAATCCATTAAAGTTTAAATTAGCTCATGAGAATATTCAATTACTCTTTTGGTTGACCGCTAACTGAAAGGTCCTAATCCAAGGCTAGAGGGGGGTGAATTGCCTAAACTGAAATTCTAATACAAACTCAACAACAAGTTATACAACAAAGAAGCAGAGCGAATGTTGCGCTAGCCTAAGGGGGATGCGAAGCCACCTATCAAGCAATTTGCTAGCCTAATATAGCTCTAAGTTCACTCAATGCCTACACAAGCTACTAAGCTACCTAGCACAACCTAATATGCTACTTGCAAGTATGAAGAATGTAATGCAAGGATAGGTAGGGTGATTATACCGTCGTGTAGAGGATTGATCCAATCAAGTGAGGAAATCTGAGATAGCCAATCAATCACAAGGGAGACAAGATGTTGACACTTGATTTTTCTCTCGAGGTTCACTAGTTTGCCAACTAGCTACGTCCTCGTTGTGTTGGCTCACTTACTTGGAGGTTCCTGCGCTAATTGGCATCACACGCCAAACCCGTCACCGGGTGCCGCACAACCAACACAAGATGAGGGCACTCCAAGACACGCGCAATCCACTAGAGTTATCTTTGCGATCTCCCGTGGGGAAGGCACAAGAACCCCTTACAATCACCACTTGTGGTCGACGAAGCACAATCACCAAGCTTCTTGAATCCACACCGCTGCTCCAACCGTCTAGGTGACGGCAATCACCAAGAGTAACAAGAAACTAGCAGTGGTATCAACTCTCAAGTGCCACTAAGATGAACTCACTTCATGCAATGCACTTGAACACTCAAATCTCTCAAATGGATTATTAATCAATTATGAGATGAGTGGGAGTGTGTGTCACAAGCTCACAAGAGTATGCAATAGCCAAATGTGCAAGAGAGACTCATTGAACCAGCCACACACCCTTTTATAGCCTCCTCAAAGAAACTAGTCGTTATGCACTTGGGGCTGCTGAAATCATGACCGTCGGACCACTTTCAGCACCATCGGACCATAGCATCTGGTCCGACGCCTTCTGCGTCCACCACGTGTCTCACCCAGTTTGAAAAGAAAACCATTGGCGCGCAGCTCTGGGCACCGACGGACCACCTCCATTGATCCGGAAGCCTGGTCCGACGCCTCGTCCGACGCCTTTCCACCAGTTGGCCAAACCAACTTAGTACGCACCCTTGCTTCGGACCACTGGTCCGGAGGTCACCACCGGACCAAAACCTCTGGTCCGGAGCCTCCTCAGAGCTTCGACCAAATCACGCAGGGAGCACCCGGACTTCGGACCACCTCTCCGGACCACACCACCGGACCATAACTCTTGGTCCGGAGCTCGCCTTGATCTTCTATTGAGTCACCGTCGGACTAGTCCAGAGGACTTTCCTCTGAGCTCTGCCTAAGGCAGAACCACCAGAACCAATTCCAATAGTCCGGAGCTCACATGCAAACCGGTCTGATGCTTTTGTCTTGGTTAGAATCCTCTTCTCTTTTCTTCCCTTGATCTCATGTGCCACCACCAAGTGTTTCACTGACTTGTGCATGTGTGTTGGCATATTTTATCAAGTTTTACAAGGGTTGCTTATTAGGTTAGGATGCAATGCAATGATGATCAACCTAATGGCACTTGATAGTTGTAACCACATACTATTTTCCCCTCTTAATAGTACGGTTACCTATCCTAAATGTGATCACACCCACTAGGTGTCTTGGTCACCAAAATAGAAAAGCCCTAGCTTATACCTTTGCCTTGAATAGCGTAGGGTCTCCTCCTTCTCTCTTCTTCTTCAAGTGTGAGCACTTGTTGGCTTTCTCCTTAGCCTCCTCCTTGCTCCACCACTTGTCATCCTCACTTCACCTTGGTGTACTAATCCTACTCACACTTAGAGCTAGGTTAGTACTTAGGTTTCATCAATTACCCAAAACACTTAGAGATCTTTCACTAACCCAATATCATAATAGAGCCTCGAGTTTTGTTTGTTCTTATTGGAGTATAACCATGCAGGATTGAAAGCACCAAGGAGGAGCGAGTCTAATCAGCTACTACTGATAAGCTGACTCCAAGGATCATTCAAATCAACCATAGCAAAATCAAGCTTGGGGGAGGGCACCCCCACTTATCAGGTAAGTATACCTATACTATTTATAGAGTCTAGTCATAAAATATTAAAAATATGTGAACACATGAAGGTTCACCATAGTATCATAAGAAAACTTAGAATTGCCAAAAATATATGGGCACATGAAGGTCCATGGCTGTTGAGTATTAAGAGTCCTAAATAAAGATATGTCTTAGTTAGAGTGTGTGTTTAATTGGTTAGAGTCAATAAAAGTTATGAACATTAATTTTATCTTGGAAATGATGAATAGTTGCTCTACCGTAATCCCTTTTAAGTACCTAGTTTTCAACCTTAAATTCTCCTGAGTTTTGGTTTGAACTGCTTTGATATAAGAATTTACTCTGAACCTAAAACTTGTGGAGGCAAGTACTTTAACTAAGTATAGGTGGTTGGGAGATATGACATGAAGGTCTAGCTATTGTTTATCTTACTTTTAGCAATACTAAGTTCTGGTGATTTATCTTTTGAAAATTCAAAATCTTACATGATGAGCTCTTATATGACATAGTTGAAATTCCTACCAAAGCCAAATACATATACACTTAGATTAGGAAGACTCATTCATGCTACTTGTCTTTTTATTGAGTGTTGTCAACCTTTAGACCATGTGAAGAGTCTCGTCATGCTTTTGAATCAAGATCACGTACACACCACCCAAATATGCACTACTCTACACTGGAGTAGGTGCAACAACATGTCATTCATCCATCAGAAAAAGGTCTTACTCTTACACTGAGAGTAACCACCACAAAAAATATTCATTCTATATCCAATAAATGCTCCAAAGTTCTTGTTATATTCTCTCGGCAGTTTTTCTTGGTAATGGAGGTATGAGCTATGCAAAAGCTATTCAAAAAAAGAGAGAGAGAGAGAGAAATTAAAAATGGACAAGTGTCCGACGCACCTCTTAGGAAAAATAAATAAAAGACAGCTCATACTCTCGAGCCATATTGTTCAAAATTTCAAAATTCCAAATGAGAGAGATTCATTTTAAGGAGCAAAGTAGAATTAGATTTTTTTCACCACCATCATCATCACCCCCATATATCCACCATATCCATACACCTGCACATCTTGACTTGGTTTTATGACTTGACTCTCTGTGGATCTATTGTTTGACTTTACAATATATACAAAGTAAGTATACTAAACCTTGTTAAGTCATTCCTATTAAAACTCCACTATATTTACTAGTATAGGAGGGCATGACATTATTAATGTCACAGTGAGATCTACAAATACCACATACATAAGAGACTTGAGGGTGTCATATAATTAAACTCTGAGTTTTATTTGAAAATATTACAAAACCCAGAATTTCAGTAGAGTGAAGAGTTTAAGAAATAGTGCCTGACTCGATTACTCTGTGTTTCAATTGCTCAAGACCCAAGTGATAGTAAAAGCCCCATGGTTAAAGGTAATATGGGTTAGTTCTAAAGTCAGAGCATTTTTTTTCTAATTCATAGAAGAATTTTGTTTGAAAGTATGTGAACTTTTGAGGTGTGAAAGCATTGCAGCAACTCCTGATCCAAATTTATTAGAAAGGCTTTGCTTTGGGAGTAGCAAAGGGTAAGCTTGGGGAGATTGTTGACGATCATTAGTGTCAACTTTTAATGCAATTATAAACGTGATAATTGGATCAATCATATATAAAATAGAGAAGTATATGATTTTATTTAACAATTTCTATGAGTTTTGGTGTTTCATTATTTTCTAGGGACTATTCCAAAAAAGAGCAATAAAGAGAATCAAATCAGAGAAGATATCGAATAAATCTTGCGGAGATACAGTTGCCAATCAACTCACGGAGGATCTCACAGACACCGGAGCGAACCGGGGCCCGAGACCCCACCATGTGGGGTTGGCCGGCATGGGGTGGGGTCGGGAGACACCCCCTGGGCCCGTTGGTCGCTGTCTTCTCGAAGCTTCCTCCACCGCCTACGAGGAGTCATCTCGGCCCTACACTAAGTCGGTTTCATCCAATGGTTGTCGTGCACCCCACCAGACTATAAATAGAGGACAGACCCCCCCCCCCCCCCGGAGGCATCCCCAGATCATCTCATGTATTTAGAGATCCATTCAGTTTAAGTCATAGGAGATCTAGTCATCTAGAGCTACAAACCTTAGTTCATCTAGAGCTTTTCTAGTTCATAACATAGCTTAGTTAGATCGAGAGTAGAGGAGGTCAAGATACGTCAATCCATCTTGGACTCCCGACGTTGTCAAGAGATTGGAGTCTGGTACGGTTCTTATTCTTTTATTCTCTTATTCTCTTTTAGTATTTATCTGTAGTTGTATGATATTTATAGGCAACACTATTCTTCATTAATATGTTCTTGTTTACTTTGTTCATTGTCTATGTTAATATGTCTAGTATAGTTAGTTTGCTATTGAGTTCATGCACATATTTGTACGTATAGCGCTCGTCTATTTGATCGTATGGTAGATGATAGGCAGTATGTAGGTGTGGTGCTTAGATACATTGCTTATCTACGGATGCCCCATCTGTGCCAGGTCGTGGGGTAGATCGTGGACGTGACAGGTCCATTAAGTCCTTTGTAGGCCTCCCCCCGTGCAATGGTTTGGTAGGGAGGAATTGTCAGGTTGAGGATATCTTGTTATATTTGAGGTTTCTGAACTCAACCCATCATGTTCATGGCCCCATTGTGGTTGGGAACATTGGTAGTATTACTTAACAATGATTACTAGATGTACTTGCACTAACTAGCATAGCTTTGACAGCAGCTAGAATAATTAGGAGTTATTTCTTTATTACTTGTATTGGATGATGCTTGTGTAGTGACTAGAATGCTCTAGAAAACTTTACCCTTATTATTATTATTATTATGATGATGACTGATCTATTTACCCTTATCATATATATATATATATATATATATATATATATATATATTTCATGTGACTTACCACTGTTAAGAGTAGAGATCATTGATGGTTAAATCCCTTCATTCATTTCATATGCTTGTTATCAATACTATAGATTATCAGTTTTACTAAACCTTCCCAGTGGTAGAATATAAATGACAACCTGGTAATACTCTAGGTAAAATGCTACAATGGTATAGTAATTTGTCCGCTTGCAGAATCATTTGTTTTTTATAATTTCATATCCATTATTATTTATTTCTGCCTAGCCATACATAAAATATAATATTTCATAAGTACCATAAAATATTTCTAGCTCTATAATTAGGGATGACAACCTAGTTCCATGCTTAGGAGTATAAGGTAAAAGATGAGTGGTTAGTTGCTAAAGGCAAGTTAATTACATACCATGCATTTTTGGCGTCATTGCTAAGAACTATGTTCTTGGTGATGTCGTTAAGAAATGTCAACATGAGTGTATCGCTATAATGGGGAGTAGCTTGCCGACAAGCAAGTGAACTTCAGTAAAAATTATTGTGTTAATTGTCTTCTACTGAGGATTTCATTTGTGTGATTGATCAATTCGATATTCTATCATCACGTTGGTATAAGAGCATCTCCAAGAGATTAGCCAAATCGTTTTCTAAATGTAAATTTGGCTATTGTGAAAGGAAAAGATGTCTCCAACAAACTCTCTAAATGACTCTTCAAATTTAGAAGATCTTCATTCCACCTCATTCGCTCTCTATCTTTGGATAGCCTACCTCACTAACCATATAGACTCTTCATTTTACAGAGTCTATTGGAGTAATATAGTATTATCTATTTTAGAGAGTAACTGAATCACTAAATTTGGCTAGTAGATTTACAGTCTCTCTTGGAGATGCTCTAACTCTCTCTACTCTACTCTTGTAGTCACATTGTCTATATCTATGCAAAGTAGGATAATTATCCATCTAGTGTATCTTATATATCTCTAGCCTAGATAAATATCTTGATAATTCATTTAGTTTACTAGCTATCTCTTGTGTGCTATAGAAGTGCTAGTAACTAGAATTGTTGGATAGGTGGCTTGTAACCTTTTTGTAGTGCTAGTGCTAAATTTTCATATAGTCGTTTGGTTTTACTAATATTTTTTCTCAGTGAATTTGTAAAATTTTATTAGGCTATTCACCCCCTCTAGCCATATTAGGACCCTTCAACTAATCAAGCTATAAAGATCATATTGAAGTGGAGGGTCAAATCACTATTTGAGTATTTCATGAAGAGTGACTTGATACATTTGGATTTATCTCTATTTGATGAATGAAATCAAGCCACGTGCTAAAGATGGCTATGCTCAAGTATGAAGATCAATATTGACATGTTGGCACACTCATTTGATGAAGATTGCAAAACACGGCTTGGTTCAAATAGACCAACTCAAAAGGTTTATTCATTTGATATATAATTTTGAGTTAATAGAAAAATCGTACTATAAATAGGGATGCATCATGTTGATAAATAAATGCTCATAAGTGCTTAAACAAACACATAGTACCTTGTGTGTGAGAAAGATCATTTTCACTAACTATGTTTGCATAGGCTGACAAAACGTGTCCGGTAACGTGTCTGATATTCATACTAGATGTATTTGGTATTTTCCAAGTGCATATTTTGTAGCTGTCACTTTTAGGGAGTTGAGTTTGTCGGAAGTCCCAACAAATGTCATGAGTTCCAGGGGTCAGAAGTACCAAAGAACGTCGAAAGCCCTGCTCTATGCACTACACGTCCGAACATGTCCGATATTTGCCAGGTGCAAATTTATCTTTGTCACTTTCGGGGAGTTGAGTTTGTCAAAAGTACCGAGAAAGATCATGAGTTCCGAGGGTTGTAAGTTTCAATAAACATCGGAAGTACTCGCTCTATGCACTAACTGAAATTGACTAAGTTAGGCAATATCGAATGTGTCCATTATTTGCAAAGAGTGTTTTTACCTCTATAGTTTTGGGTATTTGGCTTTGTCGGAAGTCCCAGAGAAATGTCATTAGTTCCGGGAGTCAGAAGTCCTGACACTTAACACTGAATAGAACTCACTATCCAGGGAATATCAGACGTGTCCGGTATAACTCCAATGACTAGTTTTTCCAAAGAGGCTATAAATACCCCCAAACCTCCACCTTTGGAGGTTGTTGGTTATGTTCATTCTCTAGCATAGTTTTTTTAACTTTGCCAACTCTCCCAAACACTCTTAGTAAGAGATTGATCCAAATTGCTAAATCCAATTTGTGGGTTGAGAGAAAACTACTTGAGCACTAGAGCATATTGTTTATCTAGTGATTTGCATTTGTTACTCTTAAATTTTCAATTCTAGACGGTTAGGTGTCGCCGAAGAGCACCCAAGAGCTTGTGGTTGCCTCGGATCGTTTATAACGGTCGATCTCGCCATCGAAAGGGAAAAAATCAAAGTAGTGAAAGAGAAAAATCAGTTGAAAACAGTGGCGGAGCCACCACTATGGCGAGCTAGGACGGGCGCCCTAGGTCCCTCTAGCGGGCCACCCCATCCCCACCCATGGAGCTGGTGAGTTGCGTGGTTGAGGATGACGCCGAACGCACATGCAGCGAGGCTGTGAGGGGACGAGGCAGAGAGCAACATAGCGTCATTGGCCTCAGTGACGATGCGGCTCTAGAGTTGTGCAGCGGCGCGATGCTGGGGGCGGACGGTTGTCGTGACGCGGTGCTAGGGTGGCTACGTGGCGCGGTGATGGCGCTAGGCGGCGCAGGCGCGTCACTCCTTTGCCATGGATGGACGGAGCCATGTCCTGAAGTCCACGGATGGAAGATGAGCAAGTCAAATGTGTGCCAGCGGACTATAGTCGGCTAAGAAAACACTAGTATTGTAACGCAAATGGGCATGCGGCCCAAGACGATGGTATGTATTAATTGTCTTTTAATCAAATCTATACACGTTAATATGTATTCGTAAATGCAATCTAAAATCATAAAATGTTTATGTTATAAATATATATTGTTCGATCACGATCCTCATTTCATAGTTACGTTCGTGGTACATCGTTCCAATTATTTAGGGATTATGTTCCTATCGATGAAACAAGCATGCGGAAGAGGTATATCCTCTCATGAACCTTGTTCTTGTACCCTTTGTACTGAAAACTTTGTGGCATTGGCTTATCCTCGCTCGAAGTCGAGCTGCCATGGTCATGTTAGGTCCCCGCTTATTGCCTCTAGGCTCGTCGCTCACCCCTCCCGTGGTCCTACTGTCGATTCGCTGACACCGTGTCGGCCGCCGGAGGATCCCCCGCCTAGCTCCTTGGATCCCCGCCACCCAAAGTCCGCCCTAGGACATTTCACGGGTTGTATTCGCCACTGGTTGAAAAAGACTGTGGCTAGAGTTCACTTGATCTTTAGGTTTTCTAGAGCTGGCCTTAGTGTGTCGCTCGCAGACCGCTCAACAACTGACCTTAATGTAAGCCTGGGCAAAAATAACCGAAACCGAAAAACTGAACCGAAAAAACCAGAACCGAAACCGAAAAATTTGGTTCCTTATTCGGTTCCTGATATTGGGGAACCGATACTCTCGGTTAACCGAATTACATGAATTATACTTCACTTACTTACTTGTACTTTGTAAGAATTATGTTTGTTTTATGTGTGGTGTGTCATATTTAAACTAATATATATTTGTGCTACTATATTGCTAATGTTTCTTAATGAATTATCATTATTAAAAAAAAGATATAGTGTTGCAAAAAATTGCAATAGAACATATATATTTATTATTGTTTGATCTTTTCTGAAAACTTCGGTTAGTTTGGAGGAAAGAATCGAAACCGAACCGAAATAACCGAGAACCGAATTTGTCGGTTCCAAGAAGTTTTTGGAACCGATCGGTTCCTATTTTTTGAGAACCAATTTTTTGCAAAAAACCGAGAAGCCGAACCAAAACCGAACCGAAAACCGAATGCCCCGGGGTGACCTTAGTGTGTCGCCCGTAGCCCGCTCAATAGAGAGTAGGATCCACATGGGTCATCTAGAGCTGACCTTAGTGCGACTCTCTATCAATTGTTTCATGTCTATAACTCACTCATCCCATCAGATATGGTTGGTGAGATATGAGCTCATCTTATCTCTATCCCACATATAATTCTTTATCACATTCCAGATATCAAACAAAAGTTATACTATTCACTTTCTTCATTTCTCATCCGTTGTCTTTTTTCCCACCGTCCAAAAGCCACGTAACTTTTTCACTATTCCAGCGAAGGCACGTATCCATCGTCGTTTTTTCGAGCTTGTTTGCCAAGGCTCCGGCTTTACCGAAAATAAATCTGACTCGCACCAAGGAACAACTCAAGAACTAACAGGTGTCTTCGGTGTTTTGATAAAAATAGTTTTTGAAATGTGTATAATACCGTAGTTTTTATCTTTTCTTTTTTGCCATTTTCTTTTTTCTTCATTCTAACGTTATTTCCCCTCGCTCTCGGGAGGACCTGCATACCGCGGCTCGCGCACGCTCACAGAGTCACAGCGAACCTTTCTTCTCCGCCGGCCCACCGCTCCCGCTCGGACCACCATCACTGCCCCCACTGCCCCACACCTCCCGTCGCGCCGCCGAGCGACGGAGCACATCCACCTCCTCCGCTCCGCCTCCCGTGCCGTCTCGCCTCTCATCGCCGCCTCGCCTACATCCGTCGTTCCTGGCCGCCGGGCTTCTTCTCCATCGTCGGCTACGTGCGTGAGGAGGGAGGAGGAGTGGCAGCGCGTGGATCCAGGGGGCAGCTGCGTCCATCCCGCGTGAGAAGGGAGAAGGAGCTGGTGAGATCTACTTTTTTCAGCTCCTCCATCTCTCGCAGCTCTCTCAGGCGTCAGCAGCTCCCCTCCCGCCTCGTGCCCTCGCCTCCGATCCTCCGCACACCGGCTGGCGACCCTGCGTGCGCGCCTCCCGCTCCCCTCCCGCCTCCGGTGAGCCGTCGACGGCGCCCGGCCCCGGCGGCTGCGCTGCTCCACCAAGGCGGTCGCGCCGCTTTGGGAGCTCTTATGCCCCAAAG
Organism: Microstegium vimineum; assembly: GCA_022036555.1. Taxonomy (NCBI): domain Eukaryota; kingdom Viridiplantae; phylum Streptophyta; class Magnoliopsida; order Poales; family Poaceae; genus Microstegium; species Microstegium vimineum. The sequence goes on along the minus strand of CM039124.1, from coordinate 6,905,734 downwards.
CCAAGCCTTACCTGTCCGCTTAGGGCTTCAGCGCGCGGAAGCGTGCGCTTAGTTCCACTTTTTGGAACCCTGCTTGCTTGAGATTCTTTTCCCACCTTGGCCATTACCATCCAGTTTACTTATATCTCTAGGTTATTTTTATCCCCTTCAAGTGCAGTGTTGCTCTCGAGTGGAGTTCTTAAACCTTTGATTGAAGTGAACTGAGGACTTTACACATTGCCTCATGCATGCACATACATCTTCAGGCTGAAAGAAATGGAGAGTTCCAGTTCTGGCTCTGGTGGCCAGGGTGAGTAGTTTTCCCCCATTATATGCTGTTTGGAGTTGTTTACTCATAATGAATATAGGAATTGAATTTGTGAGGTTCAAGTAGATAAGTTTAATTGTGTTAACAATACAATGTAGGTTTCTGCTCGAAAGTTTTATGCTGTCTCTGGGTGATTCTTGTTGAATACTAAACATGTGATTTGATTGTAACCTTGCTGTTAGCTGTATGTTGTTCTAGAGTCATGTACTCACATTAATTTGGAATTCATACATGTTCTACTAATAGTTGGGGTTGATTTTCACAATGATATAGTTAAACGAAGTATTTGGTTTCATGCTACATTGGGAAATGGTTTAACATGGATATACATTTAGGAGGACAAGCTGGTTTGGCAACTTAACACAATAGATAGTGATATTCCTTGCAGCTTATCTAATATAATGAGCATGGCTGGGTTGCTAGGCATTCTAGGTAAACAACTTCTTTCTTGTGAGGAAAGAAGACGGAGTTCACTGTACATTGTTATGGAAATACTAGACATGCTACATATTTTATTTTTTATCCTAGCGAAAGCGATGCAATTGAAGTGCAATTTATGTTCGCGTATTTGATATGCTTTGCTGAAGAGAACATCACATTGCAGGTACATTGTATCACTGGCTTGTGTTGTTTGCAGTTTGGCTTTGTGGCAGCCAGCATGTTCTGTCTCAGAAAACAACACTTGAACCAAAAGATAAATTCCTTCTCTCTGATCCACCTATTGGTCTCTTTGATCCCATAGAGATTTCACCATCTGTTCTTCCACACAATCCTAACCCTGTTGAGCCACTGTCACCTATGTATCCAAATTACACATCATATGATCCAGTCTTGACTGGAAAATGCCATGTAAATTTTTCTGCACTCTCTTATGTCATGGAGAAGACAGCATATGATTGCTCCATTCCTTTAGCACCACTAGTTGCCGATGTTATATGTTGCCCCCAAGTTAATAGCTTGATGAATATTTTCCAAGCTGCATATGGCAGTCAAAACGATACCCTAGTTCTCAACCAGGCTTCAGCAAATGCTTGTTTCTCTGACATTATGAACATCCTTTCAAGCAAAGGGGCAAACACCAACATCCCTGAGTTATGTACTCTGAGGCCATCAAATCTTACTGATGCTTCTTGTCCTGTGAAGGATATTAGCTCCTTTGAGAAAATAGTCAACATCAGTAAACTCCTAGATGCATGCAGCATTGTTGACCCACTGAAAGAGTGTTGTAGGCCTGTTTGCCAACCTGCTATAGCAGAAGCAGTTATTCACATATCTTCAGGTGGGGATAACATGTTTGGAAGTTCTGGCATGCCTGGGAGCGCTGTTGGTATTGATGTTGTTAGTGACTGTAAAGGGGTAGTTTACTCCTGGTTATCTATGAAGCTTTCATCAGAGGAAGCTAATAGTGCTTTCAGAGTATTATCTGGTTGCAAGGTGAACAAAGGTAAGTGATGTCATACTCTCTAGGTGGTCAATACTGTAAGTTTCAGTTATGATGCACAAAACCAAGTCCTGATTCTTATTCTAAATGATGTAGTTTGTCCATTGGAGTTTGATGAACCTTCTTCAGTCGTTAAGGCATGTGGCAAAGCATCATCTTCAACGCCTTCATGCTGCGCAGCATTGCACTCTTACATTGGAACTAGGCAGAAACAGATATTTGTCACAAACCTGCAAGCAATTAATTGTGCAACAAAGTTTGGATCAATGCTACAGAAAGCTGGTGTAATGGATGATATTTATGGGCTTTGTGACATTGACTTGAAAGATTTCAGCTTGCAATGTATGCACTGAAGCCCTATTTACTTATCTTCAATATTTTATTCATCATGGAACCCTTTATAAGTTATAACTCTGTTTTTTTTTTTAACTTGGCACCACTTAACCGAAGCAGCTTTTGGACAGCAAGGTCAGTGTCAATCAATCAACACCAAGGACTGCAAGCACCACTTTGTTTGATACTTTGATCCATGGACTTCCGTGACTTGATGCTAATTTCCAATCTTCACTGTTGTAGGCTGTCTACTAAGGAGCTTACCTACAGATATTGTGTTTGACAACACTACTGGGATTAGCTTTACTTGCGATTTGAGTGACAATATTGCAGCACCATGGCCCTCCTCGTCTTCTGTCCAATCACTGTCACTTTGTGCTCCAGGTAAGGAGCAGGCATTCTAATTTGGGCCACAAAAACACATTGCTACACTTTCTGAAATCACAACATGATTCTCACTACTTTCTTTAACATGTTCAGTACTTGTTTTTGTTTTTTGAACTGTCATCTGGGGGCATTGAATTCCCACCGGAGTATGTATTGATATATCGTGGCATACACACTGTACTAGTGTTTGTCTAATGACATTGGCATCTTCTTTTGGATTCAGAAATGTCGCTGCCCGCTCTGCCTGTCTCGCCGAAATCAGAAAGCTCAGGTACTTAATTTATAATTTGCTGCTGAGATATCATAAGTTCATAACTATTTTCCATCCTTCCTCAGCAAATTGAACTTGCATCCTTTTTTTTCACCCGTAGGTCCCTCCAGAACTGGGATCGGTGTTTTGTTGCCGCTTGTACTCATGACGACCATCATTATCTGAGGAACACTTCATCTAGTGAACCAGAAGCTTCTTTTACCCCCTGTTGTATTTTTCCCTTCTGTGCAGGCCCGCGTGTAAATTGTATGAATTACATTCTTGTAAATGAGCCTCCCCTGTCTCTTTTTGGTCCAGTGGATAGATCATAGAACTGTTGTGTTAGAGTGGACTGTTGTGCCATTTTGGGTCTCTGAACACTGGTTGAAAGTAAGCTAGGTCTGGAGCTTCAACGGAGATGATCGAATGACAAGTATCAGTCAGGCCTGCTCTTTCCAAAGTTCATAACTGAGGTTCCGTGAGCCGCCTGATACCTTTGAATTGCCCTATCGAATCATCAGCTACACTATTGATGAAGCTGGATCTTGGGTGACGAATCGCTGATATCACAGAGCAATAAAATAAGGAAATTTTTGCCAACTTGCAACAATGCTAAATAACACATTAAAACCAGACAGCAGCTATCAATAATATCAGGGCGTTCAACAATGCTGCGAAACTGGGAAGAATAGATTAATGTTCAAATGCAAAATCACAGTTTTTGAACAAATATCAACAACTGTTACACTACAGATTCAATTTAACAACAGGTTTTGAACAGATCGTAGCTAATGTTATACTAGAGATTGACAGATTCAATTCAACTGCTGGTTGATCTGCTGGGAAAGCAGCTACAACTGTGTTGATTGTTCTGTTGAACTTTGCCGCCGCAGAGGGCCATCGTCGGCATCCTGCAAATGAGAGGGAGTTGATTCACTCGATGAAGGCTTTGCACCAGCTGAGATGATGTTCTTGAACCAAGCTCCCTGGAAACTAGGACTGCCTCTGTTTTGGTTGTTACCCGGGGACTCGGGTGAGGCTTGATTTTTTGAAGTCAGGCCTGCCATAAATCTGTATGCTACTCTACTGGCATTCACAATTTCTGTTTTAGCCTGCCTGAACTGCAAAAGCGTAAATTCACAAAGAAAACAATGATGATAAACATAAAGCATAAACAGAAAGGTCGATATTTCAAGCTCCAAACCAAACACATGTGCAGACTGCAAACACAAATATAAGGTGTATTTGTATTGGCGGAAAAAACATAGATCTAAAACACGAGTAATAGACTAGGAAAAATAATAAAAAGCAAGAAGCAATCCTAATTTTATGCTAGGATTAAGTAAATTGGAGATAACACATTGTATCACCAACACATTCTGAAATTACCTTAACTGCTGTGCTCTCAGCAACAACCACAGCAGTATCACCAGCGTTGGCAAAGCGATTAACCCAACCTGCAAGGTTAGACAGAATAAAAGAGTAAGTTTATGGCATTTCAAACCTAGTAACACAATCATACTAAGCTGCTAGTGCGCAACATAGACAAAAATTCAAGGATTCAACATTATGATCAGAAATGACTGGCAACGACATGACCTATAGGAAGCTTCAGCCTCAAATTGTCACACAAGATGGTGCTTTAGGACATGAATTGTGAAGCACACATAAACGAGCCTTGTCTCAAATGCAAACTAAACAATTTTGCTAAGGTGATGAAACAATTAAGCTAATTACTGTTCTTGGGAGACATCTGTATCGCATCCAAGTTTCAAGGCAGGCATCAAAAACCTCCTCAAGTAGCAACGTCCACACATGAGCTTGTGCTCAGGTGAACAGCGGCAAGGAAAACAATGAAACTGCCTCTAAGAGCCTGCTAAACATCTCTGTTGTACATGGTCTTATGCTCCAAAGTTGAGTCTTAGAGCTACCAGCACTCAGTTTCATACATTAACCATATTAATATATTATCAATGCTTCAACTGTCACAAAACACCAGTTAAATTGCTCAATACTTCAGTGGTAGCAAACACATGCGTTGTTTGCAATGTTCAGTTCACGCATTTGCTCATTCTTTTCCTAGCAAGAATGTAAATCGCCATAACCTGCAATGTTCCTACCAATTCGAGGATACAGTGTCTTTGTTTTTGAATCGAGAATTATACATAATGCCACTATGAGATACATCTTGCACAGTTTGTCGCCATTCAGAAGAAGAAAACCATTGGAATGCAGCTCCGTAGTCCTTACCTGGGAGCTTGGGGACGCCGAGCCTCTCGCAGAGCACGTCGCAGAAATGGTTACAATTCCTGGAGAGGAGGTCGTACAAGTGCCCCGGCCACTCGCGGCTGAGCTCCCGCAGGATCCGGTTCACGGCGGCGATGCCGCACTCGGTCTCCCCGAGGACGATGCTCTCCCGGTAGGTGTACATGGGGTTCTTCCCCACTGGGCAACTAAACACGCCGCTGCCGTTCTCACAGAAGCCGAACGACCACTCGTCCTCGCCATAGACCTGCGTTGAGGGGTTGAAGAAATGGCGTGAGATTTAGGGATCTGGAGCTGCACACAAGCGTCGCTCCCTGGGATCTGAGCGGGTGGCGAGGGAAAGGGGAGATAGGAGGGGAGCTGGACCCACTACCTGGACGGCGCTGTGGAAGATGCCGCCGAGGCCGATGCGGTCCTTGAAGATGCGGTTGATCTGGAGGATGGTGTTGTTCGTCTTCTCGGAGTCGCTGTTGGTCACGTCGTAGACGTGAAGCACCACCTCCTTCATTTCAGCCCCACGGCCCGGACTCCAGCGGCGGCGGCGGCGGTTGCTGCTGCTGCGGCTAGGGTTTGGGTGGGGACACGGAAAGCAAGAGAGGGGATCGAAGCGTCGGCGGGTGGGTGGGTGGTCGCTTGCAGTTGCAGGAGAGCCTGAGAGGAGACAGACGGTGGTGCCGTGGTGGTGGTGGTCTAGAAAGCGGGTCGGGTTGGTCTGCTCATACAGTGCATATCCAGCCGAGCTCCCACTTTCGATGACGGATAAACTGGCGTTGTTAGAGAAAAACGTTATTTCGGCGAGATAAGCCGGATGAACAGGGTAACAACTGTCAAAAATCTTCGTGACTCACTATTCGGACAAGAGTCAAGTGTCTAACATTTATAAAATTTATGATAACATCTAATTTTTATTAGAACACGACTTAATTATGGTCGTGCGTATGTTACTGTCTTCTACTTTATGTCTCCTACTCCTCTCCGACCTTCTTCCTCCTCAACGGGGGTCGCGCTCCTCCTCCTGCTCGCCCTCGCCGTCACCCACTGCCCCGTTGCGGCGAAACCCTAGCTCACCCGCGGCGCCACCTTCTTCCCCTCTCGCCACCGCCGCTGCCCTCGCCGCCATGGCCAGAGCTCCCCCTCCCGAACCTGGCCCGGTCGCCATCCACCGCTGCCAGAGCCCCTAAACCGCCCCCCGACATCCCCACCGTCTGGCCTGCCTTCTCCCTAAACCTCCTTTCCTTCTAAGCCCGTCAGAATTTGGGAACAAAGGAGGGAGAGCTCACCGGAACCCTAACGCAGAGGAGGAGGAGGAGGAGGAGGAGAAATCCAACCTCGCCAGATCCGGGATGTCCCGGGCCGGATCCGCCATGGCAAGGGTTGGATCTGTCGGATCCGCCATGGCTGGGGTTGGATCCGCCAGATCTGCCACAGCTGACTGGGGCGGCGGTGGGGAGCAGGCACGAGGAGGCAGTGGGGCACGGTCTCGCCGGAGGAGGTCGCAGTTGGGAAGAGAGTGTGGTGGGAAGGAGGTCACCGGCCACCGCGGGCGCGCGAGAGAGAGGGAGGGAGATGGAGGTGGAAGACGACATTGTGCGGGCTTGTGACAAAGCGGAGGTCGTGCGGGCTCCTTTTTCTACGGTCGTGCGTAGATAAGTCTTTGCCTTTTTATTATAAGTTTTATTATTTTTTTGTGATCCAATACCAAATATAGTACGTCGGTGAAGGAATAAAACGTACAAAAGTTATCCAAGCCAGCAACCAATATCTTTAGCAATGGCATGTCCGTAAAAATCATTCAAGCACTTTAAATTCCTATGTCACTCGTTCCCCATGGAGTTGTAAGCTTCGCTATCTCAAATTGTTCTTTTTCACGACCTTAATATTGTTGATCAATACTTTTCATGTGTTCATGTACGGATTGTTTTAGCATCACCATCGAATAAAAAGGAGAGCAACTAAATAGAATGTGTCAATTGGAACAATTGTGGCTTGAATCTAACGCATTTCATGGCAATGGCCAAGGAAAGGAAAAGAAGTTCAATTGGCTAATGTTATGACAAAATCAGGAAAAGCATACCCTATTTAGTCGCAATCATGTCACAACATGATTTGCAACAATGCAATAGAGCATCATAAGTGGTAGTCCATAAATTAGCAATTTAGTGGTATCAATGATGGCTCCATGATTTTATTTTGGAATGATGTCGTGCCAATAAATGTTGGTGTGATGATGAGACCGACTATGGTTGTTTAAGGAAATCCATTAGACATGGGCAACATGAATCTGGTAATGTTTTAAAAAGATAATTATGTATCCATAAGTAAGGCATAACATGATTCAAAATTTAAATTTGCAGGAGGGACAAATAATCAAAAAAATTATGATAAACTTTGGTGTTGGTGTTTCATACAATTGGCAGGTAAAATGTGTCACGTGTGGGGTTCTGATGGGTTAGCACGCAAAGGACACGAAGTTTATACAGGTTCGAACAACATGTCTTATGTCTAGTGGAGGAGTAGAGAATGAATTATTTTATCCTAAGTGCTCGGAGTTTGTTGAGGGGATGTGTGTTATAAAGGAATGAATATGAGCTACTACATATCATCTGTTGTATTGTATCTCTTTTTTCTTGTGACTATGCTAGCGGAGGGACAATAGGATTATTGACGCATTATGTAGGTTGTGATGTCACTAGTATACTCCCCTCTTCAACTAGCCTCTAGGTTTTCTCTTTCTAATTGTTGTAGTCGTAGAGATAATTCCCTTGTGTCAGTGTGTACTTTGGTTAATCTGGTTGATTGGTTGCGTTTATCGGATGGCACTAACGCCCCCACCATCCTGGACAGGTGGGAACAATGCCTTCCCACACATTGTTAGGTGGGATCGTATTAGGGTAGATATAAGTGTGTTACGGACTATGCTGCATGGCGCTATGCTTGATGTGTTCCATACAGTGTCACAGGTACACTATAGCCCAATGTTAATTAGTTTATGTTCTCACATTTGACTACTGGACTTTTGGCTTCATGTGATGCAATGGGTGGCTCTCGGTTCCTAGTCATAGTTGGACTCTAAGAGCCCTAAATTCAAATGGTGCTTTTAGAGTAAGCGCTTCGTCATTCCAAGAAATCTTGAGACCAGAGACATCAATATTGATTGGTCTAGTTAATCCCATCTTCAGACCATGATTAGTGCTTTGATGAGGGTATCCGGGCTACTTGTTATGTCTACTTGAACAATGATTTTATTGAGCTCTTCAAATTATTGAAAACTACCTAGATCTATAGCCTCGGAAAAAATTGTATAGTCATGGGAAAGGAGTTAAATAAAAAGGAAGATGAGAGCCATTTAAGCCAAGAAAGTTGATCGATGATGGCTATATAGATTTTTTGCAAGTGGATGTGATTAGAGAAAATCGAGAGAAGATAGTTATAGATAGCCAATCAAAAAGTTTCAAAACGGTGATTTCAAGCAAAAGGACATAATGGTTATAATGAGAAAAAAAAACTAGCTACATATGCTATTTGTGCAGATCATCTTATTATTTCATACAGAATTTTAAAAAATCCTCAACTTCTAGGTTTTGAAACATGTTAGTTTGTGTTTGAACTCAATTTTTTTTTTGAGCAAATTGTGTTTGAACCCAAATGTTACACTACACACCCACCAGGCCACCAGGATCAGTCCCTCAAAAGAAAAGAAAAAAAGGCCACCAGGATCAGTCGATCACCGCACCACCAGATGTGCCTAGCTAGCAAAGCCACACAAAAAAAGTCAGGTCAATTTTGTCATTCCTTCGGAAGAAGCTGACAATGTTTTGTTTTTGTCTCCGAGCTTGGGATCATCATCTTGTAGTACAGGCTAGTAGTTGGTTGTTATTAGTACAGTACTATTACTTGGGAGAACACTGGCGGCTGGCGTGTCTTCTCTTTTGTCACTTGTGCCTCTGCGTCTGAGAGACACGTCCAGACCAGCTGACACCTGATAGCACTCCTGTCACTTTCTCTAGGTAATACTTTTGATACTACATCTCTGTTTCACTGAAAGTAATTTTATCAACAACTCTCTATGTAAAGTTAAGCTATTTTAAAAAAAAAGTATTTAGTAAAACATGCTTCAACAACAACTTTATGTATGGATATAAGCAGAGGTGAAGCTATGTTGAGCTCAGTAGGTGCAGTCGCACCCACAATTTTTTTTAAAAAACAGTGTTAAGAGTTATTTTTTTACTATATATGTACCCATAAATTGAAAACCCTTGTACCCATGAAGATAAGTGTACCCTTTGCATTTGCTCTAGCTCCGCCACTGGATATGAGAGAGGAGGGAGAGAGTTATGATAAGCTACTATTTTCAGCTTATCTTTGTGAGAGGAGAGGATGAAAAGAGATGTTTAATAAAAAAAAACAGCTTACAACAACTTATCAAACGGGCTGAAACTTTCAACTTATTTTAGCTTATTCCCTTAAAGAGTAAGCTTATTCCCTTACAGAATATTATTCTGTCAGCCAGAATCAGCTAGAGTTTTATAGCAGCCTCGGTCGCGAGCCTCGGGCGCATGCGGCACCGGAACCTGGTGGAGCTGAGCGGGTGGTGCAAACGAGGGCAGGACCTGCTGCTGGTCTTGTGCCCAACCGCAGCCTCGACACGCACCTGTTCGGCCGCGCCGGCCAGCCCCGAGTTTGCACCAGCAGCTGCTGTTGTGGGAGGAGCTAGCGCGTCAGTATCCTCAGCGGCGTCGCCTGCACGAGGCGTGGGAGCAGGTGGTCGTGCACGGTGCACCGCGACGTGAAGGCCACCAACGTCCTGCTTGGCGCCGACATGAGCGCGCGGCTCGGGGACTTCGGCCTCGCGCGCGTCGTCGGGGCCGCTGGGCTACATGGCGCCGGCCCATCGACCAGGCCACCAGCGTCAACCTGGTGCGCTGGGTCCGTGAACTAGGTGCCAAGGGCGACCTGCCGTGGACGAGGGACTTGAAGGCTGCTACGACTCTGAGGAGGCGAAGCTGGTGCTGTGGCTGGGTCTCGTGTGCAGCCAGACACGGCCGGAGAGGCGGCCGAGCATGAGGCAGATCTGCCAGTACCTGGATAGCGAAGTAGACATGCATGAGGAGGCAATGATCGTCTTTGCAGACGACGATCCCATCGACTTCGGCTCGCTGGCGTCTCTGACATGGTCGTCGTGCGGGACAGTATCAGCAGGCTCGCTGCAGGCTGGAAGATGAACAATCCTGTTCAATAACTTAACTTGATCACCCAAGCTTGACTTGGTGGATCCCTATTATCATTATGTTAGGAACATTCTGTTATAGTCAGAAGATGAGATGGTGACGATCATAAAGAGCAAGTAATGTTCAGTACTGTGCACCTTTATGGGGAAAGCCAGGTTTCAGATACTGAAATTCAGAGCGACCTGATTGGCAACTTCGATCTTAAGTAACTTAGTAAGATCACAATAAAATATGTTTGAGATGTTACAATGTCAACTCAGATTTACAGGGATTGTTCAAGTGATTGTCTACAAAATTACAAGCTTAGATACATAAGAATAGTTTATGAAATCAAGCGGTATAATACAAGCCTGGGTTTAGGCATCCGAAAAGGAATACAGACGTTTGTTTGCTTTCACACGCCTTAACAGAGTTGCTGTTGCAGCAAAAACCCATGCCCGTTTGCCCAACAAACAACATATATAAATCATCGATGCACACTGAAACAAGGTTCTTGCATCCGCTGGAGCTAGAGATCTTCAGAAGCCTCTAGTAGATAACTTACCCTGCACTCACCCAGCCACAGAAAGGGGTCGGCGGTTAGAGGACTCAACATCAGGAATAGAAATGTAGAGTACTGATTTGGTACATCAACATATATGTATCTGGAAGCAGGCGTGGACCAAAGACAATATACACAAATGGTGTAGTGAAACTAGTGCATTAGCACGAGAAACTTGTCTGAAGCAAGGTACCAAACAGCTTCAGCTAGTTCACATAGACTTGAGACAGGGCGGCAGGATTAAATTTATCTTCCCACAATGCTAAACAATAACCAAATCTAAATTAGTCAAGCTAGGCACATACCATAAAATTAGATGCTAAATTGTGAGATTTAGCCATTATTAAAATAGAAAGACCATCTAAAATATATACAACAGACTAGCTAAATTGGAAAACACATGTAGCAAACATGACTCGCTAGGGAAATATGGTCAGCAAGAATGGTGGAATAGCCAGTTGGAAAAATAGAAAACAATATAGACAAGCTGTTGGAGTGCTTTTAGAGCATAAAGCTGTTGGAGTGCTTTTTAGAGCATATAGACATTTACCCAGTCTTTTTGAGTTGCTCTAAGAAATCTAAAAAGCTATGCAGTATCTAGATTGCTGTGACAAACCACTTTCATCTAGGATCTAGAATGTTCAGACAAACTATACTCATTTAGGTGATTTGTTATATTGGGCAAAGCCATTCTCAAGCGACAAACAAAAACAATACACACCTTTTGATATTAGTAGGGAGGATCCGGGTTAAATGCTAAAGATTCCCTCCAGATAAGTTCTTTTATATGCGCTTCTGTAAAGGATGGTTGCTCAAAATCAAAGTTGAAAGGTGCAGGGCAGGTAGGTTCTTCATTGATGTCATGAAGTGAAGCCAAGTATGGGTGATGCAGAGCCTCATCAACTGCATAAGAAAAAGGATATTTAAGTTTATAGTTAAGCCACCCACTAATAAAGTGGCTTGCGTGAAGAAAACGTACCTGTAATCCGTCTGCTTGGATCAAACACAAGCATTCTCTCCAACAAATCAACTGCACCAGGAGACATGTTACGGAAACGCAGGCGGAAGTCCTGTCTTGGAAACTGCGGTAGTTGTTTCATGTATCTTTTTGCATTATCACTTCGAAGGAATCCCAGGCTTGCATCATCTGGTGAGCCTATGAGCTTTTGGAAGAGAAAAAACTCATTAATATTGGTGCCAGATTACAGGGCCACACTTTAACAAAGGAGAAAGATATTCAATGGTGCAGATTAATAGAAGTTAATAATACATCCTACAACAATAGACCAGGATGGATGTCAAAAAATCAAAAGAAACGAGGAAAGTTCATAGAAACAAGAAGTTAAGATAAAACATTTAAAAGGTCAAATCTGGATTTCTGATCTGGTAAACATTGGAAATTGTAATTTCTAAAACAAATTAGACTTCAAGTTAAAATCAAATGTGACTCCTACTTGAACATACATAAAGGGGAAAAACTTCAACACAATATAGGCACAAACAAGACAAGTTAATATCTTATTTTTTTTCAAATGAACCAATCCATTAGTCACTGTATTGCACTACGAGAAATGCTAGCACAAACAATTCATTACGTTAGTTTTACCTCAGTGATCAATTTTAATTGCTGGATGTAATCCCGCCCAGGAAATAGGGGTTGGCGAGTAACGATTTCACCTAGTATGCATCCAACTGACCAGACATCAATGGCAGCAGTATACTGTGAACAGTTCAACAGCAGCTCTGGTGCCCTGTACCAACGAGTGACCACATACTCTGTCATGAGATCTGTCTCCGAGGTGGTCCTTGCAAGCCCAAAGTCTGCGATCTTGAGGTCACAATTTGCATTTAGGAACAAATTGCTTGGCTTTAGATCGCGGTGCAATATATTTGCTGAGTGCACATATTTTAGCCCTCTTAGCAACTGATACAAGAAGTACTGCAAGGAAAAAGGGCAAACATAGAAATAAAGAATATATCACTGTTGCTAAGTAAGATACATGGTAATCAATTTCTGAACCGGGCACAAGCAACATTTATTTGGAAAATTGGATTGGAATTTATTTTGATATGACATAACTTTGGCCCAAGCTGGAGCAACAGACCTGGCAATGATCGTCAGTCAGCGACTGATTTGAGCGTATGATCTGATGGAGATCTGTATCCATTAACTCAGTAACAATGTACACGTCAGTAAAGTTCTCTCTAGTTGGGGGGCGTATTACGTCCTTTAAGGCAAGGATCTGTGACCACAAGTTAAAATCATTATTAGAAAAATTAGATCATAGGAACATCATTGCTGAGTAAAAGTGTACAGCATGGTTATAACACATGCACACGGAATTTGTGAACAAATCAAACCATCAATACTACTTTAAGCCATGTAAACAAAAGCAACAATAATCAATAGTACAAGCCTGCCAAATTAATGTCAATGGATGCACAGCCAACCATGTCCATGTGGGTGTCAGCTGAACTCAGGCGCTGTTTGGTTTTATGATTGGTAACGCAAACATAAAGGAATCAAAGCTTTCAACATTCTGGCAACACGTGCAATGTGATCTGATTTCATTTCTATTTACGTTACTATTCTATGAACCAAACACAGCACGTCATGGTCTTTGGATATTCCTTCTTTTAACAAAATAGTAAAGGCTAGAGTTTTTTTTTCCTTTTTTGATAAGCAATAACAAAAGGCACTGCATGTTGCAGCTATTTTTAGCAAATTGGCATCATCATAGATCTTTACAATTGAAAGAACTAGCACAACTGTAAGCTTGCTATGATGACAACCTCAAGCAGAACCAGAATTCCAGAAATGGCCAGACGCACTGGTAAATAGCATCAGACATACGTACGTTCTCATGGTCCATGTGGCGCAGCAGCTTGATTTCCCTCAGCGTACGCTTGGCGTCGATGTGGTTGTCGAAGGCATTGCCAACCTTCTTGATCGCAACCTCCTCCCCTATCTGCGAGTTGACAGCCGCGCTGAACCAAAGAGAACAGCACCCAAAATGTTTACAATAGAAGCACATCCACGGGCTACAGCAAACAAAAACTTTGCGGCAGTGACCCATCTCTCCATAAATTTTTGCCTAACCCGTCACAGCCGCACCAAATCTACACGCGGGACCCCAGCGCGTAGGCAGAGCAAAGACAGCAACTCGATTTGAGGCCACCAGCGGGGACTCGGGAAGGAGTGGGAGGGGGGAGGGGACGCACCAGACAATGCCGTAGGCTCCGCGGCCGATGGGGCGGATGGGCGGGGCGTACTTGGAGGAGACCTCGAAGAGGTTTCCGTACACGTTGTACAGCACGTAGCGGCCCCCGTGCGTCGCCATACCCTTGATCTGCGCTCCTCCTCCTCCGCCGCCGCCGCCGCCGCCGGAGGAATCCATGGTCTCTTCGCCTCCTTGCTCGCCTCTCTGGAAGGGGATGTGGAGGAGGCGGCCTAGGGTTGTGGGGCTAGGGTTGGTGCTGCTTGATTAGCGTCTAGTCGTTGATGGGTGGCCTCAAGGACTGTGGTGGAAGAAGCTTCCCTCTTTTTGACTCGGGCGGCGACTGGGGGGAATGGATGGATGGATGGATGGATCGGGAGCGGGACGACGAAGGAGGTGGGGGCGGTGTTTCGGGGAAAACACCTCGTTTTTTTTTTCTTCAAAATATTATTCAACACGTTTGTATTTCCTACGTGGCCATGAACCCACCACATATGATCCACTGAGGTAGCCGGTGACATGACCTTGTTGCGTAGTACTAGGTGTAGCCGTGTAACGTCATCTTTAAGTGACTGAAAACAGAAATGTTGGTTTTGTATTATGAGAAGAATAGGAATCCTAGTTCACTAAAAGTCGGTTTAACAGAGCTCCACTTTCAGATTTTTTTAGGTTCTACTAGGTTTGATGAATAGGGAGCAATACAGAGTGGGTTCTCTTAACTTGTAGTGGATTGTAATATAAATAGAGAAATGATTCTTATAGCTCTTCATCACTACATAATTATTTTTAATCATTTTACATGACTATATAATTCGCTGAGGAGCTATAAATAACCATACCAAACATACTCTCAAGTAAGTTACTATGTCTATAGCTACTTCTTAGAGAATAGAATGCAACCTAAAAAAAAAAGCTAAAATCACGGCCATCCAATGCACAACAGAGGTTACAATGTCTATAGCTATTTCTTAGAGAAGAAGAATGCAAAAAAAAAAGTTACCCCCTCCATTCGAAATTATTAAAACATTTTAAATTTAATTAAAATTATAAAAAATATAATAATTTATAATAATAAATAGATATACTATAAAAATATAATTGATGAAGAATCTAACGATATTTAGTTATCATCAATAATATTATCATATTATTATATAAATTTAATCAAAGTTAATATATTTAAACTCTCTAATTTAAGACGGAGAGAATACGAGAAGAAAAAAAAAACACGGCCGTCCCAATGCACAACAGAGACCGCTAGGCTCTTTGGAATTCAAGGTACACTCGTGCATAAAGGAAGAAAGAAAGAAAGAAATAGCATGCTTCAACCTTCGATACGTGACGCATTAGCGATAAACACGCATTAAATCGTTTGCTTCTCATTGTGAACAACTGAAACCGGGCCTAATTAAGCGAACCACTAGTCACTAGCTCGTCAGCATGATATGGGAATGAGATCAACATCACCCACCAGGAAAAGGTCAATCTGCGAGCTTTACGATCTTTGCGATGTCCTTGATTATTTACAGCTCTCCAATTCCAAAGTAGGAGTAATAGTTGGCAGCTTGGCACGGAGGGTCTCTTTTTTCTCTTGGGGCATGGCGCTGTGTGTACCTTTCAATCACCTCTTGACCTTGCTAAGAGCCACACGTTTCTTCCACGGTCCATGTCAAGGCTTCAAGATAGTCTGTGTGTTATTTGTGTGTATGCATCATAGGACGATTTGTGTGAAAGCTCATGTGGCCGAAACCCAAAGTAATCTGAAAACGACGAGCTTGCGCGCCTTGCGTTTGTAGCCCAGGTCAACGTGAAGCTCTGGTCGTCGTACGTGCGGACTTGGAACAGGACTATCGGTGCTAGGTCAATTTTACAAAGACATCATAATGAATATCCACTGTATTATCATCATTTTTAAAAGAAGCCTCTTAGATAAAGGCAAAATAGCTAAATTAGTCCTTTATCTTTCGTCTTTGGCTCAATTTAGTTGTTCAACTTTCAAATTAACCAAAACAGTCCATCATCTTTAATTGTTTGTCCAAATTCATCTACTTTGGTAAATAGGTGAGTGTTTGTTAAATTATTCTCAACTTGCACACTCAAGTTCAATGCATTTTGGTTTGAACAACATTATGCCCGGATACACATTTAAGATCGTTGAGTCTATTTTAATAAATAAATTTATTTGAAGATATAAATATTGCTAATATATTTTCTAAAAATTTAATCGAACTTAAGAAAGTCTGGCACGAATATTATAGTCACATTTATTTTGGGATGAAGAGAGTATATGTTTTTTTAAAAAAGAGAGGGGTTATGCTATTGATCTAATAAAAAATTGAATGTAACTTCTTTAATGCCCCTTTCATGGCTTAAACCAATGCAATTTCATGTGAAATTAGTTTTCTTGTATTGCATGGCCGCTAGGCTATTCAAAGCTATGGTCACTATTAGGCTTAGCTATTTGGAACTGCCAACATGGAGCGCTACATCAGCATAATGACTAAATTAAACCAAAATTGAAAGTTGAGGGAATAGTTTCGCTATTTTGAGAGTTGAAGGACTAAATTGAACCTGAGACGAAAGATGAGGGATCAATTTAGCTATTCCGTCTTAGATAAATATTTGGGATGTTAAAGGTGATGTAATCATACCACGTCACCCAAAGTTGTGGATTGTTGTCGACTTGTAAAGAGTAGTAATTCATGCGGTCTGCAGATGACATGTCCTTTCATTTTCGAGAACATTCAAAAGACATTTTTTTTTCTGCATTGAGAAAGGGACATGAAGTCGAATACAGAAACAGGGCAGAAGAAGATAAATTGGAAGAATAATCAGGCTATCAGTAGTGGTTTGGATGGAAATATACATATGTTTCACAGCTGTTTTTAGCCCCACAGCGATAGTTTTTTTTTCCACACGTGTCGCGATAGAGAAAAAGAACAAGGAGAAAAAACTGAAGACTCGTTAGCCGCCGAGAGTAAAAATAACCAAATCAAGCGTCGTAACCTATGTACATAAACCCATATAAATCGTGATGGATTAAAGTGAAAATTAGTTCAAATACACTCCAACATATATAATTTAAGAGAGAGACATGCACATTCAAATAAGAATAAGGTCTAAGTAACAAAGCCTCGCTAGCTCGCCTAAATTATCGCTGCATTCACTTGAATTTATCGGCTCAAATTATCAATTATAGTATAATTTTTTTCTTTAAAAAACAACATTAGGTAGCTGATTAACCATGTAAATCAATCATATGAACAGCTCCTATTAACTAGTTCTCGCGTATGTTTTCGTTGGAGTGTTGGGACCACGTGCAGCTGCGGCTGCGAAACCACAGCTGCCAACCACAAGCGACACAAACATCTGCAGCTGCAGGCTGCAGCAAGGAGAAGCGAATGCCCCTGTGTTTTTATCCAAGGCGCTTTGTGTTCGCAAAATTGGCTCTCTTGTTTTCCTACTTAAACTTCGTTTCATCATCTTCTGTTTACAAATAGATGTGCAATAATCAAGCGTGGACGCGTGATGGAGGCCTATGTTCTAAAGCGAATGCTGAATTAGGGGCTGCCACGCAGCAGTTTGCTTTTGAAAAATTTCCATAAACCTTGTGCAGGTAGCGAAGCGATTGGGACGGTAGGCTAAATAAATTTCTATACAAAAAGTAAAACAAGTATCTAAATACAAAAATTTCCAAGACTTGGTTGTAAAGGCAGCATGGGAAGGTGAAAATAATTGAAAAATGATGACCTGGTTGTATGGAAAGATTAAAAATTGCAAAATCTCCAAGAGTTTTTTTTTTTGGCAGCATGGGAACGTAAAAAGAATTGAAAAAAAAACAATTTGGAAAATTTTCAAAGGACTTAGTTGTACTGGAACGTAAAAAACATTGCTAAACCTTGTGCAGGTAGCGAAGCGATTGGGACGGTAGGCTAAATAAATTTCTATACAAAAAGTAAAACAAGTATCTAAATACAAAAATTTCCAAGACTTGGTTGTAAAGGCAGCATGGGAAGGTGAAAATAATTGAAAAATGATGACCTGGTTGTATGGAAAGATTAAAAATTGCAAAATCTCCAAGAGTTTTTTTTTTGGCAGCATGGGAACGTAAAAAGAATTGAAAAAAAAAACAATTTGGAAAATTTTCAAAGGACTTAGTTGTACTGGAACGTAAAAAACATTGCTAATAATGTGGCTGCTGGGATTCGAGCCCAGGTCTCTACGGCCACAACGTAGAATTCTCACCACTAAACTACAGCCACTAAGATGGTATAATGTTTTATTTTTTATATTTTGATTCTTTTTCAATAATTGAGCATCAGTATAACATAAGTGCTACGTGCAGCACTTGCCCCCAAATTGCGCAGCTAGAATTATGAACAATTGAACAGGCATATGCACGAATCCTTGAAGGGCATGTTTGGATTGATGGATTTTTTACAAAGATTTTAGAGGTTAGCGTGTGGACGAAGGAAAACATTTTCGTTCGAGAGGAAAGTGAGCTATGTATATAGGAAATCTCTCTCTCTCTATTATCACGGCTACATGTGCTTGGATGTTCTTCTCTCCTTCCTCTTGAGGCTTGAGCTGATGAGGGATAAGATCAATACACAATGCAAATTGCAACCACCGCCAGCAAAAAAAATTACATTGATTTGTGGAAGCAAGGCAACAAAAGAAATATGGAGAAGAAAAGAAGTTTTCTTGGCTACACCCCTACCGTCATTAGCGTATCCTTAAATCAAAGCAAACTAGTATGAGTTCTAGGGCCAAGTCATAGAACTATGAGGTGGGGTCTATTTGTTGCGCCAAAACATATGGGGCCAGGTGCCCCCATAGCTTTAACGTCCATCCACCACTGCAAAAATGGATGGAGCATGTGGCCTCTCCTTCAACTAATGCGTCAAGGATGGAGTATGAGGAAGGGACACAGAGGAAAGTGGCCAGGGAGAGAGAACACAGAAGAAGACAATTTTTGTGATGTCCACGAGAGAGATATTACCTAGCAACTCCTTAGATGATTAAGAGCAACTCTGACGAGGCTTTTACTTTAACATCCATATCTTATTGTGTTATGTAAAAAATATAATTCCAGTAGGGCATTGACTAGAGCCCTCAAATGGAAAGGCACCCAAATCTTCCCCGAGTCCTCATACCGAGGCTCTGATTCGGTCCCCAAATCACCATTTCAAGCAGTTACTCCTTTATCCTCCCGTGCATAACTCTTTTCTCGTCCGCTCGAGCGCTCCCTTTACCATTTGAGCATGTTGCCTTCCCCGATCGCTCGAGCATTTGCATCGCCCTCCTCGGTGCGGCAACCATCTCAGAGGCACAGGTGGCCTCCCGGCTTGGCGATCCCTTTTCTCATATCACACCCCTCCAGATCCCCTTCCCCAACCATGCCCTTACTCCCCAAACTCCCTGCTCGGTTGAAAGGTCCTAGATGGCTAGAGGGGGTGAATAGCCTATAAAAATTTCTACAAATAACACTTAAGCAAAAGGTTAGTAAACTAGATGGCGATAAAGCAATGTTGCACTAGCTCTAGAAGGGATAAAGCCAGCCACCTATTCACAAGTATAATAAGCAAAGAATGTAAACCACACACAAGCTAACACCCTAGCAAGAAGATAGAACAAGATGAACTTGAAAGGCTACATGAAATACCTGACCGGTACTACCGGTTCCTGACCGGTACTACCGATACCTTGCGGGATTCACGAAGGAGCAAGAGATTCAACTTGGATTTCAGATCTGAGGTTTCCCAAACACTCCTTGATGTTGTAGATGTTGATGTTGATGTTCCCTTGGCTTGAATCCTTACCAATTTGTAGATCGGCCCTTCCAAACATATGAATGAGGGAGAGAGAGGAAGAACACGAAGAACACGAAGAACAAGTATGATAGGCAATGAAAACTTAATCAATTACAAGCACAAGAGACATGGATTTATACCAAGGTTCGGAGATCTCCACAAAGGAGTTCCTACTCCTCGTTGTTGAGGTGACTGCGATGGTCAGAGTCTATTTCACCTCCTTGCCTCCCTTGAGACCCACACAAAGAGTGCCCAAGAATTTCACTAAGATCGAGTAGGGATTCCAAACACTTTGTGTGCCCTTACAAAGAATCAAACCAAGAATCAATATGGGCAACACAAAGAACGCCTAGCCGGCTAGGGTTTCAAGAACCCAAGAGTAACAAATGCAAATCCAAACCGGCTAGATGAGGAACCAAGTGCTCAAGTCTTGAATCGATGTTCCTCACTCTCTAATCTCACTTCTCTAGCTCAAGAGTTGCAATGGATTGAAGCCTAGAGCATAGAGGGAGAGAGAGGGTGAGTGCCTTGTGCTTGGGAGCCTTTTTCTCAGAGTTGGGGCGAGTTAGAATGAGTGGCTAATGGCCAAAAGAGAAGGGGCGCGCTCTTTATACTCGCTGCTCCAGATGCACTACCGATACTACTGGTGGCTCACCGGTACCACCGGTCCAAGAATTTGCGACCGTTGGAGCCTTCCGAACCTTGCGCAGATTTAGCCTATCGGTACTACCGGTGGCTCACCGGTACTACCGGTAGTTCAAAAACTGTGATGCCTTCACATGCGAGAAAGTCCCACCGGGACCTGACCGGTTCCACCGATCCTCCACTGGTAGTACCGGTGGGAGACCAGTACTACCGGTGGCTCTGCAGAGAGCCACTGAAAAGCTCCTCTTTGTGCCAGTGAGTGCAAGGTGTCTCTCAAACACATAAGTTAAAGACATGAGCACTTTTATCCCCATCTAACTAGATAAAATTGCACCCCTCTTGATAGTGCGGCATTTCCTATGACTCAAGTAAAGATAAAAACTATTTAACCATTGAGTCGAGCCGCTATCCATCAAATGAAGCTTTGGAGTGCTATAAACACCGAATGTCATCATTGTATCTTCAAATGGACTAATACCTTGCAATTTCAATTTTGTCTACACACTTAGGCAAAAGGTTAGTCCAATAGGTTTCATCAATTAACCAAAACCAAACAAGGGCTTTCAATCTCCCCGTTTTTGGTAATTGATGACAACCTTTCACAAAGATATTTTTTAGAATAAAGAATTTGAATTTGAGTTGCTTGTCCAAGCATTTTGAATCATGATATAAATGGACAATCACCACAAATTTGATTTTGGTAGTATTTGCTCCCCCTACATATGTGCTTGGTTGTGTTTGGAACAAAGCATGGCACATATGTATGAATAAGAAATGTGGGAGAGTGAATAACTACCAAATAATGCTAATGTATAAAGAATGGACCTTTGAAGCGTGATACCAATTGGAGTGCACCAATATACCATCCTTAGCACCATGAATGCCTAGAAGAGCACTTGAAAACAACTTGAGAGAACTAGATACTACTTGAGAATATAAAATCCTAAGCATGCTAGTTTTTCAAGCACCATATCATTTAAGTTTCTAGCATTCACCACACAAGCATGTCATGAATATAAATACATATGCAAGCAAGCACTTATGAATACACATAGAAATGCAACAACCAAGTTCATAGGCTTGCTCCCCCTACTTGTGTGCTTTTATTTTCAAAATTTCTCATCTTTGTGTACTACTTACTTCTCCCCCTTTGTCATCTATTATCATAAAAGATGTGATCAAATTATTGATTATTTGAAGAGAAGCTTAGTTGTGGTTCAATCTAGATTACTTGCCCCAAGGTATTTAACTCGGTTTAAACCATGGACAAGCTTGTTCACATATCCTAGAATGGTTATCTTGCCCATGTTGAGCTAAACATTTGAAGTTCATATTCTAGATCAAACACTAGGATTGCAAGCCCACAAACATGTCATATGCTACCACTAGATCATATTAAGCATAGAGGCAATAGTGGTACCATATAAGCATCAAATTTATTTGTTTTTCATGAATGAGCCTAATGACTTGATGTCTAGATGCACTAACAAGTCCTAATAATGGATGAATGACATGTCAACCAACTTGTACCTTGCTTTGCTCGAAGGAGAGGCATGTCATATATATGGGGGTGCATCAACACATGTTTGAGTAATCAAGAATATTCAATTCATTTCTTAGCTTACAAAATCTCTTCTCATCAAGTGGCTTGGTGAATATATCGACAAGTTGATCATCGGTGCCAACACTTGTGATTTTGATATCACCCTTGAGTTGATGATCTCTTATGAAGTGGTGCCTTACATCAATGTGCTTGGTTCTTGAATGTTGAACCCAATTATTGGTTAGTTTCACTGCACTTTCATTATCACATAGCAATGGCACTTGCTTGAATTTAATTCCAAAGTCATCCAAAGTTGCTTTCATCCAAAGCAATTGAGCACAACAACTACCCGCACTTATGTATTCGTCTTCGGCGGTAGAGAGTGCAACACTATTTTGCTTCTTTGATGACCAAGATACAGGTGACATGCCTAGCAATTGACATGTGCCCGATGTGCTCTTTCTATCAATCTTACATCCCGCATAGTCGAAGTCTGAATATCCAAGTAACTCAAAGTTTGACCCCTTGGGATACCACAATCCAACATCTTATGTATGCTTCAAGTACCTCAATATTCTCTTTGTAGCCTTCAAGTGACTTTCTCTTGGAGAGGCTTGGAATCTTACACACATGGATACACTAAACATCACATCCGGCCTAGAAGCGGTCACATAGAGTAGGCTTCCAATCATAGACCGATACAACTTTTGATCCACCATGTTTCCACTAGCATCACTATCCAAATGTCCATTTGTGCTCATAGGAGTGCTAATTCCTTTAGAATCTTCTAAGCCAAACTTCTTCATCATATTCTTGATGTACTTGCCTTGACTCACAAAGGTACCATTCTTCAATTGCTTGATTTGGAGACCAAGGAAGTAGCTAAGTTCACCAATCATTGACATTTCAAACTCATTTGCCATCATCTTGCCAAACTCTTCACAAAAATCTTGATTAGTTGAACCGAATATGATATCATCAACATAGATTTGGAGCACAAATAGATCCTTGCCAAGCTTCTTGGTGAAGAGAGTAGTGTCAGCCTTTCCCATGATGAACCCTTTGGATAAGAGAAAATCCCTCAATCTTTCATACCATGCTCTAGGTGCTTGCTTCAAGCCATATAAAGCCTTCCTCAACTTGTACACATGGCTGGGCTTCTTGTCATCTTCAAAACCGGGAGGTTACTCAACATATACTAGCTCATTGATGTATCCATTCAAGAAAGCACTCTTCACATCCATTTGGTATAGCTTGATGTTGTGTGCACATGCATAGGCCAATAGGATTCTTATTGCCTCTAATCTTGCAACCGGTGCATAGGTTTCTCCAAAGTCAAGGCCTTCAACTTGAGTGTAACCTTGAGCTACCAATCTTGCTTTGTTTCTCACAACTATACCATCTTGATCTTGCTTGTTTCTAAATACCCATCTTGTGCCAATCACATTGTAGTTCTTGGGGTTTTCAACTAGTTCCCAAACTTGGTTTCTAGTGAAATTGTTGAGCTCTTCATGCATAGCATTGACCCAGTCAACATCTTGTAAGGCTTCATCAATATTTGTTGGCTCTATGGATGGTACAAAGGAGTAGTGCTCACAAAAGAATGCCAATCTTGATCTTGTTTGAACACCACTTGTAAAGTCACCAACTATTTGATCAATGGGGTGATCTCTTGCAATGTTGGTTGGTTGGAGAGGTGGAACTTGGTTGCTTGAGCTTGGTTGAGATGAACTAGCAACTTGTTGATCTTGTGCTTGAGAACCACTAGCTTGCTTGATAGGTGAGTTGAGCACTTGATCTTTGTCATCTTCAATGTCAATCACTTGCCTAGGCCGAATATCACCAATATCCATGTTTTTCATAGCATTTACCAATTGAGATCCACTCATATCTTCTAGATTCTCATGATCATCTTGAGAGCCATTGGTTTCATCAAATTTAACATCATGAACTTCCTCAAGTATACCACTAGCCAAATTCCACACTCTATAGGCTTTGCTTGTGGTTGAGTAACCAAGTAAGAACCCTTCATCACATTTATTGTCAAACTTCCCAAGTCTTGTGCCTTTCTTCAAGATGTAGCATTTACAACCAAACACTCTAAAGTATGCAATGTTGGGCTTTCTTCTATTTAATAGCTCATAAGGTGTCTTCTCCATCAATGGGTGACAATACAACCAGTTGCTAGAGTAGCAAGCGGTGTTGATAGCTTCGGCCCAAAAGGATTGACTCACATTGTACTCACTAAGCATAGACCTTGCCATGTCAATCAATGTTCTATTTTTCCTCTCAACAAGGCCATTTGATTGAGGAGTGTACTTGGCCGAAAGTTGATGCGTGATTCCAAGCTCATCACATAGATCTTCAACTCTTGTATTCTTGAATTCACTTCCATTGTCACTTCTCACTTTCTTGATGGTAGTATCAAACTCATTGTGACATCTCTTGACAAAATATTTGAATGTGGCAAATGTATCACTCTTGTCATTTAGAAAGAATACCCAAGTGTACCTTGTAAGATCATCCACTATCACAAATCCATATTTGTTTCCACCGATGCTAGTGTAGGTTGTTGGTCCAAATAGATCCATGTGCAACAACTCAAATGCTCTACTAGTGCTCATCATGCTCTTCTTTGGATGGGTGTTGCCAACTTGTTTGCCGGCTTGACAAGAGCTATAAAGGTTCTTTTTCTCAAACACAACATATTTCAAGCCTCTTACTAAGTCATGCTTAATCAATCTATTTAATTGCTTCATTCCAACATGACCAAGCCTTCTATGCTATAACCAACCCATACTTGATTTAGTGAGCAAGCAAGTTGATAATTGAGCCTCACTAGCATTGAAATCAACTAGGTAGAGGTTCTCATATCTAAAGCCTTTGAAGATCAAGTTTGAACCATCTACACTAATGATCTCAACATCATCTACCCCAAAAATACATTTGAATCCAAGATCACACAATTGAGCCACGAATAGCAAATTGAAGTTCAAGCTCTCAACTAGCAAAACATTGGATATGCTCAAGTCATTGGATATTGCAACCTTGCCAAGCCCCTTGACCTTGCCCTTGCCATTATCACCAAATGTAATACTATCAATGCCATCATTGGTGTTGGAGTTGATTGATTTGAACAATCTAGAATCCTCGGTCATTTGTTGAGTGAACCCACTATCAAGCACCCAATGCCTTCCTCCGGATTTATAATTTACCTTAGATGGATTAGCCATGAAGCATGATGGAGTGTCGAAGATGGATGGCTTGTTGTTGATAGCAATGCTAGCCAATGCCTTCTTCTTGGACTTCTTCCCCTCATCATCACTAGACTCATTATCGGAAGAGTCACTACTATCCCAAGTCACCATATAAGATTCACCCTTCTTCTTCTTAGTGAAGGATAGCTTCTTCTCCTTTTTTTCATGCTTGCCCTTCTTATTCTCATCATCATCACTATTGTTGGGGCAATCCGCAATCATGTGATCGGTGCTCTTGCACTTGTAGCATCTTCTCACATGCTCTTTGCTCTTGAAATTATCTCTTCTCTTTCTAGCACCATAGCCCTTCTTCTTCATGAACTTGCCAAACTTGCGCACAAAGAGGGCCATCATTTAATCATCCATATCACTTGCATCTTCATCATCACTTGATTCTTGCTTCTTTGCTTTGCCCTTGCTCTTGGATGATGATGCCTTGAATGCTAAGCTTTTCTTTTCCTTCTTTTCTTCCTTGAACTCTTCAGTCATGATTTCTCCAAGCACTTCATTTGGAGTGATCTTGTCCAAACCATCTCTCCTAATTATTTGTCTCAAGGTTTTGTATTTCTTGGGCAAACAACCAAGAAACCGGTTTGAGAAGTCTTCATCCTTGACCTTCTCACCTAAACCCTTGAGATCATTGATGATCACTTGGAGCCTATGAAACATCTCCGAGATTGATTCATCTTCTTTCATCTTGAAATGAGATAGCTTGTCCTTGAGCATGTATAGCTTTGAGCTTTTCACTTTTGCGGTGCCCTCATATGTATCTTCTAATCTTTTCCATACTTCACTTGGCTTCTCAAGATTTTTGATTTACTCAAACACCTTGGAATCAATGCATTGTAGATCACATTGAGAGCCATGGTGTTGCATTGTCGGTTCTCTTGCTCTCTAGGTGTAGGAGTGGCTTCATCAAGAATGACAAAGTCATGTTCGGTCACACTCCACACCTTCTCATGTATTGATCCTAGATGCATCTTCATCTTCCTCTTCCAATAATCAAATGAGGTGCCATCAAACATTGGCGGTTTCCTCCTCACATGGTTGAATTGTATTTGATCCATCACTAACACCGAAGGTTGTTAAGCCTTGATAATAGCAGTGACCACGACTCCGATACCACTTGAAAGGTCCTAGATGGCTAGAGGGGGTGAATAGCCTATAAAAATTTCTAAAAATAACACTTAAGCAAAAGGTTAGTAAACTAGATGGCGATAAAGCAATGTTGCACTAGCTCTAGAAGGGATAAAGCCAGCCACCTATTCACAAGTCTAATAAGAAAAGAATGTAAACCACACACAAGCTAACACCCTAGCAAGAATATAGAACAAGATGAACTTGAAAGGTTGCAGGAAATACCTGACCGGTACTACCGGTACCTTGCGAGATTCACGAAGGAGCAAGGGATTCAACTTGGATTTCAGATCTGAGGTTTCCCAAACACTCCTTGATGTTGTGGATGTTGATGTTGATGTTCCCTTGGCTTGAATCCTTACCAATGTGTAGATCGGCCCTTCCAAACCTATGAATGAGGGAGAAAGAGGAAGAACACGAAGAACACGAAGAACAAGTATGATAGGCAATGAAAACTTAATCAATCACAAGCACAAGAGACATGGATTTATACTGAGGTTCGGAGATCTCCACAAAGGAGTTCCTACTCCTCGTTGTTGAGGTGACCGCGATGGTCGGAGTCTATTTCACCTCCTTGCCTCCCTTGAGGCCCACACAAAGAGTGCCCAAGAATTTCACTAAGATCGAGTAGGGATTACAAACACTTTGTGTGCCCTTACAAAGAATCAAACCAAGAATCAATATGGGCAACTGAAAGTGCAATCAAGCCTTAAGTGGGTTTTGGTGACATGACAACGCAATTAGAAGACTAATGAGACTTTGTGAGTATGACAAGCAGGTTAAACTTAAGGAGGTTGATGAACAGGTTGGCGAACCCCTCCAACTACAAAAGTGAATGGCAACAAGCTCAAAGGGTTTAAATTCTTTTATACTTTGAATTTGAGTTAGGTATGTCATACTATAAAGAGGGATTCAACACGCATGCCAACAAGTGAACCAAATGCATATCTATACATATACATCACACCTCCATAGACATAGTGGGCAAATCAGCCAGCTATTCGAAGATTAACCCTTTGTTGTTCTGCCCAGGCCGGCACTGCTGCGACTTGCTTAGCCAGTGGGCAGTGAGGAGGTATTTCATACCCCTCACTCACCCCTAACGGCTAGTTCTACCATTCCCATTCTTACACTTCGCAAGAATAGAAAGAGAAGCTCCTCTCTTGCTCTCCCTTCTCTCTTGGTGCTCAACCACTCTCCTCCATTGATCTCCAATCATTCTTTAAGAGATTGAGCCTCCAAGCTTTGAGAAGAAGCTTCTCCCTCGGATCTTCACTCCTATAAGCATTTGGTTTGCGTGATGGCTGGCGGTTTGAGTTCTTTACTCTTGGAGCCTTGCTCCTAGCTGACTAGTGGTTGCCCTTGAGCTTGCCTCCTTCGTGTGGCATCCTAGGGAAGTTTGTATCACCCATCTATTTGCTAATACACTTCTCTGATCTCAAGGGTTCATTCCCTTGACTTGAGACCAAGGAAAAAGCTAGCCTTGTGTGGCGAGCTTGAGCCTTGTGTGGCGCATCTCAACAACGTGGACGTAGGCAAGCCTTGGTGGCGAGCTGAACCACGGGTCAAATCTTGTGTCATTGTGTGCTTGTTACTTTACTTTCATATATCTTGTGTGCAAGGTGATTTCTAGGGTTTGGACCCGATCTACTCGGTGGGTGTGTTGCTACCACTTTCAGGTGGTGCTAGAGGTTCCCTACACCTCTAGGAAGGTTTCTATTCAAGCATAATTTACATTCTCAGTTTACATTTTGAATTGTGCATATATTTGTTCTGGTGACCAGCACTGCTGCCCTAAGTCCAGCAGTGCTGGCCACCCCAGCAGTACCGGCCTCAAGCCTGGCAGTGCCGGCCTCCCTGCTGACAGCAAGTTGTTAAGTGGTTTTTAAACATGCCTATTCACCCCCCCTCTAGGCCATTAGGTCCTTACAAGTGGTATCGGAGCAAGGTTACCTCAAGAAACACTTAATCGTGTGAGGTAATGGCCGAAGAGGGTAAACTTGCGGTGGTTGACCCCAAGGTGGTTGACCCCAAGGATGTGAATGTGCACTCCACGGACAACAGTGAGAGTGCGTACTCGGAGGACTACCTAACCACTCCTAGCATGTCCGCTGGAGAAAGAGCAAGAAGAAAAGAAGCTAGAAGATTGAGAAAAGAAGCAAAAAGATTGCAAAAGGAAGAAAAAGCTCTCAATGAAGCCAAGAGCTTGAAGCTTGCCGAGAAGCTTCATAGGAGAGAAGTGAAAGCTCTCAAGAAGGAGCTCAAGGCAAAGGAGGAGGAGGTCAAGAAAAGCAAAGAGCAAACCTCTCAAGCGGAGGTTGAGTCTAGTAGCTCCGACGGTGATGATGATGTATCATACCGTTCCTCCAAGATAGAGAACAAGGATGAGAAGAAGAAGGAGGAGGATGGAAGCAAGAAATACTCCACCATATCCTTTGATTATTCATCCATCTCTAAACATGAGCATAAGCCATTATTCCATGTTCCCGCGGGCAAATTGCCACATTTTGATGGGACTAACTTTGCCAAGTGGAAACACTTGATGAAAGCTTATCTTGTAGGTCTTCACCCCGATGCTTGGGAGATTGTGAACAAAGGATGTGATCCTCCGGTTGATCCCACAAGCCCTACCACTACCGAGCTCCGGTGCATCCAACTCAATGCACAAGCAACTAGTGTGTTGCTAAGTGCATTGGATGGTGATGAGTACAACAAGGTCATGGGATTGGAAGTGGCCAAGGAGATATGGGACACCTTGCACCTTGCACATGAAGGTGTGAGCAAAGTGAGGCAGTCCAAGATTGATTTGTTGATGGCCAAGCTCAACCGGTTCGTGATCAATGAAGGTGAAGGGCCACAAGAAACGTTTGATAGATTGATGACTATGGTTGGCAAGATAAGAGGACTTGGTGGTGAAGAAGTCAATGACCACAAGGTTGTCAAGATCATGCTTGAAGCCTATTCTCCAAGAAATGAAACTGTGGTAACATTGATCAGAGACAAGAAGAGGTTTGAGTACTTCACACCAAGTGATGTGCTTGGAAGGATCATCACCTTTGATCTACAAAGAGAAGAAGCACAAGAAAGGAAGAAGCTTGGAGAGATGCAAGCAAGGTTGGAGGGCATGAAGATCAAAGATGTGGCTCTCAAGGCAAACAAGAGCACAAAGAAATCAGCCCCTAGCTGTTCCAAAAACAGCAAGCATGCATCCTCAAGCAAAGCTCAATCAATCAAGACCATCAAGCTTGAGCCTAAAGCTTCAACATCAAGTGATGATGGAAGTGAAGATGAGCAAGAAGAAAGCGTAGATGACATGGCCCTATTCATGATAATATTCAACAAGGGGATAAAGAGCAATGGGTACAAGCTCACAAGAAGGAAGTTCTCTAACAAGAAATCAAGAACTTGCTTTAGATGTGGTACCACCGAACACTTCATTGACGATTGCCCAAACAAGAAAGAAGACAACAAATTTGGCAAAGGCAAGAGAGAATACAAGGGTGACTACAAGAAAGGAAGAAGAAATGTGGGTTAAGCTCACATTGGACATGGTTGGGATGAATCAACCGATAGCTCAAGTGAAGAAGAGGAGATGGCTACCATAGCTATTCACAAGCCATCCACATCACCAAGGCTCTTCAACAACATGTCCGATGATAATGAAGGCTTCCGTCACACTTGTCTCATGGAAAAGGGTGAGAAGGTAAAATCAAAACCCAAAGCCAAAGCTCCTCCCCAAAAGACATCTCTAGTAGTGATTCTAGTGATTGCTCTAGTGATGATGAATCTAGTGATGAAGAGATAAATGAAATAACTAGTAACATGGATCCTAAGACAAAACTATTCATTGCTAATATATTGGATGAATTAGAGGCAACCAAAGCTGAGCTAGCATCTAGAGAAAAGACTCTTATCAAACAAGATGATCTTTACATTGCTAGTGAGGAAGCTCTTGAATTAGAAAGAAGTGAGGTGAGCTCTTTGACTAAGGCTTTTGCCAAAGAACAAGAAGCTCATGCTCTCACTAAGAAGGAGTGTGGTGACCTCAAGAAAAAAACATTGTGGCTTAATTGAAAAGCATCAAGAGCTTGAGGCACAATACTCTCTTCTTTGGGAGGGCAACTCACATCTCTCTAAAGCAAATGATGCCTCTTCTCCATCCACTAGTCAAGGTTGTGGAAAATGCTATAATGTTGATATGAATGCTTATTCCACTAACCTTGCCAACATGGAGGCCATGAATAAAGAAATAGCTAGGCTCAACAATGTCATCTCAGTTTCAAAGAAGAATGACAAAGACAAAGTTGAGCCCAAGAAGATCCAATACAAGGATGGAAGGCATCCATCAATCAAAGATGGGCTTGGACACACTCAAGGAGGTAAAACCAATGGTAGAAAAATGATCAAAGGCATTGAGTGTGTCAAGTTTGAAAAGAAGGGAAGCATTGGTGCAGATAAGCTTGCACAGACAGCAGCTCTGCTAAACCAGAGGCCGACAGTGTCGCGCCCCAAGAAAGGGAAGGCTACCATTGCTTCACCTAATCAAGCTAAGCCACAAGCCCATGCCAAGAGGATGCCCCAGCAAAAGCAGGTTTCTCGGAAACCTAAGGACTTAATCTGGGTGGCCAAAAACAAGTTTTCCTATCAACCCAAGACAAGGTTACCTCAAGGTAGTTTGTCCTCATGCTATATGTTAAAGTGCAATGACCGTGGTAAAGTCATTGCAGAATTTGTGGGTGATGAGAAACATGATAAAAGAAGTATGAACATTTGGGTTCCTAAGATTGTGGTGACTTAGATGCAAGGCCCCAAGATTGATTGGGGACCTAAATCTAGGAACTAAACTTGTTTTGTATACATACTCCTCCGGGATCAAGTTGGGTGCTTGATAGTGGCTGTACAAATCATATGACCGGAGAGAAGAGTATGTTCTCATCATATTCCCCAAATTCAAATGCAAGTGAGAATATTGTCTTCGGTGACAACTCCAAAGGGGAAGTGATTGGACTTGGTAAAGTTGCGATTACTCTTGAACATTCCATCTCAAATGTATTACATGTGAATTCGTTAAGTTACAACTTGTTGTCGGTTTCACAATTGTGTGAGATGGGCTACAACTGTCTCTTTACGGATAAGGGTGTGAAGGTCTTTAAGAGGGAGGATTCCTCTATTGTCTTTACGGGTCGCTTGAAGGGCAAGCTTTACCTAGTTGATTTCAACAAAAGTAAGGCTAAGCTTGAGACTTGTTTAGTGGCAAAATCTAGCATGGGTTGGCTATGGCATCGCCGACTAGCTCATGTTGGGATGAGGAACTTGGCCAAACTCCTAAAAGATGAACACATTCTTGGACTAACCAATGTTTATTTTGAGAAGGATAGAATTTGTAGTGCTTGCCAAGCCGAAAGCAAGTAGGTGCACCTCACCCACCAAAGAGCATTGTCTCCACCAAGAAACCATTGGAGCTAATTCACATGGATCTCTTTGGACCGGTGGCCTACATAAGCATTGGCGGTAACAAACATGGTTTGGTTATTGTTGATGACTTTACTCGTTTCACTTGGGTGTTTTTCATGTATGATAAGGCACAAGTGCAAGATAAGGTGAAAACCTTCATTAGAAGAGCACAAAGAGAATTCGGTTTCCAAATCAAGAAAGTTCGTAGTGACAATGGAACCGAGTTCAAGAACACTCAAGTGGACGAGTTTCTTGATGATGAGGGCATCAAGCATGAATTTTTAGTTCCATACACCCCTCAACAAAATGGTGTGGTACAGAGGAAGAACCGGACACTCATTGATATGGCAAGGTGAAAGGATCAATATGCCCAAGAGGGGGGGGGGGGTGAATTGGGCTCTTTTTAATTTCTAGACAAGAATTTAAACCTATCAAGAGCCAATTAACCCCCTAGTGCCCACCGATCGTGTGTCCTAGCTAGAAAACGGTAGCAAGCCAAAAGAAAGCGAAACCTTCCTACACAATTCTAGTATGAACTGAAAGACAAGTGCGGAAAGTAATGCGGTATAAAAGAGCTAAGGAAAGAGATGTTTGACACGGCGATGTTTTGCCGAGGTATCGAGGAATCAACACTCCCCCCTAGTCCTCGTTGGAGCACCTCGCAAGGTATAGCTCCCCCTCAATCCCGCGCAAGGGATGAGTGCTCTCTACGGGCTGATTCTTCGCCACTCTGGCTCGGTGAATCGCCCACAACCGATCACAATTCGATGAAGAAGGGCTGCCAACAAACTCCCTGGCGATCACCTTCCTCCAAGCACCACCAGACCGTCTAGGTGATGTCGATCACCAAGAGTAACAAGCCTCGATCTTCACTTGACTCACTCAAGCTTCACAACTAGAGGATGCACACTTGAACTCTTGGATGAACTAGAGGAGAGGATGGATGGATTCGCGAATCAATCTCTCACTCTAAGGCTCTTGCTCTCTTCCCAACCTTCTTAACAAACTCAGCAACTGAAATGAGCAAAGGCGAAGTGGGAGAGAAGAGTGAGGAGCTATAAATAGCCCCTCAGAAAACTAGCTCAGGCTGGCAACTTAAGTTGGTGACGGATGCTCCGACGCCTAGGCGACGGACGGTCCGTCGCCCTGCTCAACGGCTAGTTCTGCAGCCCGTTTTAGGCGACGGACGCTCCTGCGAGGTCCGACGGACCCTGAGACTCCAACGTCCGACGCCCTTTGCCGAAAGGCTCTGAAAACATCCCCAATGGAAGGCCGACAGACGCTATCCTAGCGTCCAACACCTAGGCGACGTACAACGTCTGACGCCCTCTGAAACTCAGGGGCTCAAACTGGGCGGCCAACGGACGCTACATCATCCTGACGTCAGCGTCCGACGCGACAGACAGCGTTCGACGCCTCCAGACTCAGCGTCCGACGCCCAAAAAACTTCTTTTTCAACTCCGGTTTTCGTCGCGATGAATTCAGAAGAAGTTCTTGGCTATCTTACGATCACCATAGGCTTTCTTAGAGCTAAGTAAGTCAAGTGTGCACCACACCTAAGTCATGAAGATTTCCTAAGTCAAGCTACTAGTCTCAACCCCTCTTGATAGAACGGTCAAAGATCAAATAGAAGCCCTATCTATTTCTAAGTGCCCTTCATCATCTTATGGCACTTAGCCTATCATTCTAGGGTCTTCATCATGTCTCTTTGAAATCCGAAACGATATCCATCTTGAGGGCTAAGTGATGACCATTCATGCCCATTCATGTTGATCACTGTGGCTAAGCTACGTATAGCCTCTGCAAAACACGCGTTAGCCATAATAATCGTTGATTGCCGTTAATCACCGAAACCAACTAGGGCCATGATTCTTCAATCTCCCCCTTTTTGGTGATTGACAACAATAACTCCTCGAGTATGGATATAAGATTGAAAGGTTAGGGTTTCAGGTGACTTGGATGGGATGAGCAAGGGTTAGTGAATGAAAAGAAGCATACTTGCTCACCCAAACTAAATCACAAACATGTTGCTCATGAATATGAAAATGAAAAACGGAGTAACTCATGATATTCTCAAGCATGTATCGGAGTATAGCGCGGAAGCTCAATTACCATTAGATCATAGAAGTATATCATGAAATAGGTGACAACTCACAAAGTGTATTAGTGATAACCAAGAGTATGTCACACAAGCATTGGTAACTCACAAACATCATCCATCACACATATACACAAATGCACAAAAGATAGATATGATGACATGCGTACAGGGGATTAAAAACACACAAAGAAACGAATCCCTCCCCCTATCTCTATACTCGACCCTTTCTCCCCCTTTGGCGTCTAGCACCAACAACTAAGCATCTGGAGCAGGAGGAGGGGGCGAAGAAGCTGCAGCCTGGCGATCGAGCAAGATGAAGTCCTGAAGATCTGACTCGTCTGACTCAACATCTGCCTCGACCTCTGTAGGTGTACGCGCAGCTGGGGTGACCTCTGGAGCTGATACTGGAAGCTCTGGAGTGGCTGACTCAACTGGCTCCCCTGAGGCTCAGCGGGTGCCTCTGACGGTCCTGCCTCTGAAGTAACGGGTCTGGGAGCCCGATGAGTGAAGACTCGAGGCGGTGGAGGAGTGGACACTGCCAGAGCAACTAGAGACACTTCTGCAACAAGCTCTGCTGGCTGGGATTGAGTTGGAGTAGATACTGTCACTGTAACTGTCGCGTCCTGCTCCTATGTCTGAACTGGGGCCTCGGGCTCAACTGCCTCAACTACTACAGAGATGGCATCTGTCCGAACTGCAGCTAGAGGAGTGGTGACTGTCTGCGTGGACTGGTCTGGTGCAATCTCCGACGAGGCAACTGAAAAAAGGTAAGTGTCTGTCGTCGGAAGATCCACCTCAACCTCTGGAGCTCGTGTGTCTGGCTGAGCGACTCCTGGAGAGTCATCTCTTGTGATCTCCAAGTAAGAGGTCGATAGGTCACGCGAGGCCTTTGCAATGGTGGCTCCCCGGATAGGTGTGAATCCTGTCTGAAGCTCACCGGGCAAAGCCGACCATGAGGACACCTGGATCCTCGGAGACTGGCACTCTAGAGAGGCAGGTGCCTAGAAAGGTGGGATGACCGGTGCCTGACTGTGTTGTCCTCCAGATGGTAATGCTGGAGTCGGTACCATGACTACTGATGGCTGCTACTGGGAGACCCCGGACATCTGAAGCTGTGGAGTGACGGTCTGTCCGAAGGTCGAGCCAAGGAGACGCTCAAGCAACATAGTCTGAACCTTCTGAATTTCAGCCTGCTGCATCTGATAAGCGAGGAACTAGTGCTGAAACTCGTCCTGCCTGGCCTGAGTCTGAGCCTGAGCGGCTAACTGTTGCTCTGTGAGCCTGCGAACATCAGCAACCTGTCTCCTTTGCTCCTTTGCCTGTCGTGACTGCTCCTCCTGCATCCTCGTGAGGAGGGTGATAATGGTGGCCTCTGAGGTGCCTGAAACTGGAGCGGGAGCTGAAGCTGGAGCTGACCCTCCTACCTCATGATCATGAGACATCGGTGCGTAACCGCGCATCGGCCTGTAGTCCTCATCAGAGATGTCAGAGTCCAGGTCCTCTCTGTAGGCAGCCTCTGCAACTGTGTCAATCTGAGCATCAAGATCCGCAAGCTTTGCCTGGGCGATCTGCTCAACTATAGCGTCAGTGTCCTCTGCTGACTGAGGTGGCACACCTGCCTGTCTGGTGCCTGGACTGTATGCTCTGCTAGGACGAGGCAGGTTCCCGTGGATGACCAACTGGCTCATCGAGTAGACGGGGAACTCAGTAGCTGACCTGGTAAGAGTAACTCGTAGAGATCCAGATTGAGTCATGCCCACGACCAGGTATGAAATCCAATGAGCAAACTGTAGCTGCCAGTGTCCTCTGAACCCTGCAACTATGATGTCCTCTAGCTCGCTGACAATCAGATCCCATAGATCAAACTTTTCTTTCCGGATGATATGAGCGAGAAGCCATAGCTGTAGACGGGTAATGGTGTCCCGAGCTCCAATCCGAGGAAGAATGGTACGTCTGAGTACCTCATAGAGAATCCAAGCAAGAGGAGTGAGATCTCTCGGTGTATGGCTCGAACCCTCTGTGAATGGCAGCTGAAAGCACGACCTCACGTAGTCTGTAGATGGCACTATCCCATCGTGAGGTCGGCGAGGGGCCTCCTGATCCCCGTAGCACAAGCTGTGAATCCTCGTAGAGGAGGACTCTAAGTGAAAGAGCTCTCTAAACCGAGCTGCTGTGACCCTGAAGTCGCGGCCTTGAAAACCGAAGTGAAAGAACTCGTGGTCAGGAGATATCCACAACGAGGCGTAGAACTGATAGGCACCGGATCGTCCCATCAAATCTGACAAACCCTCTATATGAGCAGGTGGGCAAACTCTGTGAGCCCTAAGAGGAGCATCAGTCTCAACATACGCTCTGTAGAAATCCTCGTGAATAGTGGTATAGAAACCACGTCCAGCACAAGGGTCTCTCTGAGCTAGGAACCAAGACTGAAAGTCCACGAAGCGGAGTAGATGGACCTGCTTGGCTGTGAGAACCCTAACCTGATGCCTCACTGGATCTGGTAGCTGAGGTCCTGGAGTACTAGGAGGTGCTCTAGACCCACGTGAGCGAGTGACACGTCTGGCCATCAGCTCATCAATTGTAGAGTGGCCCGCGGCCTCTGTCTGCTCGGTCTCTGTAGCCTGCTCTACCTCCTCTGGCTCAGTAGCCACTGTGAGCTCTGTCTCTAGACGCGTAGGGGACTCACGACGCGCTCCACGGTGAGGCGAGAGCCTCAAACCGATGTGACGTCCACCTCGCTCTGCAATCTCTCCTACCTCTGCCGCTGCAACTGCTGTTGCTGAATCTAGATCCATAAGTGGCCTCTTGCGCTTCATGGAAATAACCTTTTGCTTGCCCCTTCCCCGATCGGTGGGTGGACGTGGTGGAGGTGGAGGGTCACCACCACTACCGGGAACTGGACCGGCGTTCTTCGTTCTTGCCATTATTCAAACTTTGCAAAACAAACCTCTGACAATCTGCCAATTCCAAAACTCAAACAAGAGTGGCTCAACGGCCCTGGACTAATACTTTTGAGGCTTTGCCTCATTCCTTACTCGCGGGCTTGGCCCCAAGTTCACTGTCACTGCCCAACTGTCACCTCTGACTACTGACTCGAGCCCAAAAAGAAAGGGTAAGAGCTTTGGTCGAATTCCACACTCCGCAACCTCTACCACAGCCGCAAAGAGAGGAAGACCTTTAGCGGATCAAGGAGTTCCACGGAGGAGGAAGCACGGAGGAACGGCGGCGCTGGGGCAGGGAATTGCCGAACAACTGGAGATCCACGGCGACGCAGACAGGGCTCGCTACGTGGCTAAATCGCATGCACACAGAGAGAGGGCGTGTGGGTGAGTGTTGGTTCGAATCTGGCAGGTCGAACCAAGAGAGAGAGGGCACGGGGGCGCAGGCTGGATCCAACGGCGGCGAGCTTGGAGCGGATGCGCGCTGGCGGGAGAGGGCGAGAGCGGCGGCGGCTCTGGGCGCAGGCAGTTAGGTTTAGAGACCGAATGGCGGCGTACGAAGGCGACTGAACCAACTGGAGAGACAGGAGTTTTCAAAAAGAAATTTGCGCCTTAAGTTCACGACGGACGCTCTGAAATGGAGCGACGGATGCTCCGTCGATGTGCGACGAACGCTTGGACAGCGTCCGACGGCATCGTCCGTCGAGCTTCCAGAAGAGGTTTGAAACGCCCAAACGCATTGACCGCGTCGGACACTCCGCGACGGACGCTGGGGAGCGTCCATCGCCCTGCAAACAGGCAACGTTCAGTCTCCGGACGATCGCGACAGAAGCTGAGGCATTTGTCACCGGGCGTCCATCGGAAGCGTCCGACGCCCTTTAAAATAGAATTTTTCAAATTGATTTTTGAGTATTTCTCCCAACCAAGTTCCAATCCAAATAAGATCCAAATAACACCTGATTGGACTTGATATGAGAACCATATCTCAAACTCTCCTTTTCAAATAGTTTGCCATAGGCTTAGATTTAATTTTTGCTCAAAATATTTGAATGGAACCTTCAAGGAGACATCATATGGCCACAATAGGGGTATAGAAGTGACTTGAGCTTGGAATGCTCCCCCTAAGTGGACGAACGCAGAGGATGCTCAAACTTAACCGAAAAGGAATGATAAACAACACATGCACATGCAATGCATTTACAAGAATTTGAATCTAGGTTGCTTGCAAGTTTAAACCATGATTTGGACTTCTTCACACGTTTAAGAATGGTTATTCCAACCATGTTAGCCAAGCCTATGTGCATTACTAAATTAACATGATTATATTACACATGATGCCAGGTTGGTTCACACAAGATCATCTTTTAGTGAAGTTAGAGTGATCAAGCACATTCAACTCGCTTCTCAACCTACAAAAGGTTGTTTCATCGAGAGGTTTAGTGAAGATATCCGCCAATTTATTTTCGCTAGAAACTCCTACTAGTGATATGTCTTTCCTAGCCACATGATCTCTAAGAAAGTGATGGCGAATATCTATGTGCTTGGTGTGAGAGTGTTGAACCGGTTTATTTGCAAGCTTTACGGCGCTTTCATTATCACACAAGAGTGGAACATCTTTTAAAACCACGTCGTAATCAAGGAGTGTTTGGGTCATGTATAAGATTTGTGCACAACTTGCTCCCATGGCTATGTATTCCGCCTCGGTGGTAGACAATGCCACACTATTTTGCTTCTTAGAGGACCAAGAAACAAGAGATCTTCCTAGCAAATGGCAACCGCCGGAGGTACTCTTCCTATCAACCTTACACCCGGCATAATCCGAATCAGAATAGCCACAGAGTAGGAAGGGATCTCCTTTGGGATACCAAAGGCCAATGCTAGGGGTGTGCCTTATGTACCTAAGGATTCTTTTAACCGCACAAAGATGCGACTCCTTAGGGTTTGCTTGAAACCTAGCACATATACACACACTAAACATGATGTCCGGCCTAGATGCGGTGAGGTAAAGTAAACTACCGATCATAGAGCGGTAAAGAGTTTGATCTATTGGTTTACCTCCCTCATCGAGATCGAGATGCCCATTAGTAGGCATTGGGGTCTTGATTGACTTGCAATCCTCCATCTTGAATTTCTTGAGCACATCATTAGTGTACTTCTCTTGAGATATGAAGGTGCCCTCCCTCAATTGCTTCACTTGGAAGCCAAGGAAGAAGGTTAGCTCGCCAATCATTGACATCTCGAACTCCTTGGACATCAATGCACCAAATTCCTTGCTATGATCTTGGTTTGTTGAACCAAATATAATGTCATCGACATACACTTGGCAAATAAAGATCTCTCCATCTAGCACCTTGGTAAATAGTGTGGTATCCACTTTCCCGATCTTGAAGCCCTTCTTGAGTAGGAAGTCCCTTAGCCTCTCATACCAGGCTCTTGGAGCTTGCTTCAATCCATAGAGTGCCTTGGACAACCTATACACATGATTAGGACAATTGGGGTCTTCAAACCCAGGAGGTTGTGAGACAAAAACAAGTTCATTGATGAAACTATTTAGAAAGACACTCTTCACATCCATTTGAAAAAGTTTCATTTTATGATGTGAAGCATATGCTAAAAGGATACGAATGGCTTCTAGTCTTGCAACCGGTGCAAAGGTCTCCCCAAAATCCAAGCCTTCAACTTGGGAGAACCCATTTTCCACCAATCTTGCCTTGTTTCTCACAACCACGCCTTGATCATCTTGCTTGTTCCTAAACACCCACTTGGTGCTAATAATTCTTGCTCCTTTGGGCTTTTCTACTAGTGTCCACACTTCGTTCCGGGTGAAGTTGTTCAACTCTTCATGCATGACGTTCACCCAATCCGGATCCGCAAGTGCATCCTCCACACTAGAGGGATCAACAAAGGAAACAAAGGAGTGATGCTCCACATAAGACACAAGTTTAGATCGAGTTGTTACCCCCCTTGATGGATTCCCTATGATAAGGTCTTGTGGATGAGCTTGGAGCATAAGTGTAGATCTTCTATCAATCACTTGGGGAGGAGGTTGTGGTGCATCAACATCACTAGCTTGTGCCTCGGCTTGATCTTGTGGGATGAAGGTATTCTCTTGTGCTTCCCTCACTTGTTCTTCATCAACTTGAGGCGTGTGCGGTGGAGAAGGTACTTGATTTGCATCATCTACTTCCTCCACCTCTAGTGGGTTGATGGCACCAACGGGTATATTCTTCATAGCCTCCCTCAAGGGTTCATCACCTACATCATCAAGATTCTCATGCTCTTCTTGAGATCCATTAGTTTCATCAAACTCCAAGTCATATGTTTCTTCAACTAGGGCGGAGGCTTTGTTAAATACTCTATATGCCTTGGATTTAAGTGGATAGCCAAGTAAGAAACTAATGTCACATCGTCTTTGGAACTTGCCTAAGTGTTGACGCTTCTTGTAGATGTACACTTTGCATCCAAACACTCAGAAGAAGGATATATCCGGGTTCTTCCCATTCACAAGCTCATAGGGGGTCTTCTTGAGAAGCCTTTGGACAAATAGCCGGTTGGCCGCATAGCATGCGGTGTTGATTGCTTCGACCCAAAACTTCTCGGGGGTGTTGTACTCATCAAGCATTGATCTTGCAAGTGTGATTAGTGTCCGGTTCTTTCTCTCTACTACACCATTTTGTTGAGGGTATGGTGGTGGACACCTCATGCTTGATTCCAACTTCATCACAATAATTTTCAATCTTGGTGTTCACAAACTCGGTCCCATTGTCACTTCTTATCTTCTTAATCTTCACATCAAACTCATTTTCGGCTCTAGTTGCAAACTTCTTGAATATTGATTGAGTCTCTCCCTTGTCTTGAAGAAAGAACACCCAAGTGTACCTAGAGCAGTCATCAACTACCACCCAGCAAAAAAGATTGCCACCAAGGCTAGCATAGGTGGTAGGTCCAAATAGATCCATGTGAAGTAGCTCTAGGACTCTTGAGGTTGACATGAAAGCTTTGGTGGGATGGGTGTTGGACACTTGCTTGCCGGCTTGAGATGCACTACACAACTTGTCCTTCTCAAAAACCACATCCTTCACACCTCTAACCATCTCCTTCTTGACAAGTTTCTTCAAAGTTGACATTCCCACATGTGCTAATCTTTTATGCCATAGCCAACCCAAATAGCTCTTGGAGAAAAGACATGTTTGCAAGCTTGCTTTATTCGAGGTGAAGTCCACTAGATAGAGATTGTTGTGCCTAAACCCTTTGAATATCAAAGATGAATCTTCAATCTTGGTCACAACTACCTCATTGGGGGTGAAGAGACATTGGAACCCGAGATCACAAAGTTGACCAACCGAAAACAAGTTGAAACTCAAAGATTGCACTAGCAAGACATTTGATATTGATTGATCATTGGAGATTGCCACTTTGCCTAGGCCTTGCACTTTGCCTTTTGAGTTGTCCCCAAAGGTAATCTTGTCTTGCCCTTCACAATCTTCCTCAAGTGTGGTGAACATCCGGGAGTCACCGGTCATATGTTGAGTGCATCCACTATCAATCACCCAATGACTTCCACCGGTCTTGTAGTTCACCTACACACAAGCAACTTGAAGTTAAGCTTGTTGTTTGGGAACCCACACTTGGCGAGGTCCCATAGCCTTGTTCACCAACTCCTTAGCAACCCATAACACTTTGGGCTTGTTCTTCATCTTAGGACCGAGAAACACAACTAGGGGTCTACCCTTGGAGTCCTTGTTTATGATGAAGTGTGCATCATGAGCAAAAGGCCTTGTATGCTTGGGCAAGGTCTTGGGAGGTGGAGTCTTGCATTGGAATTCAAAGTGACCCTCTTGACCACATTCAAAGCACTTCTTGGGCTTGGGCTTTTGTGTGTCATGGTTGTTGCTCATGGTCTTGTTCTTGTAGTAGTCTTTAGCTTCTATCTTGACCTTGGCCTTCATGATTTGGTTCTCCTTGAACCCAATGCCGGACTTGTCGGTCTTCATGATAGTGTTCATCAAGAGCTCACTTTGGAGATTGTGGCCCTTGGTGAACTTCTCCATTCCACTTGCAAGCTTGATCTTCTCGTCCTTGAGCTTTGCATTCTCTTCTTTGAGGGAGTTGATTAAGGTGATTGTATCTTTGTCATCTTGCTTGGCCGACTTGATAGTGAAGGGCTTGTTGGCCTTGAGGTTGATTAGCTCTTCCTTGAGCCTTGAGTTCTCTCGCCTCATCTTCACATAGTCTTCATACTTGTCAGCCTCAACTACCTTCTTGCCCTTGCACTTAGCATTTTGCTCACTAGCAACTTCATCAAGCAAGTCCTCACAAGAAGTAGCTATATGACACTTAACAACCGGGTTAATAGCAACATGTGTAGCAAGATCATTTGTAAGCAATTCGTTAGCTATCACAAGTGTGCCATGTTCATTTCTAACTTGGTTGTAGTCATCTTTTAGCAAGTTGTATCTTGTATGGAGCTCTTGTGTTGACCTCTCAAGCTTATCATGTTTCTCATTAGCTTGCTTGAGTGAGGCTTTGAGCTCCCTAATGCTACATGAGAGAGACTTGTTCTCTACCTTTAAATCATCATTAGCACTAGACAAGTCATCAAGTTTAGCATGCAAGTTATCATTTGCTTTCTCTAGTGTTTCACTTTTAGTTTTGTACTTCCTAATGAGCTTAGTGTATTTGTTGCAAATCACAATTAGCTCATCATAGGAAGGTGCCTCAAACTCATCATCACTCTCATCACTGAAGCTAGCCTCATCATCATTATTCTCTTTTTGTACCTTCTTGTCACCTTTAGCCATGAGGCATAGGCGTGTAGAGGATGAGCCCGGAGATGATGGAGGAGGTGGCGGTGGAGTAGATGACCCAATCACCAAGGCGGCCACCTTCTCATCTTCACTCTCATCTCCGGATGAGTCACTTGTGTCTTCAATGTCGGTGAGCCAATCACCAACAATGTAGGCTTTGCCATCCTTTTTCTTCTTGTGGAAGTTGAAGTTCTTCTTCTTGAATGGCTTGTCATCTTTCTTCTCCTCATCACTTGACTCATCTTTGTTGCCCTTGTTGTACTTGAACTTGTTATTGGATTTCTTGTTCTTGTACTTGTCTTTCTTCTCTTCGGGGCAAGCATGAGCCAAGTGTCCAAGTTTGCTAGCAATCCATCTTGGAGAGAGGCTTCCTTGAGGAGTTTGTGAAGAATTTCTTCTTCTTTGAGTCAAACTTGACTCCATTTTTGTTTAGCCTCTTCAACATCTTTGTTGTCTTCTTCACCATGAGGGCGAGGTCATCATCATCCTCTTCATCACTTGCACTCTCATACACAATTTGCATCTTGTACTTCTCCGAGGAGGATGCCTTGAGGGCTAAGTCCTTCTTCTCCTCCTTTTCTTTTTCTTTCTTCTTGGAGGAGGAAGAAGAGCCACCATCACCAATCTTCATGTACATTTCAGGGGCATTGATCTTGCCCAAGACTTGTGTTGGTGTAGCGGCGGAGAGGTCCCCTTGGTGAAGAACTGTGATGATGTGGCCATACTTCTCAATGGGCAAGACGCAAAGAATCTTGCGCACCACATCGGCCGGTGCCATTTGGTTGAGACCGAGCCCATTCAATTCTTCTACAAGAATGTTAAGACGTGAGTACATCTCATTGGCATTTTCATTTCCATGCATAGAAAAAGAATTGAGCTTAGCCATGACCAAGTGATAGCGTTCCTCACGCTCACTCTTTGTGCCTTCGTGAAGAGCACAAATAGTGGTCCACAACTCAAATGCGTCTTTGGCATTACGCACTCGGTTGAAGACATCCTTGCAAATGCCACGAAAAAGAATGTTCTTCGCCTTGGCATTGTGCTTATCAAAGTTGAGGTCCTTTGAGAAGAGAGTGCCTCCCTTTGTGATGGCATTGAGCACGCCCACGTCAACGGCCTCTAGATAGGCCTCCATATGAACTTTCCAATAAGGAAAGTCGTCTCCATCGAACATGGGAGGTGGTCCATCCCCATGGGACATCTTGCTCTAGGAGGTAAGGCCTAAAAAAGAGCAACCTTGCTCTGATATCAATTGAAAGGATCAAGATGCCCAAGACGGGGGGTGAATTGGGCTCTTTTTAATTGCTAGACAAGAATTTAAACCTATCAAGACCCAATTAACCCCCTAGTGCCTACCGATCGTGTGTCCTAGCTAGAAAGCGGTAGCAAGCCAAAAGAAAGTGAAACCTTCCTACACAATTCTAGTATGAACTGAAAGACAAGTGCGGAAAATAATGCGGTATAAAAAAGC
This sequence comes from Microstegium vimineum, assembly GCA_022036555.1. Classification (NCBI taxonomy): domain Eukaryota; kingdom Viridiplantae; phylum Streptophyta; class Magnoliopsida; order Poales; family Poaceae; genus Microstegium; species Microstegium vimineum. Next base: position 6,861,597 of record CM039124.1, on the reverse strand, counting down.
TAAGGAAAGAGATGTTTGACACGGTGATTTTTTGCCTAGGTATCGAGGAGTCGACACTCCCCTAGTCCTCGTTGGAGCACCTCGCAAGGTATAGCTCCCCCTCAATCCCGCAAAAGGGATGAGTGCTCTCTACGGGCTGATTCTTTGCCACTTCGGCTCGGTGAATCGCCCACAACCGATCACAAATCGATGAAGAAGGGCCGCCAACAAACTCCCCAACGATCACCTTCCTCCAAGCACCACCAGACCATCGAGGTGATGTCGATCACCAAGAGTAACAAGCCTCGATCTTCACTTGACTCACTCAAGCTTCACAACTAGAGGATGCACACTTGAACTCTTGGATGAACTAGAGGAGAGGATGGATGGATTCGCGAATCAATCTCTCACTCTAGGGCTCTTGCTCTCTTCCCAACCTTCTTAACAAACTCAGCAACTGAAATGAGCAAAGGCGAAGTGGGAGAGAAGAGTGAGGAGCTATAAATAGCCCCTCAGAAAACTAGCTTGGGCTGGCAACTTAAGTTGGCGACGGATGCTCCGACGCCTAGGCGACGAACGGTCCGTCGCCCTGCTCAACGGCTAGTTCTGCAGCCCGTTTTAGGCGACGGATGCTCCTGCGAGGTCCGACGGACGCTGAGACTCCAGCGTCCGACGCCCTTTGCCGAAAGGCTCTGAAAACATCCCCACTAGAAGGCCGACGGACGCTATCCTAGCGTCCGACGCCTAGGCGACGGACAGCGTCTGACGCCCTCTGAAATTCAGGGGCTCAAACTGGGCGGCCAACGGACGCTACATCATCCTGATGTCAGCATCCGACGCAATCATCCGACGCGACGGACAGCGTCCGACGCCTCCAGACTCAGCGTCCGACGCCCAGAAAACTTCTTTTTCAACTCCGGTTTTCGTCGCGATGAATTTGGAAGAAGTTCTTGGCTATCTTACGGTCACCATAGGCTTGCTTAGAGCTAAGGAAGTCAAGTGTGCACCACACCTAAGTCATGAAGATTTCCTAAGTCAAACTACTAGTCTCAACCCCTCTTGATAGAACGGTCAAAGATCAAATAGAAGCCCTATCTATTTCTAAGTGCCCTTCATCACCTTATGGCACTTAGCCTATCATTCTAGGGTCTTCATCATGTCTCTTTGAAATCCGAAACGATATCCATCTTGAGGGCTAAGTGATGACCATTCATGCCCATTCATGTTGATCACTGTGGCTAAGCTACGTATAGCCTCTGCAAAACACACGTTAGCCATAATAATCGCTGATTGCCGTTAATCACCGAAACCAACTAGGGCCATGATTCATCACAAGGACAATGCTAGATGAGTACAAGACTTCAGATATCTTTTGGGCCGAAGCCGTCAACACCGCTTGCGATGCCATCAACCGGCTCTATCTACACAAGATCTGGAAGAAGACTTCATATGAACTCCTAACCGGTAACAAACCAAAGGTGTCATACTTTAGAGTTTTTGGGTGCAAGTGTTTCATACTTAACAAGAAACCCAAAACCTCTAAGTTTGCACCTAAAGTTGATGAAGGTTTTCTTCTTGGTTATGGATCAAGTGACCATGCCTATCGTGTATTCAACAAGACCTTAGGGAAATTGAAATCGTGATAGATGTGACATTTGATGAATCTAATGGCTCTCAAGTAGAGCAAATTGATCAAGTGATTGTAGGTAATGAGGAACCACCATGTGAAGCAATCAAGAACATGGCCATTGGTGACATCAGGCCACAAGAAGTTCAGGCCACAGATGTGGAACCTCAAGATGGTGAAGCTACTACCCCAAGATTGGAAGAAAAAGGGCCAGCAGTGCTCCCTAGTCAGGGCTCTGCCCCAGTGGCCGGCACTACCGGGCCAGAGGCCGACACTGCCGGACCCAGCAGGCAGGCATCAGCTAGCCCATCTCCTGCTACTCCAAGGAACCTACAACCTATCTTTGAAGAGTATGAGTATGATGACCAAGCTGATCAACAAGAAGCCATAAAGCATCCAAGATTGAGGCAAACAATTCAAAAGGATCATCCCATAGATAACATACTTGGAAGTCTCCGAAGGGGGGTAACTACTCGTTCACATTTGGCAAATTTTTGTCAATTTTACTCTTTTGTCTCCTCTTTGGAACCTCTCAAGGTTGAGCAAGCTCTAGATGATGCTGATTGGGTGATGGCTATGCAAGAAGAGCTCAATAGCTTTGAAAGGAACAAAGTTTGGTCACTGGTGGAAAGACCCAACACTAATGTGATTGAAACCAAGTGGGTCTTCCGCAACAAGCAAGATGAACAAGGAGTGGTGACAAGGAACAAGGCAAGATTGGTGGCTCAAGGTTTCACTCAAGTGGAGGGCCTAGACTTTGAAGAGACATATGCACCGGTGGCTAGGCTTGAAGCAATTCGAATGCTTTTGGCCTATGCTGCCCATCATGATTTCAAGCTTCAACAAATGGATGTGAAGAGTGCATTCCTCAACGACCCTATCCAAGAGTTAGTATATGTTGAGCAGCCACCGGGATTTGAAGACCCAAAGTTCCCTCATCATGTCTTCAAGCTCCATAAGGCGCTCTATGGGCTTAAGCAAGCACCAAGAGCATGGTATAAATGCCTTAAGGATTTCTTGATCAAACAAGGCTTTGAAATAGGCAAAGCGGATCCTACTCTCTTCACTCATAAGCTCAATAATGATATCTTTGTGTGCCAAATATATGTCGATGACATAATATTTGGTAGTACTAACCAATCGTTTTGTGATGAGTTTAGTAGGATTATGACTAAGAGATTTGAGATGTCTATGATGGGTGAGCTAAAGTTCTTCCTCGGTTTTCAAATCAAGCAACTCAAGGAAGGGACTTTCTTATGTCAAACCAAATACACCCATGATATGTTGAGAAAGTTTGACATGGCCAATGCTAAGTCAATCAAGACTCCCATGCCAACTAATGGACATCTTGATCTTGATGAAGGAGGGAAATCCGTGGACATAAAGGTATATCATTCCATGATCGGCTCTCTCCTTTACTTATGTGCATCTAGGCTGGACATAATGCTTAGTGTGTGCATGTGTGCTAGATTTCAAGCTAACCCGAAAGAGTGTTATTTAATGGTCGTTAAGAGAATCTTGAGATATCTAGTTTTCACTCCTAACCTTGGCTTATGGTATCCTAAGGGATCTAAGTTCGATCTACTTAGATATTCGGATTCCGATTACGCTGGTTGCAAGGTAGACCAAAAAAGCACTTCGGGGATGTGTCAATTCCTTGGACAGTCCCTAGTGTCTTGGAGTTCTAAGAAGCAAAATTGTGTAGCCCTTTCCACCGCCGAGGCCGAGTATGTTGCAGCCGGCGCATGTTGTGCTCAACTACTTTGGATGAGGCAACCCTTAAAAGATTTCGGATGTCAATTCACCAAGATACCTTTCTTGTGTGATAACGAGAGTGCCATCAAACTCGCAAATAACCCGTTAGTCACTCTAGAACAAAACACATAGACATATGTCATCACTTCTTGAGAGACCACGAATTGAAAGGAGATATCGCAACTCGCCATGTGAACACCGAAAAGAAACTAGCTGATATCTTCACTAAGCCTCTCGATGAGACAAGGTTTTGTGCTTTGCGTAGTGTCATAGTGAGCTGAATATACTTGATTCCCGTAACGTGGTTTGAACTATAGCACACATTTGTTTGTCCACCTAGCGACTTAGGCAAAACTTTGAAAATTTTCAATTATGTGCTTCAAAACCAATTTTGAACGAAACTTGAATGTGTTGGTCATTGTATGATTGATGATTTGCTTACTGACTAGCACATAGCAAGTGGTATGTGTCCACAATTGCATAAATATAGAGTATAGCAGTGGCATAGTGCCTCACTGCCTGGCTAGGCCAGCAGTGCCGGGGTGTCCGGCAGTGCTGGGACTTAAGTGACCCGAGCCTGTCGAGCCCAAGTCCAAACTCTCGGGTTTTTCTTTATCTCTTTGCCCAGACCCGAGGGAACACCATCCCAAGTCATATCCCCCCCAACAACAACACCTCTCCTCTCTTCTCTCAACCCTAAGGAGATACAAGGAGCCCGAAGGTCCCTCTCTTCCCCCCGACAGTGCTGCCCCTTTGGAGGTACTGCCATTGGAGGAGGTGTGGAGGATCTTCCTCCCTACGTCAAGCTCCATTCAAGCCCAACCTTCTTCATCCTCTTCCCTCTATTTCAAAGGTAATAACCATGAAACCCTAACTTGGGTCGATCTATGCAATGTATAGTTTTTAAGATGGGATTTAGGTTGTTAGTAGTTGCATTATGTATGGTGATGTATCTCTAGTAGCTAGATTTGATCAAAACTTAGATTCAATGGAGGATTGATGAAGCATGTATGGTGCTATCTGCACCAGGCCGGCAGTGCCGAACCCTGGGTGGAAGCACCTATGCATATGCTTCTACAATCATCCATTGACCCTAACTTTTGGTTCAATCTCTCCACTAGATTTTCAATTACTATTCTAAGTGCAGCAACTTACCCTTACCCTTTTTAAATGCATAGATGGACACCGGTGGATCTCGTGGTTGTGCAAGAGAAAGAGTGAGGTCCAAGATTCGCACTCAGAGAGCTGATGATGGCCTGAATCCCAGGCAGAGAATCATTCAAGAGGAAGAGTTGTAGAGGGCAGAGAGAACCATCAGAGAAGGTGTTTGTCCTGAGACACCCCCGGATTTGGGTTTGTTCGATGGCTCACATCTTGTTGAGCACCCTGAGGAGGTGCTTGTCAGAGAGCCTCAGGACGCTCCTGGCAGAGTCAGAGTGATCTATCAGAATCAGTGGAGGATAGTCCAGGAGAAAAGGGCCATCAATCCCTATGATGTGCCAAAGGACATGAGTGTGGATTACATGTTCTGGAATGTATTTCATTCCGACTATTATCTCACTGTCCTTTTTCAAGTTGCCAAGCCCAAGATCATCAAGATGAAGTATGTTGATTGGGAGCACTTGGTAATCAAGAGAGACCCAGTCTTTGACAGGGTCATTGATCAGTGCAGGCAGCTTGGCATGTATCACTGAATGGGATTCCAGAATGGGTGGAACACAGAGATCATCCATCAGTTCTACTCCACCTACTATCTTAATAAGGTGAATCTGGTGATGCATTGGATGACTGAGGGTGTGCACTACAGAATTGACTATGTGACCTTTGCTCGCCTTCTCGGTTTTGGAGAAGAGGACAGAGAGTGCATCAACATTCATGATGAGAGAGGCATGTCCAATGAGGAGATCTCACAGTTATATATTGAGTCTCAGTATGGAGATGGTCTGGTGAAGGGTTTGAGGAGCAAGTACTACATCTTGAACAACCTCTTTAGGACCACTCTGTATCCCAAGGTGGGATCTGCTTCAAACCTCTACAACACATCCAAAAATGTGTTAAGAAGGATGAGAGGTGGAGCACCACCCTTTTCAGTTGCTCACTTCTTATGGGATGAGATATGCATCGCAGCAGAGGAGCTAGAAAGGGGCTTCCATATGCCCCTTACCTGATGTTCATCATTGAGATGGTGACTGGTCGAATCTTCAACAAGGATATAGTCCATGAGCCTTACAGAGCAGAGAAGGTCATTCACTCCACAGCAGTTCAGGAAGTGAATACTCCTCCCAGAGAGAGCACCAGGGCAGCAACCTCAGACTATCCTGAGTCTTCCAGCAGAGCTGCTGCCAGAGGTAGGAAGAAGGGAAAGCTTGGTCGGATCTTAAAGAAGATTTTTAGTGGCATCTGCTATGCCAACGACCATGCCTATCAGACGAGGCTAGAGATTAGAGAGCTCAGAAAGGAGCAAGGTCTTAGATAGATTGACCCTCCTACTCCACCTCCAGAGCTCAGTGAGGAATCCACCTATGATGGTGATGATGATGAGGAGGAGGATGAGGATGAGGATGAGATCGAGCAGCCCCAAACTCGACGATGCAGCAAGCGTACATCTTCTCCAGTGTTCACTTCACAGGCTCTCCTGATGATGATGATGATGGAGACGACGACGATGACCACATGGAGGAGGACAGCAACTAGCTTGTATTCTCTTTTCTTTTTGTTCTTTTCTATTTTTGGTGACTTGTTTCCAAAGGGAGAGAATTACTAAGTGAAGGGGTACAACAAATCTTCGACGGTCATGGAGGAGGAGGAGCTGCTAGTTGTCTTAGTTTTCAGCTTGTGAGATGAGAGAGCAACTTGAAACTATTTTATTGTAATATTATCACTTAAGTACTTTATTTGTGTCATTTGTGGACATGTACTCTCTCATATATATCATGCTTGTCTTAGTATGCCTTTATCTTTTATATATATTGTGTTGTGTGGTCGTGAGTAAGCTTCCACAAGCTTGCTGTTTGCAGCCAGGCCGGCAGTGCCAGGCTGCTCAGACAGCAAGCCCTCTGATTTGTGTTGAGACAGGTTCATATGCATCACGTATATTCTTGTGACACTTTTTCAGCACCCCACAGCAGCCATGGATGTAGGGGGAGCCCTACCTCACTCCAATGTGTGAATTTTGGCCTTTCATGCCAAGTTTAGAAATTCAAATTCCTATTCACACATTTAGGGGGAGCTCCTACACCCATGACTTGCATTGTCTCAGATTATTATTCACTTTTGTAAGTTCTAAGTGTGTTGTCATCAATCACCAAAAAGGGGGAGATTGAAAGTGCAATCAAGCCTTAAGTGGGTTTTGGTGACATGACAACGCAATTAGAATACTAATGAGACTTTGTGAGTATGACAAGTAGGTTAAACTTAAGGAGGTTGATGAACAGGTTGGCGAACCCCTCCAACTACAAAAGTGCATGGCATCAAGCTCAAAGCGTTTAAATTCTTTTATACTTTGAATTTGATTTAGGTATGTTGTACTATAAAGAGGGATTCAACACGCATGCCAACAAGTGAACCAAATGCATATCTATACATATACATCACACCTCCACAGACATAGTGGGCAAATCAGCCAGCTATTCGAAGATCAACCCTTCGCTGTTCTGCCCAGGCTGGCAGTGCTGGCATCCAGGCCGGCAGTGCCGGGCAGGCCAGTGAGGAGGTATTTCATACCCCCTCACTCACCCCTAACGGCTAGTTCTGCCATTCCCATTCTTACACTTCGCAAGAATAGAAAGAGAACTCCTCTCTTGCTCTCCCTTCTCCCTTGGTGCTCAACCACTCTCCTCCATTGATCTCCAATCATTCTTTGAGAGATTGAGCCTCCAAGCTTTGAGAAGAAGCTTCTCCCTCGGATCTTCACTCCTACAAGCATTTGGTTTGCGTGGTGGCGCACCTCAACAACGTGGACGTAGGCAAGCCTTGGTGGCGAGCTGAACCACGGGTCAAATCTTGTGTCACCGTGTGCTTGTTACTTTACTTTCATATATCTTGTGTGCAAGGTGATTTCTATGGTTTGAACCTGATCTACTCGGTGGGTGTGTTGCTACCACTTTCAGGTGGTGCTAGAGGTTTCCTACACCTCTAGGAAGGTTTCTATTCAAGCATAATTTACATTCTCAGTTTACATTTTTGAATTGTGCATATATTTGTTCTGGTGACCAGCACTGCTGCCCTAAGTCTAGCAGTGCCGGCCACCCCGGTAGTGCCGGCCTCCCTGCTGACAGCAAGTTGTTAAGTGGTTTTTAAACAGGCCTATTCCCCCCCCCCTCAGGCCATTAGGTCCGTACAACAACACAAAGAACGCCTAGCCGGCTAGGGTTTCAAGAACCCAAGAGTAACAAATGCAAATCCAAACCGACTAGATGAGGAACCAAGTGCTCAAGTCTTGAATCGATGTTCCTCACTCTCTAATCTCACTTCTCTAGCTCAAGAGTTGTAATGGATTGAAGCCTAGAGCATAGAGGGAGAGAGGGGGGAGTGCCTTGTGCTTGGGAGCCTTTTTCTCGGAGTTGGGGCGAGTTAGAATGAGTGGCTAACGGCCAACAGAGAAGGGGCGCGCTCTTTATACTCGCTGCTCCAGATGCACTACCGGTACTACCGGTGGCTCACCGGTGCTACCGGACCAAGAATTTTCGACCGTTGGAGCCTTCCGAACCTTGCGCGGAGTTAGCCTACCGGTACTACTGGTGGCTCACCGGTACTACCGGTAGTTCAAAAACTGTGATGCCTTCGCATGCGAGAAAGTCCCATCGGGACCTGACCGGTTCCACCGATCCTCTGAACAATGGAATGATATGTATGCTGATTGACAGAGAGCAAAATTTTGTAAATTGAAATGAACAATTAGAGAGCAATGAAAATGCATTGTAATCTTAATTCTTTTTAGCATTGTAATTGCTTTGTGGCCTATGACTCATTGGGTAACCATTGCAATGGATGCTGAAACAAATTTAACATGTCTGTCATGTCTCATGTCCAGAAACAAATTTAACATATCACTGATACATTTTGTTTGATGCTCAGATTTTTAGCATAATAAATTCTAGTGTTTATAGAAATAAGGACTGTGTGATTAGAATGCATTAATGTTAATAGAACAAGAGGAAACGGGAACGGGACGCCATGAAGCCTGGGCGGCTTCCTGAAGGATGGGTGAGAGTAGCAATGGCTTTTGACAGTTAGTCCTGGATACATGACAATTAATTAATAGGAATGAACGAGATCGAGCCATAAATGAATTGTTTAGAGACTAAACTGGAAGGTTTTGAAAGTTACGGGACTAAAATAAACCTATGAGGTTAGAGGACAAATGTGGCTATTTCGCCTTTTAACTACGTACACTTACGTATTACGATTCACTTTGCCAATAAACATAAGTAAAGCATAAACAAAATATAGATGCAGAGTACATACATTCTCATTGTAACAAGGGAATGTATCACCAGCTATTATTAATGCATAAGGATTGAAGTGATGGGTTTATTTGTGTCTGACTCGTTGGAGAAGAAAATTAAAAGGAACACCGCATCCGCATCACCTATATACAACTACAAGCTGCTGACTCAAGCATCCTTGGTTGCGGCGACATGCGTCTCGTAGGCCAGCTGCGCCGCCAAGAGGTCCACCACGGCGGTGCCAACAGACTTGAACACGGTGATCTCGTCGTCGCTCCGTCGCCCCACCACAGTCCCGGCGGCCAGGCCCGACAGCGTCCCGGCCACGTCCTCCCTCCGAAGCACGCCTCGCTGGACCGCGCCCACCAGTTCCCCGGCCTCCTCCATGGCCGCCTCGAAGTCGATGAACACCCTCCCGCGGCGCAGCGCGTCGTCATCGCACTCCCGCATCGCCGGCGTGAACGACCCCACCAGATCGAGGTGCGCGCCAGGGCGCAAAAGCTCCCCGCGCACGATGGGCTCCAGCGACCCCGTGGCGCAGCTGACGACGTCCGCCGCGGCGACCGCCTCGTCCATGGAGTCCACCTCCTCGACGGCGAGGCCGGGGTGCGATCCGCGGAGCCTGGCGACGAGCGCCGCGGACTTGGCCCTGGTGCGGTTCCAGACGAGGACGCGGGAGATGGAGGGGAGCGCGGCGAGGTGCGCCTCCGCGAGGTAGGGCGCGAGCGCGCCGGCCCCCGCGAGCGCGAGGACCGAGGGCGGGCGGGACGGGGAGGCGAGGAGGGAGGCGGCGAGTGCGGAGACGGCGGCCGTGCGGAGCAGCGTGAGCGCGGAGCCGTCGACGGAGGCGAGCGGGGCGCCCGTGGCGGAGCTGAAGAGGGAAACGGCGGCGTGGACGGACGGGAGGCGCGGCGAGTTGGACGGGAAGGAGGTGACGGCCTTGAGCGCGAGGTAGGGCAGCGACGGGTGCGCGCACCAGGAGGGCATCAGGAGGAGCGCGGCGGACGGCGCCGTGGGGAGCGGGAAGGAGACACGCTGCGGGCACTGGATGCTGGTGGAAAGCTCCGGGTGGGCGAGGCCCGCGCGGAGGTGCGGGATCAGGGACGTGAAGGGGAGCAGCGAGTGGAGCGCCGCCGCGTCGATGTAGACGAACTGGTGCGACGGCGCGGCCGCCATGCCTGATGATTGCTCTGCTCCGCTCTGCCTCCGTTTCGCACGCTTGTGCTGTGGAATCGTCGGTCCGCGGATGCGATTTGGGCGTTTGGGGACTGGGAAAGGGAGTAGCGTTGACTAGGTTGACTCGGGTGTCTATTCAGGATTCACACTAGTATATCTTGACAGTTGGCTCCTAGAAATTTCGTCCAAGCAGCCAGGTCAAGTAGCCAACGTGACATACAGGTTGCGAAATTCCCCGTTCCTATCGTCGTAGAATTATGTTCAGCAATTTACACAGAACTTCTGTAAAAATTCTTATCGTCGTAGCTGGGGGATTATTTAGCGACACATTGGCAAGCCTAGTATTAGCATTGTTTCACTCCAAACGAATTTTCCTGACCGAAAAATCTATAAAGATGACTTTCACTTTGCAGTTTTGCAGACCCGGTTTCAGATCTCTTTCCGACTTGCTCTGAACTGCCCAGCCTCTTTCGGCTGTTATGCACCACCGTAAGTGCGCAAGTCATTAACGAACCGACTTGGTACAAAACATGACAGCTCTTTGATTTTGCAGCATGCTTAGGGCTCATCGTTGAGGGTTTATTTGGAACGTAGAAATTTTACAGAAATTACATATGAATTTTATAGGAATCAGTTTATTTTACAGGAAAAAGTACATAAACAGGACAAAATCTCACATTCCAAACAGGGAGTGAATGTCGGTCACTGCCCAACATCAGCATTAACGAATGCTTGGACGTCTGGTTCGGGCAATTTCACTTTTGTGTTTCTTTGATGTGTTTTCGGCACTTGCTGCGACGCGAGGTCAACTTCACCCCACTGGATCCCTATCCACTGAACACATTACATAGCCCAAACAAAGATTAGCTCATAAAACAGTTTATGTTATTTTTAGCTATTTTATTATTACATAAAAACATTGTATCATACCGGATAAACCAGGCTAAAGATATATGCAACACCATACGCTTATGGGCCGGTACAGTCCGTTTCTTTGCCATCGTGGACTCCTACATGCAGGCATATAACAAGTCCGACGCTTATGGACGGACACGACGCTTCATGAAGCAGCGGCGCCTGGACGGCTCTTGCATGGTCTTGTGGAAACGGACGCTTCCTTGCCGTATCAAATACTTCCACCACCAGTTAGTAGTTGAGTACACAAAAGCGCCTCCAAAATATATTTTCATTATAGATTAAGTTGTTTAAAGACGCTTAATGATATAGTATTTTTCTATAAGAGCCTACGCATTGTACAAGCCATAATAAGCTAAGCGAATAAGGCGTTAAGTGCTGTGACGGAACGTCGGCAACTGACGATACTGTTAGAGTTATAGCCGTGATCCCAGCTCGACAAGGTCCACTGTGAAATCTGCCATTTTCAGTGATTGCTCAGTAGGGGAACGCATTTAGCTAATGTTGGTATCTGTTTCCATCCAAGAAATATTGGCATTTGTTCTTGTATCACAGCTGAGGACCGGAAACACCAAGTAATCATCAATTCATGATTCATCAGGCCATACCTGGAACCTAGCTGCCGTGGTGGCCCTGTGCATTTTCAGATGTCTCCGTAGATCGAGACGCCCTTGTGCATTTTACCGGGGCGGGTCGGTAGCGACTAGCGACACGGTTGCGATGGTTCTGGTGTCGTAGTCACGTAAACGCACCCACACCCACCCCAGCGCTGCAGCAGATCAGCAACAGCCCTAACAAATTTTTGTCATATCATGTTTGTGAGTAGCAAACAAGACAACAAGCACGTACGAACTGGGTTTCGCTAGAAAAAAAAAAGATAACAAAGCATGGTTTGCCAAGTGCAGGTTTGTTGTCTTTTCTTTTAACGGGCTTGGCCGTAAGGTGTGATTCCAATTTTTTAGATGATAAGATGGTAACGCCACTCCTAAAATGAAGAATAATAGTAACATCACGGTCTCTATATATTAAAAGATGTTTTTGGCTGTACATTATTACAATAATTACCCAATAGCACCGAAAAAATAGTAGTTCATTCAAAACTAGAATGGTATAAACAATGATTCAACCAATGATAATTGTCGGTTCATTCTCAATTTCACCGATTTGAGGTATGTAGTAATTTGTGATTCAACCAATGATAATCGCCTCACCCCAGGTTGATCGAATAAGCCTTTGTACATACAGCAAGCCCCTTTCGATTAATTAGTAACTGAACTGGCTCTTTTTTTAATGTGTGCCTGAGATCAATCTCATCACGTAGCAAAGGACCTATATTTTCCTGTCTCAGTCGAGATAAAATTACTTCAATTTTTTTTTAAAAAAATATTTCTTAGTCAAGACAAATTAGTTAGATTTGAAAATGAGAGGTGCTTACATTTTTTCTGAATTTATTTTAGGAACTACGGTGTTGTTCTTTCATGATATGATCGGAGGTACTCATATGAGCAGAGCACGTATATATGTCTTCATATTTGTGACCAGAAGAAAAGAAAAAAAGTCACACCACAAGCCTCACCCGCAGGTAACTAACGGCAAAGTTGGCAACGGGCTCCCTTGTGCAGTAGTGTTCGCGAAATTTGAAGTATAGTTTGAAGTCGATCTAAACGGTAGTCCAATTAACAGGAAGGTCCTAATTAAATGGAAACTGAACCTACAGCTACAACTCCGCCGCAAGCTTCCACGGCTCAGCGTCGGCGCGCAGCCATGACTGCGAGGGCGCCACCCCAGCACACCGCGCGGCGCGTGCACCCCCGTTCCCCGCCTGCGCCGCGCCACCATCTCCATCCGCAGCACAAGCAGCAGGGTGGGGCGTCCACGGCGGCGCCCGTGCTGGGCGTCGGCGTCCCGAGAGCCTGGCTCTCGCAGCGCACCCCTGTCCTCGGCCTCCGCGCCTGGGTCCTCGTCGCCGCAGGCGCCGCGGCGGCCGCCCTCGCCCTTCTCTGCCTCATCGTCTGCCTCTGCCGCCGCTGCAGCAGCCGCCGCCGCACACCTCGCCTGGCCCCGTGCGCGCACCGGCCCGGCGCCAGCAAGTCCCTCAAGCACCGCGTGCATCAAGCGGTGACAATGCCGCCGCCACCGCCGCCGGCCAACAAGGACGTCGAGGAGGCTGTCGCCGCCGCTCGGTGGCGCCCCGCTTCGTTCGAACAGCCGCCGATCGAGGCCATCAAGGCGGAGCAGAAGGCGCCGCTGATCCTCGCGGAGCATTTCGCGAGGACGAGCGGCGAGACGGCCACGAGCAGCGGCGGCGACGGCGACGGCGACGGCGAGAGCACCGAGAGCGAGGCAGAGGTTCCAGAGGCCGCGCGGCGCGGGTGGGGCCGGCGGTACACGCGCCGTGAGATGGAGGAGGCCACGGGTGGGCTCGCCGCCGCGAACGTGATGGGGGAAGGTGGCTACGGCGTCGTATTCAGGGGCGTGCTCCGGGACGGCACCGCCGTCGCCATCAAAAACCTCCACAACAACAGGTTAACTTCTTCCCTCCGCTTCGAGATTTGTCAGGTTGGATCCGAAGCGTCAACAAAACTCACACGCAAAAACTTTTCTAGTCCGGTTGTTGCGGGGATTATTACGATCGTTTTTTTTCGTTTCCTGGATCTCACGCTGAAAAATCTCTCATTTCATTTATTTTTCTCTATAAAAGTTTGTTATCACCAAATATGTGCTTCTTTGTTGGTTGGCCGCAAGAGCAGCGGTGCTTGTTACGTTTCAATTTGGATTAAAATTGCTTCTAGTATCCTCCTGTACACAACAAATTCAAACTGTATCCACTCTTCAGATCAGTGTCAGTCTGTCAGGTCAAAAAATATATAATGAAAAAAATCAATGATTGTTGTATACTTATTAATCAGGGGTCAGGCCGAGAAAGATTTTAGGACGGAGGTTCAGACGATCGGGCGTGTGAGGCACAAGAACCTGGTCAGTTTGCTCGGCTACTGCAGCGAGGGAGCCAGCAGGTACACTGCAAATTACCATTACCATTCGATTTAAACGAGACAAGATTGAGCGTCATTGACAGTATTTTGATCCAAAGAGTTGTTGTGTCCCCCCATCATCAGGATGCTTGTTTACCAGTACATGGAGAACAGTAATCTGGATAAGTGGCTGCACCATGATGACAGTGAAAGCAGCCCACTGACCTGGGACACCAGGATGCGCATACTCCTTGGAACGGCTAAAGGGTAATAACGCTTTCTTTTGCTTTGCTTTGCTTTATTTATCCGTACTACTACTAGTTTGCCTGCCCATCTAATGACCGGACTGGAATTATGATGATGGCCAGAAAACATTAAAACTTTGTTGACACAGCACAACATCAGTACCGGTTTCGCTGTTTAATAGGCATGATTAGGGACGGTAGCAAGTCGCGTCCGAAAGCAACACTGTCTCTCTACTTCTGTACTACCAATTTGTCACAACTACTGTCGAAACTGAATTTATGCAGACAGCAGATGTTCATGTACAGTTTTGTGACGTTTCAGGTTGGCCTATCTCCACGAAGGTCTGGAGCCCAAGATCGTTCACCGTGACATCAAATCCAGCAACATTCTCCTGGACCGGCAGTGGAACGCCAAGGTGTCAGATTTCGGGCTCGCCAAGCTTCTCTGCTCTGAGAGATCCTACATCACCACTCGTGTCATGGGAACGTTCGGGTCAGTATGTAGTGTTGGGTTCCTCCGTTTGCTGCTTGAGTTCTTCGTTATTATTGGCAATAAATCAGCCGATCGCACCTGTTGGGATTGCAGGTACGTGGCACCGGAGTATGCCAAGACCGGAATGCTGAACGAGAGGAGCGACGTTTACAGCTACGGAGTGCTCGTGATGGAGGTCATAACCGGCAGGACTCCAGTGGACTACACCAGACCAACCGATGAGGTAGCTCCCATGCCCTGGCTACAAAACGTCACTTGACTAGAGTAGCTGCCGAGTCATTCATTCTAATTCTATTAAAAATTCTGTGGCAATGCTTAAATCGCTGCTGGTGCTGTGTCTGTCTTCAGGTGAACCTGGTGGAGTGGCTGAAGCGCATGGTCGCCGAGCGGAGGGTGGAGGAGGTGCTGGACCCGAGGCTGCCGGAGCCGCCTCCGTCCAAGGCGCTGAAACGTGCAGTCCTCGCCGCGCTCCGGTGCGTCGACCCGGACGGCAGCCAGAGACCCACGATGCCGCACGTGGTTCATATGCTCGAAGACGACCAAATGCTAAGAGACGTACGCCAAATGCCCCCTGTGTAATGTACAGTAAGCTTGAGTTTCACGGCGTTCTCGGTTCTGATTGTAGTAACCACCACTGTGAAAATGCGTGACCTGCAGGAATTCAAGCTCGCGCGAAATCTGTCCCCCAGGCAGTCAGATAGCTCCGAACGCGAACGCAGCAGCAGGTGATGGTCGATGGAGCATGGTCTGGGACACTGGGATGCTAATATATAGTGATAGCAAAAATGTTTTGGTGCAAGTTGAAATCTCTTGCCTTGTACGTAAGATTGTATTCATTCTGTCACACCGATATATTGTTGTTAATAATAATAATAACAGCTATACGGTGTTCTTGAGCACCGACCGCCACCAACAATGTGCCACCAGGAACCAAACCAGCTAATGCTCCATCAGCCCCCAGCCCCCCCCCCCCCCCCCCCCCCCCTCCTCTCTCTCTTTTGCATGATCTATAAACCCTCTAACAAAGGTACAATCTGCCTTGCCAGTTGCCACTGTCTCTGTGAAGGAAGAAACTAGTGCGTTTACGGCCCCCTTGCTGGATGTAACCACCGCCGGTCCGCTGCACCTGCACTGCACGAGCCATCACATGGCGCTGCGCCGTACCTGAATCAACCGCTGTGGCCTCGATTGATCGGACGGGCGCATGGTCGGTTCATGCAAATCTCAGCTGGCTTGCTTCCACGAAAAGGCCGCCCGTGCTCAAGCAGATACGCCAGAGGGGGTGTGAATCGTGACATGCGATATTTTTCCGTAGGGCCGGCCGATTCGTGTGTCATCCAAAACCCAAAAGGCATTATTACCTTATCTCCAACACATGCACTACGCGCCACAGCTCGCTCAAGGCGATGATGATGATAAGGCCCATTTATCATCGGCGAAACCACGCACCGAAACACCATACCCCATAGCCGCGCGAGAGAGCTCGTCGTCGTTCTTCGACGGTGTGAAACCACGCCGAGGATAGATATGGCCGCCTTGCTCCACCAAGCGGCTGCCCCGACCGCAAAGCCATGGGCTCTTCTTAGCTCCACGTCGTCCAGCCTCTCACCACTCTCCAGACGGAGACGACGACGCGCCCCGACGACCATCCGCTCGGCGGCCACGGACAGCAGCTTCGGCGGCACCGGCGACGACGCGGCGCCGTCCAAGAAGACCACCCGGAAGGAGAAGCAGGAGGAGCGGCGGCGGCAGCAGGACCTGCAGGAACGGCAGCAGCAGCTCCTGATGATGGAAGAATCGTCGCTCGCCAAGCGAGACGGCGGCAGCACCGGCAACAGCAGCAGCGGCGGCGGTAGCAGCAACAGCAACGGCGGCGAGGTCGACGACGACGAGCTTCCACAGCCCGTGTTCGACCGCATCCTGCGCCGGATCGCCTTCACGGTGGGCCTTCCCATGGCGTCGGGCGTCGCGCTGCTCAACGTGTACGACGCGCTCAAGCGCGGCCAGGGGCTGGTGCTGCCGTCGTGGGTGCCGTTGCTGACCATCCTCGTCGCCTTCGGCACGTCGGCGCTGGGCATCGCCTACGGCACGCTGTCGGCTAGCTGGGACCCCGACAGGGAAGGCTCGCTGCTCGGCATCGACGAGGCCCAGGCTAACTGGCCCGTGCTATGGCAGGAAGAGATCCAGAAGGAGAAGGAGAAGGCAAAGGCCAAGCTGATGAAGAAATGACTGGCTGTGGCTGGACATGAGGCTGAAAATCCTGTGCACCTTGCTACTCAAGTGATCATGTAATATTCATTATTGGGGGTATACATTGATCCTACCTTTTAGTAAAAAAGCAATATAAATAAATTAGCCAAGTAATCTGTAATCCACAAGTGAATACAATCGTACTGAATTTTGAACAGGGAGTAGTGACTGCTTGTCATACTGTATAATTAAATTACAGACACATCTTACAACAAGCAGACAGTCCAAAAAAATTGAAATGACTGCGCGCTGCAGGTCCATGCAGTATAACAACAGCCAAAACTGAGACTTGGCAAGAGATACACCCAGAGAAAACCTAACCCGAGGACAACAGTGGGCCAGTGGCTTTGGCAGCATATATAGTCCTAAATTCTTCTCTAGAAATAGCATAGCCTTAAGGTGTTCTCTAAATATAGCATAGCCCTGATGTATTAATCAAGCCACCGAACGACACCATCTTCGCTCGGAGCTCCAAGGACCTCGATATAGACTTCAAGTACGGCCTACAGAAAAAAAAAACCCACCGGTAAAGGTATAAAGAACACATACAATCCGTGCAAGCATTTCATTTTGTCCAACTAATGAGGATATCTGTGTATATTAAGTTCATCCTGATTAGAATGGCAGCGACAAATGAACGTACCAAAGAACTTTTGCGATTAACCAGTTTGCAGCATTCCGAAAGGGACCCTTCCAGCATCCAGCTCTCACAAACATCAAAAGAATGACTTGTGAAGACAAACTCCATCTTATTATTAGCCTGATAATGCAATCAAGCCAGTCCAACATTTAGAAACATCACAACATCAACGATGATCAAATGTTTCACTTTAGAAGATGAAGACATTGACTTCTCATTCTCTTTTATTTGGCATTTGACAAACTTTGACTTGCGAGGTTATTAAGATAAACATGAAATGGCTACATGCCCCTAACTAATCTGTTTTATGTTGCCACATTACATTTGTCTGTCGTGAACCACCCCAATTATTTTGGTTGCTAACTGCATAAAAAGAAAGTGTCTTGTAAAATGTAGTGCACACTAAATGCAGATGGGATAGGGGAACTTTGGGGGTATATACGTATCTTTTCAATTCCTACTACATCAAACATGGGGCTATATGGATCGTGGATGATTTAGTACAAACGAAACATGGTAGTTCCATTTCTCAACCTTTTAAGGTTGCAGATATGGAGCAAGCATGAAAACACATACATGTTCATCATCAAATCAATAGCAGATACCAACACAAATCATGCATTCAAGCAGGTAACTGTGAGCAAGGAACAAAGGTGCCAACAATCGTAGGATAACTACGGATGTGTATGCATATGCTCAATAACATTCATCAGTCACTACCAAACACAAACAGAGCATAGGTCCTTTTGATTTGATTCCCTACTTCACTAACTATGAAACATAGGAATACTGTGCCCACTTTCTAATAACAGTAATTTAAAAGGCGATACCTGTAACAGTTTGCCTCCAGCAACAAAAGATCGCAGTCCCATAGTGTCCTAAAGAGCATAAAACATATTATCAGTACCTGTAATTAGTGGTTCAAGTAAAAACAAAGGATAGAAAAAGAAAGGAAAGAAAAAATAACACCACCTTGTTTCTGAAAGTGACTAGAAACTGAGCAGCAGGATCCCTTTTTGTAGCATTTGGTATCACATCAAGATACCATCCACCATCAGCAACCCTCTCTCTTGAAACATAAAAACCTGAATTATCTCTTGTCTTTAGAGCAATAACAAAACCTTCTTTTAGCTTCTCAGGAGGCTTTCTACCAAGCCCTGCAGGCAACTTATTTTCACAAATTATCTCCATTGGAGATTCAACAGAAGACTTATGTTTATTTTTTGAGTCCTCAGGCGATGCAAATCGTGAACTAGAACTTAACACTTGGTTATCATCATCTCTGCGTGAAGAATAGTTACTTCCACCTTCTACAGTTGACAATTCATCCATTTTCTGTTGTGATCTGCGGCGAGCAGGTCTCTTTTTCCCTTTCTTTCCAGATCGGCTGCGCCTCCCTTCAGATCTGGAGCCAATACTATGAGATTGTGCAGAAGCTTGAGGCTCTTCAGGTTGCGAAATGGCTCTTCTCTTGTCATATTCTGCAGTTAATTGGCTTTCTTCTGTTTGCTGTTCACCATCACAAATCTGTAAAGCATGTTCTTTTTCTTGTTTACCAAGTTGATCATCTTCACATCCCACTTCACTTATCTCTTCATCTTCATCAGAAATAACATTGTTTGGAACAACACCATCATAGAGAAAGGACTGCAATATTGAGATTGCTTTCTCTCTAATCTCCATCCACACTTCCTCACTGTAGTCTGCACTTCGAGGAAGAATTAACACATTTGGCATCTCATGCACCTGAGCAAGCAATGAACACATAATTAGTATAAAATAATTTGTTGAAAGGTGACTTTCCTATTGGCGTATAATGAGTATAGCAAGCATCGCAAGTGCACAGAGTAAGGAAACTATAAAGCACATCACTACATCAGTTGCCTGTCCGTAACTCTGATAGAGGACACCATTTTGAATTTTTCCATTCTTTTGGAACTAAGAGCTAAAAGCTGCTTGTATAGTCTATATATAACTAGAAAAAACTCCATAGAGTGTAAGGACAAAGTTTCAAATTGATGTAACGCTTCAATTTTTCCCTATCCCCATCATGACAGAGCTATTCATGTATGTTAAATAGGGAGCAATAGAGTGAAGTGGATACTGTAGCAAACATAGCTAAATATGCCAGATGAAATGGAACATATAGTTTGGTAAAAGAAAAAGTCCAAAGGAAGCCTATTGGGAAGAACAAAACAGTTTCATACCCATGCTTCCATCCACTGGGGGCCTTCAGCGCCATCTAATGCACATCCAGCTATAGTGCCATCAATCAAGAGTTGTTTGAGTGCACAATCATCTATAAGCTGACAGCTACCAGTGTTGACTATGAACGCTCCTGCAACATTCAGAAGGTAGTCATCCACAGTGTGTTATAGTCTTATAGCATGAAGAAGAAAACATAAAACTAATTATAACACAGAGAACATGAGACCTCCAAAAGGAAAGGCTAATACAGAAGGGGAAAAAGGAAGCAAGTAAGACACGTCTTACCAGGTTTTATGTGCAGAAGGCGCTCAGCATTAAGTATATGTGTTGTATCATTTGTCAATGCACAATGAAGCGAAACAAGATCGCTTGCAGCTAATAAATCATTGAGAGTATCCATTCTTCTTGCAGCAGAAGGAAATACAATAGAAGGACGCTTCACTTTCCCAGTAACCTTCACATAATGTCATTACAATTAACAAGGTCAGATCTATATCATGCTTTAACTTCATCACCAAAATTACATGTGTCCAATAATCCAGAAACACCATGAAGACTTATACAGCTGCAGCAATATTATGAAAATGGAATTTGCAGTAAAATGTACCAGAATTGAGGATATAAAGCCAAACTGATTTGATTTTTGAAACCAAATCAACCTGACTATGACTTATGGAAACATATGTTTTTACATGGTCATTTGAGTGTAATTTTCTCTAGTTAAGATCTTGTGGAAAGGTAGAAAAAAGAGTCAAGCCCTCAAAGTGATCCATATATATTTTGAAAAAAGGTACTAAACCTCCAGCATACTAGTTGCCAGAAAAAATCAATCTGCATAAACACAATCATGCCAGAAGTTCAACTAATGCCCAACAACGAGGCCAAAAAAAAAAAATGGACCACTGAATCTACAAGCAGGCGTTATACACTTGAAGCCAAAAAGCAGATCACCTTCACATAAAAGGACGCAGGAAACTAGTGAGCAATTATGTGCTAACACATTTGAGAAATTCGAAATCACGTTAACTTATAATGCACACGGGTGACGGCGCACAACGGCATTTTAACCCTAGAACACAAAAACTGGCAACTGGAATCTAGCGGCGCAGATCACAGGATGTGGAAGTGTATTAGCGGCGGATCCGGGTACCTCGTACAGCGGATCGAAGTAGAGGACGCTGATGCGGAATGCGAGGCTGCGGGTGGCTAGGCACCGCGCGGCGGCGTTGACGCCGATGATGCCCAACACGAGCCCCCTGCATCGGCGCATGCCCCGGCACAGCGGCTGCACGGAGCCGAGCCAGCCGGCGGTCGGGGACGACGAGGAGGCGTGGCGGGACAGGAGGTGGGTGCGGCGGAGGAGGCCGAGGAAGAGCGCCATGACGGTGTCGGCGACCTCCTCGGCGCGGTTGGCGTCGACGTGGACGAGGCGGAGGCCAAGCTCGGCAGCGGCGACGGCGTCCGCGGCGCGGTCGGGCGAGCCGAGGCAGAGCAGCAGCTGCCATGGGCGGAGCCTGCGCTGCGCGGCGCGCGGGAGGAAGGCGAGCGAGGGGAGCAGCACGGCGGCGGCGGCCTCGACGCGGCCCGCCGAGAGCGCCGAGAGCGGCGCGTGCTCCACGGCCGCGGCGCCAGACAGGGCGTCCTGCTCCAGCGACGGGTCCTCGAGGCAGTTGAGCGCGACCACCAGCGGCTGCACGCCGCCACCTTCGCCGGCGGCGGCGGCGGCTGTCGCCGGCGAAGCGGAGTGGGCCGGGCCGTGCAGCATTTCTCTGGGCCCTTTTGGCCAGTCGCGGGGGACGAGGATTTAGTTGACTCCGCGCCCAGTCTGTTTTTGCCTGTGTGTTGTGTGTGCGGGCGACCGCGCGCTATACAACGAATGAGTGAAAGCAACCGGTCCTGCCGCGCGCCGTGCTTCGCTCTCGGTGCACGGCGCATCGGATTCGAGCCGGCCGGGACGCGGACGAGGTGCCATGACAGCCACAGACTGCCTACGCTGCTGGCCTGCTGACTACGAGTACGCAATTTGCCAGTGAATCCCATGCGTTGGTCGGCGACGGTCTACGCGGTGCACGGGAGTGGTATACTGGAGTTCCCACGGTCTGGTGGGCCCTCCGCAAGACTCAGAGAGCAACTATGATTATGATGGGCCTCGTATTAGTGTTTGGGCTGGACATGAGTCCAGCAGGTACGTAGGAGACCCAGAAGCAGATATAGCTGTGGCCCATGTAGTATTGTTGGATTTTCCCGCCTGGATCAAGCCCGCCAGACGTCCGTCCGTGCGGCTGCGGCGGCACCGATACAAGGCAGGCATCTGTTCGTCTTCGCTCTTCAGTACTCCACACGCGGCGCAAGCACCACGCGCACGGCCGCACGGAGCGCTCGCGTGCGGCCGTGCCGTGCGACGGCGACGGATCCATGGATCGGGTGCGGGCGCGGTTGCCGCGCACGCCAAAAGCCAAAACACCATCATTTCGCCCCGTTTGTTGTACTCCTACTACGGAGCGAGACCCACTACCACTGGCACTAGGCAGTAGCGCAGGCGCAGCAACGAGTCAAGCTCCCCGGGGATCACGGGCGGCGCCTTTCCGGCCATTTCCACCACCGCACGGCTAAAAGCGACGTCGTACTCGTCGTGCATGGAGGAGAAAACACACCAAGAGTCTCTGCACTGAAAGTCTGCAAGCAGCTTAGAAAACACAAGGCATTTAATTTGTTGCGTGTGGAGTCTCGGCTCATCCGCTCAGGCGTTTGTATTTCCTCCGTTCAAAAAAAGGTATTCCTTGATTTAAACTTTCTTAATAAATCTAATTAACTTTATAGAAACTAATATCGATATTTGTATTTATTTGAATATGTTTGTATATGATGAAACATATATCCATATTCTAATGTTCTCTCGTAACAAAGCATGCATATCTGTCACTATTTTTTTGTAAATTTAATTTAGTTTTAAATTCTTTGTTTTTTTCTAAAAAAAAAATGAGAATTGCGTTTTTCTTTAGACTGAGGGAGTACAGAACAGTACAGCACACTTATGATTTCGATGCGTCAAGAAATCGACAAAACCCCACTGGAAACCTTGCGGTCTCGTCCGATCAATCAATCGTTTGTACACAGCACGCTTCATGGTACCAAAGCGTCAAGAAATCGACGAGAAAAAAAAGGGAAACTACCGAAAACCTTGCAGTCTCGTCGTCCGCCCAGCCACGAACAAGCAAGCTCGAGATCGACGGATGGGGAATGGACGGACGGACCCAACCGATCGATCCATCGAGGGAACAGACGAATCAGGCAACACGCCCACGCGTTGCCAGGTGGTGATGCTTCGTGTTGCGGTGGGAGACGAGCAAGTCCGGCGTTATTTGCTCGTACCCGGCGAAGACCTCCTCCCAGATCTCGGCGAAGGCGCGGAGGATGATGTGGTGGTGGTGCGGCGAGTTGAGGGACAGGAAGCGGTGCAGCAGCTCGCGGAGCTCCGCGCCGCCCACGATCTCTTTCTCCACGATCATCTGCAGCATGGACCGGCGGAAGTCACCCAGCGGGTCCGCCGACTCCTTCACCACCGCCACGCTCTCCTCCACACGCCCGGTCCCGCCGCCGCCGCCCTCGCTCACGGTCCGACGGTGCCGCCTGCCGACGCCGTTCTGCTGCTGCTTATTGGCATCAGTGACGCCGGCGCCGGACTCCGCCCCGTTGCCGGCCGGCGCGGCCCCCGCGGAGGAGTGTAGGTGCAGGAAGCGGACGCTGCGCTCCAGCTCGCCGAGCTGGCGCAGGAGCGCCGACAGGCTGGGCGTGCTCTCCTCCATGCTGCTGCTGGGCCCGTCGTCGGTGGTGTCCGCGTAGAAAGACGGGGATGAGAAGGAGGAGGGAGCCTCCGTGGTTGACGTTGTTGTCGCCGCCGTCACCGGCCTGCTGTTGCCTCCTCCTCCTCTCCTCGTCGACTTGGTCGTGGTGGTGGACATGGCGGTAAGGGGAGTGGTTGACGCGGCGGTCTGCGGCGTGGCCATTGGTGACTTGTCGGAGCCGTCGGAGATGGAGACAGCCTTGGTGCTGCCGCAGCCGCACATGAAGCCGCGGGCCTTCTTCTTGATGCACAGCACGCCGCCGGCGCTGCGCCGGCGCGACGGCAACACCCTCATGGAAGGCTTTCTGCTCTGGCGGGGGCGGGCGCGAGCAGTGCGGAGATGGATGCCGCCGGATCGGAGGCTGCTGGTGGGTGTGTGTGTGTGTGTTTGCGGAAGGAAAAGGCTGCCGTGTGTGCTGCTGGGGCGAGGTGGAAGGAGAAAAACGGAGAGGCCTTAAAAAGAGCGAGCCATCTGGTGCACGTTTGTTGCATCCGGAGGCGGAGCCCGGAGGACAGGATCGGATCGGCAGCCATGCAAAGTCAAACGGCTGTTTTCGTTTTTGCGTGGACAGGATCTGGCAGGTGTACGTGTTGTGTTGGTTCGAAATTGAAAACGATTAGATTAAACCCTAATTAAGCACAAACTCATCTCTGGTGAGACCGATGTCAGACCTTTTTCACATCTCTCACAAACTGTCGCGATCAAAATCGACACCTTATAATAATATAATATAAGGTATTCATTCCTAAGAAAATTTAATATGCAATATAGGCCTTATTTGGATGTACATATATCGATTCCAAACTACATAGGTTGAAGTGGATTAGAATGAAACTTAGTTTAAATCTACTTCAATCCATTTTAATACATTGGATTAAAATAAATATATGGACAAGTCATTAATTGTGAAAATCCAACACAAGCCTATGAATTATCGGGTGAGGACAATTCAGATAATTAGGGTCTGTTTGGTACGGCTCTGCTTGACTAGTAAAACTGTTTTTTTAGAAAATAGCTTCATGAGCAACTCGCTAGGTGAAACTGAGCTATTTTAGAAAAAAAATGTTTGATAAAACAGCTTCACCAACAACTTTATTTATGCATGAATATGAGAGAGAAAAGATGAGAGGGCTGATATAAGCTACTATTTTCAGCTTCATCTCACTTCGTATCTTTTGTGAGAGGAAAAGAAAATGGTAATGCTCCCTAGCGGGCATCCGACCCGCCCGGACGGACCCGACCCGCCACCCGACCGCCTGACGCACCCACCGGCCGCTCGTCCCAACCTTATCCTCACTCGCGCCGTCCGCTTGCTCACGCTCCCACACACTGCCTCGTCTCCTCCACCCTTTCCCTCTGCCCTGGCTCCTCTGCTCCGGCTGCTCCGGCCTCCTGCGCCCACACCTCTCCTCCTCTGGCCTTCTCCGCCCACCAGGCCGCTACCATGGGGGGATGCGGCGACTGCAGCGGCGGCGACAGCGACAGCCATGGATCCAGGATTCGACGACGGCGGCCGTGGATCCACCGGATCCGGCGACGGTGGCTGCAGCGACGACCATGGATCCGCCGAGTTCGACGACGACGACCGTGGATCCACCAGATCCGGCGACGGTGGCAGTGAATCTGGAGGATCCACGACGAGCTGCCTCATCCTGCTCCCTCCCACCTCGCGCTCCTTTCGTGTTCCTCTTCCTTCTCCTTCCCCCTCCTCCTCACGGCTGTTTCGTCAAGGTAGGTGGGTGCATCAGGCCATGTTGCAAGACCATGTTGCACTTGCATGTTTCAAGTGTTTGAGATGTTTCATCTGAATGTTGCAATTTGTTTTCCATTGATGTGGCAAAAGTAGCTCGCAATGTTGCACATGTTGCAGTAGTTGTACACTTATGTTTCAAGTATTTTATCTAGATGTTTCAAATGTTTGTAAATGATTTTAGTTGTTTTAAAGTGTTTTAGATCTTCGTTTTCGAGTGTTTCAGCTATGTCAGTATGTATTGTAAATGTTTTTTTTTGATGTTTCAAAACTAAATCTGGTGTTACAGCTTGTGTTTCGGATGCATATTTCATATGTTTCATTTGCCTTCAGTTGTATATTGCAAGTGTTGTATTCGAATGTTTCAAATGTACTAGAACCTGTTGTTGCATTTTCTGACCTCGCCTTTTTTGTGTGTCTCTGGCTCTCCGCCTCATCCTCCTGACGCCGGCTGGGCATCCGCCATGCCCATCCGGCCATCCCCCTCTTTTTTGCGTAGCCTGAGTGGGCAATACGAACGGGTCCAGGTGGTGCGAGCCCCGCGTGGCGTATGGGGGTGGGCACCAGGTGCAGGCGCGCTGGCGCAGAAGTCGAGCGAGACCCAAGCGGTGCGGGGGAGGGGCCGAGGCGGGTGTGGAAGAAGCGGCTTCGGGGGGGGGGGGGGGAGGGGAGACCGAGGCGGGTGCGGAAGAAGCGACTTCGGCGGAAACACGTACGGGCCCGAGGTGCGTCCGGACGCCGGACGTCCGGGCGCTAGTGGTCCCCAAAGGAAAAACAATTTCATGAGTGAAGTTGTTTTGAAAAGAGATGTTTGGCAAAAAAAAAACAGCTCACAACAACTTCATAAAATTGTTATAAGCTATACCAAACAGGTCCTAAGGAACTTGGTTTTGTAACGACGATAACTAAAGTCCAGCCACTACTAATGAATTCAATGAAACCATGCAAGGAGGAATTTGAAAAAGACAGAGAACGGTAGGTAAGGGCATCCAGGGTTTTATACAATGACAATTACTTGATCCAATCACATGCGTGTTAGTTTATAGTGTTTCATCTACGTCCCATTTCCGAACCACTCATCCATCATTAGGCGTCCATTTGTTTGGTCATAAGGTCATACATTTTAATATATTTCTTTTCTCCCGTTACTGATCACTCTTTTTTTCTTACCATTTTTTGTTTGGGGCCTCCAAAAGTCCCTCCTATTTTTTTCTTACGAAAAACTCTTTCTATAATTATCATCAAAATACAAGTAGCTGCTCAAACTTCATGGAGGCATTTCGTAAAGCCGCAGGTCCTCTTCCTTACTCTTTTGTGAAGAGATTCTTCCTCAAAAGGTTTTCCCTTTTTTTGCCACCCATTTCTATTTCTCTCTCTTTATTAAATCAAATTTCTAGCCTATAAATTTGTCCCATATTAAATTGATTCATTCATAAGGGCAAGATCCATGGCTCCCTCTACTTTCTTCTTGGATCCCCCATGCATTATCTACGTCTGTGTATTTCCCACCTCCGTGCCCAAAATTATTAAAAAATTGTATAATGGTGACATCTAAATTCCTGCATCAACTTTATGTTCTAAATCTATTTATAATTGTATCTATTGGTGGTTAAAACCTTTTTCTTTACTTTAGACAAATCTTAATTAAACAACCTAAGGTACATTTGGATCGGAGTAGTGGTATAGTAGTATTTACCGGCCGTGACGAGGAACAGGTACTCCACACAACAGCGTTGACATCTCTTAAGCCTGCATTTATGCTAAATTGCATTGGAATGAAGGAAAAGCGTGCTGAAGTATTTAAGCTAGCTTTTGAAATCCGGAGACCCTACCAAGTGGTACGAACGTCTTGTTTATCCCATGGCCTACTGTACACAACATTGATGTGGCGATGCCTTTTAGAAAAACAACACGCAGGCTAGATAGCTAGAGCGGCTTTGTCCTATCTGTATCTGTTGACACATTTCCATCGCTCTAGGTAGGGTGTCAGCTAGCCCCTTGCAAAGGATTGATAGGAGGAGCCGTGTTATCTAAATTAAATACGGAGTACCATTTAAATACCCATCTTTATGTTAACGTTTGCATCAACAGGTTCCCCCCTAAATATGCGGCCGATAATGCTGCTGCGTTGGCTTATCCCTTGTTGTATGTATATGATGAACGATTATTTGTATCCTGATAATTGTCACCATCATTCTTATTAGTTTGCAGCACTGTTGCAGCATTAGTTTTGAAAAGCTAGCGCTGCTCTTATTCCAACTTTGTACTTTGTGTCAATACAACGACGACACGGGTATTCATGCCGAGCAAGACGCCTTGAAATATGCTGACATGAGTTAAAAAAAGAACATGGTCGGCTTGGTGGCACACTGTAAATTTGTGAATCATATATTCCTTGGTTAAGGATGAAAACATATCGGATATGAACGGATATCGCTCATATTGTATTTGTTTTCATATTCGGATTCGGATTCGAATACGAATAATATGAGAAATATCGGATAGAATACGATTAGATATCGACATCATAAATATGCCGATTTTAGTATTCGGATACGGATACGGTATCAGATGTTAATCTTCGGACTCGGATACGGACAGGTCTAAACTCCTATAAACGAATTCGGTCAAACGGACGGTCGAATAAATATTCGTACCGTTTTCATCCCTATCCTTGATGAATCATTATTGATGGTGCGCATCACTTCTAAACGGACTAGTACTGCACGCTCGTTTCTTTCCTCTTTTTTCATTTTGTTATTGACCATGCATGAAAACCACACGATCGCGATGATAATTAATGCCATGGTATGCATGACAAACGGAGTAGTACAACATAAATGATAGGTCGACGCATACAAAGTTGGTGGTTAGATTGTCAGCATTTGATGGTCGACTTTTAAGAGCAAGTATAATAATGGAATTATAGCTAAGCAAATACTGATGTGGAGAAAAGAGAAGAGGAATGAGAGAGGAGCTTGACTCTCATGCAAGCACCAAACTGGGAACAAAAGCTTAAGTAGGAGTGGATCCAAATAGTAAATATTGTGAGGAGGAATAGGAAAGAGAAAACTCTTATACTTAGGTAAGAGATAAGTTATTGTATAACTTAACTCTAATAGCTTGACTTATAGCTAAGCATTTGACTCTTATTATTGAAGTTGCTCTAAGTATTTTAGCAACGAGCGCGATAGCCGGTAGGCGCAATGCCGTCGTCGAATAGTAGATGTATCGAAGAGCAAACAGAGGCGGTTGTGCAGCAGCAGTGTTTGGATTCTCAGTGACGATGTATTTAATTACACACCAAATTTGATACGCATACTATACATAGTAATAGTATAATCTGTTCTATATCCTATCAATTACCTAACCTTGTTGCTAATGTAACAGAATGGTTTGGAGTCCCGGACCAGCAAATGTTATAAAACATTTGGTTTTGAAAAAAAAGAAGCAAAAACTAATACTGCCATTTATTGAAGGGATGAACTGATCATAGATCAGTTGGTGGTTGGGTTCCTTATAGTGAAATGTGTTTACTCAAGTTCAAGATCTCGATTTTGTACCAATGCTCATATTTAACGGTATCATATTTTTACACTACTACAGAGTCGACAATCACCGTCGGTTTTGTTTGGACCGGCAGTGATGCATCATTATTGTCGGTTCATGCTATGACAGACCCTCAATTATTGGGGACAGAGGATGAACCGGTAGTGAAACACCACATCACTGTCGGTTCGTGGCTGGAAGCGGCAGTGAAACGTGTACAGTATAAAATATCTCGATCTCCTCTCCCTCCTCTGCCTCAACAGTACAGAACAGTACGTGAGAAGCTCCCTCTCTCCATTGTTGCGGCTGGTGGATTTCTTGACCTCTATTGTTGGCTCCTCTTCACTCTTGGATGCTCACATCTTCTAGCTCTTGGTTAGTAACAAGCATATTTCAATAGAATTGTAGGTTTACATTGCTTTTGTGTGTAAATTCATAGTTTAGAGCTATACTTCATTTCATGATCAAGAAGAGAGTTGTTGCAATTTGTGTCTATTTTTTCCTAGCTTTTAGATCCAAAATTACTTGGAAAAATTGTAGCTCTTTGTTTTTATTAGGTAGTTATTGTCCAATCATTGAGTAGCTAGGTTCGAAAGATTTGTCTCGAAAATTATGTATAAAATTTGTAATTAGTTATATTTTTTACTTACATTTAATACTCCATGCATGCATTTAAAGATTTGATGGGATGTGGAATATTGTCGGTGTTTTTAATTCAACAATAAATGATTTTTTCTAGTGTGGAATATAAATGGTAACCAAGCATTTTTTTTAATTCAACAATATACTTTTGCATTAACCAAATACTAATGGTTAGTTACATTTATATTGTTGGTGTTTTGGAATTTGGAAGGGAATTAAACAAGTGCCTACATTGTTGTTCAAAAGAGTATGCAATTAACGTTGTTTACGATGAAGCCTTCATTGTTATCTATTTGTTGTCTCACTTTTTATAGCGCGAACAAATTCAAATTATATGTAAGAATACATTATATATGCTTATGTGCTTCAAATAATATTATTCAAAAATGCTCCTATTGAAAAACCCTAAACCCTAAATATCCGCGACAGATCATACATTATGTTTATGTGCTTCATCTATTAATATTGTTCAGAAAGGCTGTTATTAATATGTTCTTATGTTTCCTCTACTCTGCCCATTTTATCTGTGCAGACATGGCTCGAGGGTGGATGTACGATCTGTCATGTACATACCCACGGTACTTGACGGGCATCGACGATTTCATCAAGCGAGCTAGAGCCAATGCTGGGGACTCACATCTTGTATTCTGTCTATGCAAATACTGCAAGAATACAAGAAAATGGGGTGGCGTGGAGCATATACGTTTGCACTTGATCACAAGGGGGTTCATGAGAAACTACATGATTTGTACTTTGCATGAGGAGGTTGGTCAAAATATTGCACAAGAAAGCAATGATGATGTGCACATGCCTAGTATATCCCTGAATGCATTATTGCATGTTCATGATTACAGAGAACATGTGCCTACTAATGATGATGTGTTTATGAATACATTAGCTGACGACACAGAGGAAAATGATGGCATTTCACAACTTCTACATGATGTGCATGGGGGATTCCTTAGTGCTTCACAGTTGAAAAAACTGAAGATCATGAGAAAGGATGCAAAAACACCATTGTATCTGACATGTACAATAAGCAAACTGGAAGCCAACATCATGCTATTGGAGTTCAAATCAACGAATGAGTTAAGTGATAAAGGCTTCGATAACTTGTTAGGTATACTACATAAACTATTCCCGAAGGGTACCGAGTTAGCAGAAAAGACTTACCTGGCGAAGCAAATGATTTGCCCAATTGGCCTCGAGGTTGAGAAAATCCACGTGTGTTTCAACAACTGCATATTGTACCGTGGAGAGAAATACAAAGACTTGGATGCATGTCCCAAGTGTAAAACTCCCCGATACAAGCAAGGGCCATCAAATGATGGAAGCAAGACCAGAGGAGGGCCCGTAAAGTCTGTGTGGTATTTTCCTATAGCTCCACGAGTGCATAGGTTGTTTGCAAATGCAAAGTCAGCTAAGCTGTTGCGTTGGCACGACGAAGAGCGAAAGAAAGATTCAATGTTGAGGCACCCCGCCGATGGGTCGGACTAGAGGACTATCAACACTATGTTCTATAAGAACATCGGTGGAGAGGTAAGACATCTGTGGTTAGCTTTGAGCACAGATGGGATGAATCTGTTTGACTAGGTTAGAACCAATCATAGCACTTGGCCAGTGACGCTATGTATATACAACCTTCCACCCTGGCTTCATATGAAACGGTCATACATCCAGATGCCATTACTAATCCAAGGACCAAAACAACCTGGTAATGATATTGATGTGCTTCTACAACCAGTGATCGATGAACTACTTGAAAGGATTGTGATGCCTAAGAAGGGGGGTGAATTAGGTCACTTAAAAACTACTCTCTAAACTATGACCTCTTTTTCTAACCTTAGCAAAACCTATGCAAAAGGTAAACTATTTAGTAGTGCAACTATGGTTTTGCTAAGTGTTGCTATCTCCACCGCAAAAAGAGTTATGCAACATAGTTTCCAAACCTACCAATTAGCCTATCAACTAAGCTAGGAAAGGTAAAGAACACAAGGTAAACAAAGTAAGTGCGGAAGGTAAAGAGCAAGGTAGAGATGCAAACTCCCGTCGACGACGCCGATATTTTTATCGAGGTATCGAGAAGCGCGCAAGCTTCCCCCTAGTCCTCGTTGGAGCCCCTCGCGAGGAATCCCGCGCAAGGGCCAAGCTCTCAGTCGGGTAACTCCATGGATAGCCTCGGGCTCTCCCCACGTGCAAGTGGGTCTCCGATGTGCCTTCCGGCAAGCCTCTCCCGGATGCTCTCCGCCATCTTCACTATCAAGCTTTCGGTCGAAACGCCGCGGACCTTGTTCCCTTTGGTACACCGGTGGCGGCCACACCACAAACGCGGTTGGTGTGATCGCGCAAGATTACAAGCCCCACCGAGTACAATCTTGGTGCGCGCAAGCACCCTTTGATGAAGAGGTTTACAAACCCCACTAACACTAGGCTTACACCTAGAGCAATCTCATATGAGTGGTCTAACTAACCTAAGCACTTCGCAAAGCACTTATGCTAATCACCAAGTATATCTCTAAGCACTATGCATATGGAGAGCGCTAGAATTATGTATCAATACCTTGGAATGTTTACTCAAGTCTCCTTATACCCATTTGGCCGACCAAGGGTCATATATATAGGCCCCAAGCCAAATGGAGCCATTGGAACCTTGATTTTGCTCCTCTACATAGCTCCGGACGCAGGGAGCATAGGGTCCGGACCAATGCATGTGCGTCTGGACCTTCCAACGGTCTTCTGTGTGCTGCGGCTGACTGGTGGGTCCGGATGCTGCCTATGGTCCAGAGTCCACAATCCGGACAACGTCCGAGCCTCCGCGCGCTTCTGGAACCTTTCTGCATAGAGTCCGGACACCACTATTGGTCCAGACCCCATGCTCCGGACAGCGTCCGGAGTCCTTCGAGCTCTCGGGTTCTTTTCTGTGTGTGTCCGGACGCAAGCACCAATGGTCTGGACACACACTATTCATAGTGTCCGGACTCACTAAATTTCGCAGACAAAACCCTAGGTGTCCGGACGCATACGCAATGGTCTGGACCCCAGATCTCTTAGCGTCCGGAGCCCTTTTTCTTCAGTGATTTCGTCCGGGCTGATTTCCAAAAGTCCGGACGTGAGGCGACGAGCGTCCGGAAGACTTTGCATCTTCACGGTCTTGCTTCCGAGTAGGTTCCATCCTCCATGCTTGAACTATGCTTGATCTATATGCTTCAAATGTCTTTCTTGTGGTGTTGTCTAAGTCCAAAGCATGGTTGCACCCTATTGGACTACAAAATAAACACTTGCAAATACGTTAGTCTAATTTGGTTATCTTGATCATCAAACACCAAAATCCAAACTATATGGGACATGGGGACCATGTTCCTTACAATCTCCCCCTTTTTGGTGCTTGATGACAACACGACTGTTAACTGTCCTTAAGTACCAAAATCAACGATCAACTAGACAAGGAAAAAGATCTATATGAAACCAATACTTAGAAATATGGTTTATACTCATAAAATTCCACGAGTTTTGGTGAATGTCTATTTCTACATGAGGATATCAGGAAATATGGAGGAAAGGCCCACATGTCATGATTACATAGAGATAAACATCATTCGTACAAACAAGAATACTCTAGAAGAGTCAAGAAGGCACGGGAAGGAACCAGAGGCCGAGCGGGCCCAGGGGCAGGGCGCCCGCCCTACCCCTTGGGGCGGCCGCCCTAGGGAAAGGCCCATTAGGGTCTGCCTTGTGGGACCACCTCTCCACCGCCTTTGAGGTTGCATCTAAGCCCTCCATTAAGGTCAGTTTGATCCGACGGTCGACGTTCATTTGAGGAGGCTATATAAGGAAGGCCCCCTGACCCTGAGGAGAAGAGCCTCTCTGACCTAATTCATCATTCATCATCCATCTCAAGAGGAGAAGCCCCTGATCAAGCCCTAGAGCCACCACATCAACTAGATCTCTAGTTTAGCATAGATATATAGGATTAGAACTAGAAGGAGTCAATCTTCGATTGGTTTCCAGATCTGTCAAGAGGATTATTGGTAATTCTCTCTCTAGTTCTTCCTTGTTCATCATTTGTTCTTCAATATTATGAGAATATGACTTTGCTCTACTTTATTATATTGTTTATGGCTTTACTCTATTTGATTATGTTCTTAGTTATATTGTTCTTAGTCTATTATGATTATATACTTGGCTTAGTTAGATTTGAATCATATCCATGCTTAGGATCGTATAGCGTTTATCCATTAGCGTTGTGGGCAAATGGTAGATATTGTGTAGGCATGGTGCCTAGACCGTATTTATCTGCGATTGTACCCTACATTCCGGATCGTGAGGCAGATCGCGGGAGTGATAATCCTGTTGAGTCCTTTGTAGTCCCCTCCTCCCGTTTGTAGGGCAGGCAGAGCAGATCTATTACGGGGAAGTGATTGCTATGTTCTTCACTTCCTTAGTGATACTCACTAGACATGAATATCTCTTTTCTTGCCATGATTGCCAAGTGTAATTGCACTAATCATAGTATGCTAGACTGTATAGTTAAGAATGACTTAGGAAATATCTTTGTAGTTCGTCCTAATTCCATGCTAATGACTTGCTAGAATATCTGTTGAGGTGCTTATCATATTATCTTATGTGGCTACATATATGTTGATCAGTATTTATCTTTTGTCACTATTCATTCATTATCTATATCTTATGTGACACTTATCTTGTACTGAGTGAGATAGATGAAAACTCTCCATTACACATGCAGTGATACTCATTAATCATCTTTATCCATTCCTCATTTATTCCCTTAGTTTCTCTTCCTAGTGGTAAAAATATAAATAACGATACCTGGAATACTCCTGGTTAAAATGCTACATCGGTATAATCTGTGCGCTTGCAGAAACATATTTATATTTACTTAGAGCAATTGCATATTTCAATTCCACACCTCTCTGGCATGCTGGGGATGACAACCTAGCTTAAGTGTCATAAGAAGTGTCAACAAGCATTTTTGGCGCCGTTGTCGGGGAAGGTTGATTAGCTATCAAAAGGAATATCTTTTTGTGCTCTTGAAAGTGCAATCAAGCCTTGAGTTTTGGTGACATGACAACGCAATAATGAGACTTTGTGAGTGTGACAAGCATGTTAAACTTAAGGAGGTTGATGAACAGGTTGGCGAACCCCTCTAATTACAAAAGTGCATGGCAACAAGCTCAAGGCATTTAAATTCTTTTATACTTTGAATTTGAGTTAGGTATGTCGTACTATAAAGAGGGATTCAACACGCATGCCAACAAGTGAACCAAATGCATATCTTTACAAATACATCACACCTCCACAAGCATAGTGGGCAAATCAGCCAGCTACTTGAAGATCACATCCTTGTTGTTCTGCCCAGGCCGGCACTGCCGTGACTCATTCAGCCAGAGGACAGTGAGGAGGTATTTCATACCCCCTCACTCACCCCCAACGTCTAGTTCTGCCATTCTCACTCTCACTTTTCGCAAGAATAGAAAGAGAAGCTCCTCTCTTGCTCTCCCTTCTCCCTTGGTGCTCAAACAATCTCCTCCTTTGATCTCCAATCATTCTTTGAGAGATTGAGCCTCCAAGCTTTGAGAAGAAGCTTCTCCCTTGGATCTTCACTCCTACAAGCATTTGGTTTGCGTGGTGGCCGACGGTTTGAGTTCTTTACTCTTGGAGCTTTGCTCCTAGCTGGCTAGAGGTTGCCCTTGAGCTTGCCTCCTTCGTGTGGCAGCCTAGGGAAGTTTGTATCACCCATCTATTTGCTAATACACTTCTCTCATCTTTAGGGCTCATTCGCTTGACTTGATACCGAGGAAAGAGCTAGCCTTTGTGGTGAGCTTGAGCCTTGTGTGGCGCACCTCAACAACGTGGACGTAGGCAAGCCTTGGTGGCGAGCTGAACCACGGGTCAAATCTTGTGTCACCGTGTGCTTGTTACTTTACTTTTATATATCTTGTGTGCAAGGTGATTTCTAGGGTTTGGACCCGATCTACTCGGTGGGTGCGTTGCTACCATCTTCAGGTGGTACTAGAGGTTCTCTACACCTTTAGGAAGGTTTCTATTCAAGCACAATTTCCATATTCAGTTTACATTTTGAATTGTGCATTGATCTATTCTGGTGACCAGCACTGCTACCCTTAGTCCAGCAGTGCCGGCCACCCCGGCAGTGCCGGCCTCACTGCTGACATAAAGTTGCAGTTTGTTTTTATACATGCCTATTCACCCCCCCTCTAGGCTAATCAGGTCCTTACAACTCTTTACATGTGAGAGCAATTGCTTTGCTTGATGAAGATGCTTCTTCTTGACCCATCTTGCGTGACATCTCAAATGCCACAAGCTTGCCAATGAGGATGGCCGGGGTCATTTTGCTTACTTCCTCCAAGTTGTGAAGGACGGTGATGATGGATCCATATTTGTCATGTGGTAACACCGAGATGATTTTCCTCACAATGTCCGCATCTTCTAGCTTTGTCAAACCTATGGAATTGAGCTCATTGACAATTAGATTTAAACGAGAATACATGTCCTTAACAAGCCCATTTTCATTCATTTTAAAGGAATCATAGATTGACTTAGTTAGACAATGTTTTAGCTCATGGACATTGCTTGTGCCGTCATGGAGCTCATGTAACTTTAGCCAAATTTCATGGGATGTTTGTAAAGTAAAAACTTGATTGAAAACATTCACACTAAAATATTCATACAAGCAATTTTTTGCTCTAGCATTGAAATGAATTTCCTTTTCATCACTCGCGGTAGGTTTTTTGGGATTTCTTAGGGTTTCATCCCGTCACGAGTGACTCTCCAAACACAAAGATCAACCGCTTCTAGGTAGAAAGCCATTCTAGCACTATAGTAGGGAAAGTTTGTGTCATCAAAGTGCGGGGGCCTAGAGGTTTCCATCCTTCCCTCTCGTAGAGACATCGAATCGAAGGCGGTGAAGCCTAAAGTCCAAAGATGAGCCAACCGTCTCTGATACCAATTGAAAGGACCGTGATGCCTAAGAGGGGGGGTGAATTAGGTCACTTAAAAACTACTCTCTAAACTATGGCCTCTTTTCTAACCTTAGCGACCTATGAAAAAGGTAAACTATTTAGTAGTGCAACTATGGTTTTGCTAAGTGTTGCTATCTCTACCGCAAAAAGAGTTATGTAACCTAGTTTCCAAACCTACCAACTAGCCTATCAGCTAAGCTAGGAAAGGTAAAGAACACAAGGTAAACAAAGTAAGTGCGGAAGGTAAAGAGCAAGGTAGAGATGCAAACTCCCATCGATGACGCCGGTATTTTTACCGAGGTATCAAGAAGCGCGCAAGCTTCCCCTAGTCCTCATTGGAGCCCCTCGCGAGGAATCCCGCGCAAGGGCCAACCTCCCGGTCGGGTAACTCCGTGGATAGCCTCGGGCTCTCCCCATGCGCAAGTGGGTCTCCGAAGTGCTTTTCGGCAAGCCTCTCCCGGATTATCTCCACCGTCTTCACTATCAAGCTTCCGGCCGAAACGCCGCGGGCCTTGTTCCCTTCGGTATACCGATGGTGGCCACATGACAAACACGGTTGGTGTGATCGCGCAAGATTACAAGCCCCACCGATTACAAGCTTGGTGCGCGCAAGCACCCTTTGATCAAGAGGTTTACAAACCTCACTAACACTAGGCTTACACCTTGAGCAAGCGCATATGAGTGGTCTAACTAACCTGAGCACTTCGCAAAGCACTTATGCTAATCACCAAGTATATCTCTAAGCACTATGCATATGGAGAGCGCTAGAATTTTGTATCAACACCTTGGAATGTTTCCTCAAGTCTCCTTATACCCATTTGGCCAACCATGGGTCATATATATAGGCCCCAAGCCAAATGGAGCCATTAGAACCTTGATCCTTCTCCTCTGCGTAGCTCCGGACGCAGGGAGCATAGGGTCCGGACCAATGCCTGTGCGTTCGAACCTTCCAACGATCTTCTGTGTGCTAGGGCTGACTGGTGGGTCCGGACGCTGCCTATGGTCCGGAGTCCACAGTCCGGACAGCATTCGGAGCCTCCGCGCGCTTCTGTAACCTTTCTGCACAGAGTTTGGACGCCACTGTTGGTCCGGACCCCATGCTCCGGACAGCATCCAGAGTCCTTCGAGCTCTCGGGTTCTTTTCTGTGTGCGTCCGGACGCAAGCACCAATGGTCAGGACACACACTATTCATAGTGTCCGGACATGCTGAATTTCGCAGACCGAACCCTAGGCGTCCGGACGCATACGCAATGGTCCGGACCCCAAATCTCTTAGCGTCTGGAGCCCTTTTTCTTCAGTGACTTCGTCCGGGATGATTTCCAAAAGACTTTGTATCTTCATGGTCTTGCTTCCGAGTAGGTTCCATCCTCCATGCTTGAACTATGCTTGATCTATATCCTTCAAATGTCTTTCTTGCGGTGTTGCCTAAGTCCAAAGCATGGTTGCATCCTATTGGACTACAAAATAAACACTTGCAAATACGTTAATCTAATTTGGTTATGTTGATCATCAAACACCAAAAATCCAAACTATATGGGACATGGGGACCATGTTCCTTACACTATTACAGATGTGGGAGACGGGTTTGAAGGATGTTTGGGATGAGTACAAAAAAGAACATGTCACGGTAAAGGATGTACTTATCGCTGCAATCACTGACCTGCCAGGGCGAGGTTGCTTGTTTGGAGAGAAGACAAAAGGATACACTGGGTGTGTTGAGTGCTTGGACAGGACTGATGCTACAGATCTACCAGAAAACAAGAAGATGGTCTACATGGGACACCGTAGGTTCCTACGCCGGGATCACCCTTACTGCAGGAATAGAAAAGATTTTAATGGGACTACTGAGAAACGTGGACCTCCAAAGTATCGAGATGGGAAACAGATGCTTCAACAATTAAGCAAAATCACAGATGTTGTCCTTGGGAAGGGGGAAGGGACAGTACCAGCGCCAACCGATAGTATCTGGAAGAAAAAATCAATCTTCTAGAAATTACTTTATTGGCAACTTTTGAGTGTACGTCACTGTCTTGATCCAATGCACATAACTAAAAACGTTGCGGTAACACACTTAACACGTTGATGAACACCAGGGGAACAAGCAAGGATTCTCTCGCGACACACTTGGACATGCAACACCTAGGCCTCGGGAAGGAGTTGCACCCAATAACTCTTGAGGATGGCCACTTGAAACTTCTGGTGGCATCATGGACACTGAAAAAGGAGGAAAAAGAAATGCTTATTTCTTTCTTCAATGATCTCAAAGTACCGAGTGGCTACTATGGGAACCCGAAGAGGCTAGTTAACATGAGAGAACTTAAGTTTAACTATGGTTCTATGAAGGCCCATGACTGTCATGTCATTATGACTCAGCTGCTCCCACTACGTCAAAACAAATTTTTGGTGTCGGTCAAAATTAGTTTTTCGCAGTGGGCAATGGCGTCCGCTGCGATGACAAGGCTACGGTAAATGGAGCGTTTACCGTGGCGGTCACTGGTGTCCGCTGCGAAAAACCCATTAACTGCAGCGGGCAACATAAGACGTCCGCTGCGGTTAATGCTATTTACCGCAGTGGGCACCCTACAATGCCCGCTGCGGTTAATCATTAAAAAAAAGAAAACCCTAGAAGCCACCGCTGGTCGTTGCGCCACGGCGACCCCGCACCCCGCGCCGCCGCCTCGTGCTCGCGCCGCCATCTCGTGCTGCCTTGCGCTGCCGCCATGGGGAGGGGAAGCGCTGCCGCCGTCCCGCGAGCCGCGCGCCCTGCCGAGCGCGCGAGCCCGCACCGCCGCCTTGCGCTCGCGCCACCGCTCGCAGCCGAGCGCTTGCGCGCGCGAGCCCGCGTCGCCGCCTCGCGCTGTCTTGCGCCGCCGCCATGGGGAGGGGAAGCGCTGCCGTCGTCCGCGGGGCAGGGGAGGGGAGCACCGCCGTCCACGGCTAGGGGAGAGCCGGCGTCGGAGAGGAAAGGGCAGGAGAGGAGAGCAGGAGGGCAGGAGAGCGGCGGCGGAGAGGGAGGGGGACATAGAGAGGGAGGGAGTGTGTAACCCTAGGTCTCGTATATATACGAAGACAGCTAGCGGGCCTATCTTGGGCCTAGTGGGCCTCGGCCTTTTACCATGACGGGCCTTATAGGATGTCCGCTGTGGTAAATCAATTTACAGTAGTGGGCTTCTTAGGACGTCCGCCATGGTAAATAGCGTATTTTCTGTGACGGTCATATTAAAAAGCCCGCTGCGGTAAATCTATTTACCGTGGCGGACAAAAGTGCCTGTCACGGTAAATAAAAAATGTCTACTACGATAAATCATGGGATTTACCTCAGCGGGCAACAATTAGTGTCCGTCACGGAGGCCTTTTTGGCAACGCTGCGCAAAATCGTTTTTGATGTAGTGTCCCAGTTGCCCTGCGAGGTATCCTCCCTGACAAGGTCCGTGCTCCAATCATAAAGTTGTGTCTGTTCTTCAACGCGATCTCTAAAAAGGTCATTGAAGGGGGCAAGCTAGACCACCTGAAGCAGGAGATAGCCGAGATTCTATGCAGGCTTGAGATGCATTTCCCACCGACTTACTTTGACATTTCAGTGCATCTACTTGTTCATCTTGTGGATCAAATAAAAGCCCTTGGCCCAATGTACCTACACCAGATGTTTCCTTTTGAGAGGCTGATGAAAGTTTTCAGGCGGTATGTTAGGAATAAATTCAGACCAGAAGGGAGCATTGTAGAAGGATGGTCAATAGAGGAGGCTATTGAGTTCTCCAAATATTATCTGGACATCAAGCGAGTCGAAGTTCCAATATCTCATCACGATAGAAGACTAGGGGGCAAAGGAACAATAGGTGAGAAAGCTGTCAAAATAGACAAAGTGGTCTCCTTCAGACAAGCACACTTCGCTGTTCTCTGGCATGCCGACGGTATGATAGCATACATTGATGAGCACAAACAGTTACTGCAAAATAAGCACATCAGTAGGTCATAGGCTTGGCTTGAGAAAAAACACAAGGAGAAATTCGGTGACTGGTTTCGACGCCAAAGGCTAGGAATGGTGATGAGATGTCAGCCAGATCTCTTAGCCCCCGGACCTTCGACTACGCTAATGATGTACCAAGGATATCAAATAAATTGTTTTACATTTTACACAAAAAAACAGGACGGAAAGACCACCAACCAAAATAGTGGTGTTCGTTTCGACGCCCACGATGAGTACGACACGGTGGAGGCAACATACTATGGTTTCATAGATGCGCTATGGGACCTAGACTATGGATATCAGTTGAAAGTTGCTCTTTTCTATTGTCTATGGGTCTGGTTGAATGAAATCAACACTGACAAGGATGGGTTCACTACCGTTGATCTATCCAAGACCGCATACAGATATGACCCTTTCGTCCTTGCAAATGATGTTTTGCAAATCTTCTATGCAAAGGATAACAATACAAATGGAAGACTACATGTAGTATTTCAAGGCAAAAGGAAGATTGTCGGTGTCGACGGAGTGACAGACGAAGAGTACAAAGGTTATCAAGAAATGGCTCCATTTGGGGCGGACGTTACCCTACATGTCCTTGAAGAGGGTGACGAACCTACTTACCTCCGGAGTGATCACGATGAGGCCATCATCGTGCCTGCACTGTGATTCCGTGAATAGTTACAGTATCATAAACTATGTAATCGAATTTGAGATCATATGGAGTTGTAGAGATTGATGAGTTGTACCACGTTGTTGATTGATGTATGCCATGTCAAAAGGGAATTCAAAAACTATAAAGAATTAGACCTTGAGTGTATAAGAAATAATGTAGAGATTCTCAAAACTAGCAAAAGCTGTTTTGGAAGATTTTCAACTTCTATTCAAAATTTTGGAGTAATTACAAATGGGGTTATTGAATTTTAAACCTTTATTCAAATTCAAAATGGAATTCAAAAACTATAAATAATTAGACCTTGAGTGCATAAGCAATAATGTAGAGCTCGTCAAAACTAGCAAAAGCTATTTTGGAAGATTTTCAACTTCTATTCAATTTTTTGGAGTAATTACAAAGGGGTAGTTGAATTTTAAACCCTTATTCAAATTCAAAATGGAATTCAAAAACTATAAATAATTAGACCTTGAGTGTATAAGCAATAATGTAGAGCTCCTCAAAACTAGCAAAAGCTATTTTGGAAGATTTTCAACTTCTATTCAAATTTTTGGAGTAATTACAAAGGGGGTAATTGAATTTTAAACTCTTATTCAAATTCAAAATGGAATTCAAAAACTATAAAGAATTTGAATATGCTCCTTCAGCAAAAGTTGTAGAGAATGAAAAATTATGCAACTTCTATGTTTGGAAT
Source organism: Microstegium vimineum (assembly GCA_022036555.1). Lineage (NCBI taxonomy): Eukaryota > Viridiplantae > Streptophyta > Magnoliopsida > Poales > Poaceae > Microstegium > Microstegium vimineum. Next base: position 6,819,774 of record CM039124.1, on the reverse strand, counting down.
TTTTCAAGTTATAATAAAAAATCAGGAGTAATTTGAATTCTAAAGCAAGGGCAAATTTTAAAAAATTCACATATCAGTGCCGGTTACTAAGGAACCGGCAGTGATGTCCCCTATTGAAAGACCTTGTTTGGTTTTGAGTAATTGATGAAACCTATGGACTAACCCTTGAACTAAGTGTATGATCAAGATAGGGTGGTTCACCTTGAGACATGAAGCTAGATGAAAGATCATGATGGATCAAGTGCTTCATGACTAAGGAAAAGAAGAAAGAGAAAAACAAAAATAGGCTCAAGGCAAAGGTATATCCATAGGGTCATTTTTGGTTTAGTGATCAAGACACTATAGAGAGTGTGATCACCTTTAGGATAGATAGCCGTACTATCAAGAAGGGAAAACTCATGTCGATTACGGTTATCATGTGCCACTAGGTCATTTGCATTGCATATCTAAAATGAACCTAAGTGACACGAACAAAACTAAATCCAAGAAGATATGTTGTAAAAGGCTAACATAGGGCAACAATGTTTGGAAGACATGGTGTTAGCACATGAAAACTTGGAGAAGAAGAAGCAATTCATTTGGACAAGGCAAAGGGATCCGGACGCAGGGCAAAGGCTGATCGGACAAATGGACATGCGGCCGGTGGCATACCCTAGCTCTCAACGCTTCTGGACAAGAGGTCCAGACGCAGATCAGCGTCCGGACGCTGACTCCGGTCGTGAGTCCGGAGTCCTACGCTCACTAGACTTCTCTGAGCAGAGGGTCCCGACGCAAAGCATGGTCTGACCGAGGACACCGGACACGTGTCCGGGCAGTTGCGCTCTCTGGACTCTCTCTGGGTGAGGATCCGGACATAGAAAAAGTGGGTCCGGACACCACTGTTGCACGCGTCCGGATGCCGCACGTCAGCAACACGAAGGGCGCCAACGGCCAAATTCAAATGGAGGAGGGTCCGGATGCAAACGCGATGGTCCGGACCCCCCTATGAAACAACGTCCGGAGCTATGCAGGAAAGCAAGGATGAAGGGGAAAACGGCTAGTCTTTTGTGGAAGGCTATAAATATGTTTTGGCCGGCTCAAGGAGCACACTCTTGCACCTCCCATTCATTTGACATACTTGTGCTTGCTTGAGATAGCCCCCAACTCACTCTCTTCACTCTTGTTGCATATTTGTGAGAGTTTGAGTGATCCAAGTGCATTGATCATTGCATTGCATCTTAGTGGCACTTGGTCATCGTCATCGCCGCGTGGTTTCTTGTTATTCTTGGTGTTTGCCAACACCTAGATGGCTTGGCATTGTGGAGAAGCTTCGGCGCAATTGGTGATTGTTTGCGGCCACTTCGGTGATTGTGAGAGGGCTTGTACCCACCTCGCGGAGAGCCAAAGGGTAACTCTAGTGGATTTCTCGTGTCATTGAGTTACTCTCATTTGAGTGGATTCTTGTGGCGCCCAAGTTAGTGGGCTAGCTTTGTATTGCCTTTAGCCACTGAATCACCATTTGAGTAGTCGACACAACGGGACTAGCTTGGTGGCAACCAAGTGAACCTCGGGAGAAAAATCGATTGTCATCTTGTCTCCGGCTATCTTTGGTATCATTGTGTTGTTTCTATTGGCTCATCTACAATTGTATCAATCCTCCTCTCTGTTTTCCTTAACCAGGCATTAGCGTAATAGTGCAATCTAGTCGCTATGTTGTCACTTAGTACTAAATTCATGATCTTTGCATGTCTCCAAATGTTATCTACCTTTGCTTAGTGATTGTAATTTTATTGGCTTTCACCCCTCTAGCCATCTAGACTTTCATCGTCTCATTATTATGGTCTTTACTGTCTAAGTTAGCGTCATTGCATCTTAGAGTAGGCTTGTGTTCTTACTAGCTTGTTGCTAAGTGTCTTTTGGTTCTCAGTGCTTTTTAATGATTGATAAGCACCATGGGGCTAACTGAGAATTGCATTGGATAGTTGTGGCTTTGCCAAACCGCCAAGATCCAGTAGCTTAGAGGCGAACAAATGCTTCCGCTTAAGTGTTATCTAACCTTTTGCTCTAGTGATTTGTAGAATTTTATTAGGCTATTCACCCCCCCCTCTAGCCATCTAGGACCTTTCAAGTGGTATCAGAGCCGTGGTCACCATATTATCAAGGCTTAACAACCTTTGGTGTTAAGAGATGGCTCAAATATCATTCAACCATGTGGGAATGCAAACCACCAATGTTTGATGGCACTTCCTTTGATTATTGGAAGAGAAAATGAAGATGCATCTAGGCTCAATACATGAGAAGGTGTGGAGTGTGACCGAACATGACTTTGTCATTCTTGATGAAGCCGCTCCCACACCAAAAGAGCAAGAGAACCGGCAATGCAACACAATGGCTCTCAATGTGATCTACAATGGCATTGACTCAAAAGTGTTTGAGCAAATCAAAGATCTTGAGAAGCAAGTGAAGTGTGGAAGAGACTAGAAGATACTTATGAAGGCACTTCAACGGTAAAGAATGCCAAGCTTTACATGCTTAAGGACAAGCTATCTCACTTCAAGATGAAGGATGATGAGTCCATCCCGGAGATGTTCCATAGGCTCCAAGTGATCATCAATGATCTCAAGAGCTTGGGTGAGAAGGTCAAGGATGAAGACTTCTCAAACCGGTTTCTTGGTTGTTTGCCAAGAAATACAAAACTTTGAGGCAAATAATTAGGAGAGATGGTTTGGACAAGATCACTCCAATGAGTACTTGGTGAGATCATGACCAAAGAGCAATACAATGAGGAAAGCGAAGAAGAAGAGGTCAAGGAAGAAAGAAAGAAAAGAAGAGCTTAGCATTCAAGGCTTCTTCATCCAAGAGCAAGGGCAAAGCAAAGAAGCAAGAGTCAAGTGATGATGAAGAAGCTGATGTAATGATGATGATATGATGAGATGATGATGACCCTCTTCGTGCGCAAGTTTGGCAAGTTCATGAATAAGAAGGGCTATGGTGCTAGAAGAGAAGAGACAACTTCAAGGGCAAAGAATATGAGAAGAGATGTTACAAGTGCAAGAGCACCGGTCACATGATTGCGGATTGTCCCGATCATAGTGATGATGAGAAGAAGAAGAGCAAGCATGACAAAAGGATAAAAAGCTATCCTTCACTAAGAAGAAGAAGGGTGAATCCTATGTGGTGACTTGGGATGATAGTGTCTCTTCCGATGATGACTCTAGTGATGATGAGAGGAAGAAACTCCAAGAAAAAGTTATGGCAAACATTCTATCAACAACAAGTCATTCACCTCCATCATGCTTTATGGCTAAGCCAACCAAGGTACATTCTCATAATGAAGTGTTTGTGATGATGATAGTAGTGATATGAGAGGAGTACTCCAAGGAGGAACTAGTTGAATATGATGGAAGCAAACTTATGAGTGCTTTGAGAAGAAGAGAAAGGAGTGCAAAGAATTTAACAAGAAGCTTAATGCTCTTGAACAATCCTTTGATGAGCTCAATGGCTCTCATGAGAGGCTAATGGAAGCCCATGAGAAGCTTGAGAGGACTCACTACAAGCTTGAAAAGGCTCACTCCTCTCTCCTTGATCAAAGCAAGGATAAGGTTGTTGCATCATGCAATGTTGGAGTAACTTGTGATATTCTAGATGAATATTTTTCACTCCTATCATTGTTGCACCAACCAAACACGTAGCACCTCCACTTGCACATCTACTAGTGATAGCTCAAAGGATGATGCTACACTAGTGATTGAAAATGAAAAATTGAAAAATGATGTTAATGAACTCACTCATGCTTTGGGTAAGGCATATGGTGGAGATTCCGCTTGCTAAAGTGCTTGGGTAGCAAAAATTCTCTCATTACAAAGAGGGTTTGGGCTATAGCCCCAAGAAGGGCAAGTCGGCCTTTGTCACTCCTAAGCCTAGCTTTGTGAGGAGCAATGGCCGGTTTTGCACAAAATGCAAGCAAGTAGGGCATGTAGATCAATATTACAAACTTAACATGAGCCAAACCAAGTTTGCTAAAGCTACCTCTATGCACATTGATTCATGTTATATGCTTACCAAAAGTTGCTAAAGGTATCATGGCTAAGTATGTTGGCACATCCATAGTTAGCCCAAAGAAGAAGGCTATTTGGGTACCAAAATACTTGGTCACTAACTTTGGAGGACCCAAACAAGTATGGGTACCTAAAAGAAACTAATTTGTTTTGTAGGTCAATTACAAAGCCGGAGAAAGCATTGAGAGCTTGATAGTGGGTGCACTCAACACATGACCGGGAATTCTAGAATGTTCAAATCAATCAACTCCAACACAATGATGGCATTGATAGTATTACATTTGGTGATAATGGCAAGGGCAAGGTCAAGGGTCTTGGTAAGATTGCAATATCCAATGACTTGAGCATATCAAATGTCTTACTAGTTGAGAGATTGAACTTCAATTTGCTATCAGTAGCTCAATTGTGTGATCTTGGATTCAAATGCATATTTGGAATAGATGATGTAGAGATCATTAGTGTAGATGGTTTAAACTTGATCTTCAAAGGCTTTAGATATAAGAACCTCTACCTAGTTGATTTCAATGCTAGTGAAGCTCAATTGTCAACTTGCTTGCTCACCAAATCAAGTATGGGTTGGTTATGGCATAGAAGGCTTGGTCATGTTGGGATGAAGCAATTGAATAGATTGATCAAGCATGACTTAGTAAGAGACTTGAAAGATGTTGTGTTTGAGAAGGACAAACTTTATAGCTCTTGTCAAGCCAGCAAACAAGTTGGTAACACCCATCCAAAGAATGGCATGATGAGCACTAGTAAAGCATTTGAGTTGTTGCACATGGATCTATTTGGACCAACAACATACACTAGTATTGGAGGCAACAAATATGGCTTTATGATAGTGGATGATCTTACAAGATATACTTGGGTATTCTTTCTCAATGACAAAAGTGATACATTTGCCACATTCAAGTCTTTTGTCAAGAGATGTCACAATGAGTTTGAAACAACCATCAATAAAGTGAGAAGTGACAATGGAAGTGAATTCAAGAATACAAGAGTTGAAGAGCTATGTGATGAGCTTGGGATCAAGCATTAACTCTCGGCCAAGTACACTCCACAATCAAATGGCCTTGTTGAGAGGAAGAATAGAACATTGATTGATATGGCAAGATCTATGCTTAGTGAGTACAATGTGAGTCAATCCTTTTGGGCCGAAGCTATCAACACCGCTTGCTACTCTAGCAATCGGTTGTATTGTCATCCATTGATGGAGAAGACTCCATATGAGCTATTAAATGGAAGAAAGCCCAACATTGCATACTTTAGAGTCTTTCGGTGCAAATGCTACATCTTGAAGAAAGGCACAAGACTTGGGAAGTTTGACAAGAAGTGTGATGAAGGGTTCCTACTTGGTTACTCAACCACAAGCAAAGCCTATAGAGTGTGGAATTCGGCTAGTGGTATACTTGAGGAGGTTCATGATGTTGAATTTGATGAAACCAAGGGCTCCAAGTTGTGAATGAGAACCTAGAAGATGTTAGTGGTCCACAATTGGCAAATGCTATGAAGAGCATGGATATTGGTGATATTAGGCCAAGACAAGTGATTGACATAGAAGATGACAAAGATCAAGTGCTCAACTCACCTCAAATGCAAGCTAGTAACTCTCAAGTGCAAGATCAACAAGTTGCTAGTTCATCTCAACCAAGCTCAAGCAATCAAGTCCCTATCCTCCAACCGACCAACATTGCAAGAGATCACCCCATTGATCAAATTGTTGGTGATATTACAAGTGGTGTTCAAACAAGATCAAGATTGGCATCCTTTTCCATAGAGCCAACAAAGATTGATGAAGCCCTACAAGATGTTGATTGGTTCAATGCTATGCATGAAGAGCTCAACAATTTCACTAGGAACCAAGTTAGGGAACTAGTTGAAAGACCCAAGAACTACAATGTGATTGGCACAAGATGGGTATTTAGAAACAAGCAAGACCAAGATGGTATAGTTGTGAGGAACAAAGCAAGATTGGTAGCTCAAGGATACACTCAAGTTGAGGGTCTTGACTTTGGAGAAACCTACGCACCGGTTGCAAGATTAGAGGCAATAAGGATTCTTTTGGCCTATGCATGTGCACACAACATCAAGCTATACCAAATGGATGTGAAGAGTGCTTTCTTGAATGGATATATCAATGAGCTAGTATATGTTGAGCAACCTCCCGGTTTTGAAGATAACAAGAAGCCCAACCATGTGTACAAGTTGAGGAAGGCTTTATATGGCTTGAAGCAAGCACCTAGAGCATGGTATGAAAGATTGAGGGACTTCCTTTTATCTAAAGGGTTCATTATGGGGAAGGTTGATACTACTCTCTTCACCAAGAAGCTTGGCAAAGATCTATTTGTGCTCCAAATCTATGTGGATGACATCATATTCGGTTCAACCAATCAAAATTTTTGTGAAGAATTTGGCAAGATGATGGCAAATGAGTTTGAAATGTCAATGATTGGTGAACTTAGCTACTTCCTTGGTCTTCAAATCAAGCAATTGAAGAATGGCACCTTTGTGAGTCAAGGCAAGTACATCAAGGATATGATGAAGAAGTTTGGCTTAGAAGATTCTAAAGGCATTAGCACTCCTATGGGCACTAATGGACACTTGGATAGTGATGCTAGTGGCAATATGGTGGATTAAAAGTTATATCGGTCTATGATTGGAAGCTTATTCTATGTGACCTCTTCTAGGCCGGATGTGATGTTTAGTGTATGCATGTATGCAAGATTCCAAGCCTCTCCAAGAGAAAGTCACTTGAAGGCTACCAAGAGGATATTGAGGTACTTGAAGCATACACAAGATGTTGGATTGTGGTATCCCAAGGGGTCTAACTTTGAGCTAATTGGATATTCGGACTCCGACTATGCGGATGCAAGATGGATAGAAAGAGCACATCGGGCACATATCAAATGCTAGGCACGTCACTTGTATCTTGGTCATCAAAGAAGCAAAATAGTGTTGCACTCTCTACCACCGAAGCTGAATACATAAGTGCGGGTAGTTGTTGTGCTCAATTGCTTTGGATGAAATCAACCTTGAATGACTATGGAATCAATTTCAAGCAAGTGCCATTGCTATGTGACAATGAAAGTGCGTTGAAGCTAACCAACAATCTGGTTCAACATTCAAGAACCAAGCACATTGATGTGAGGCACCACTTCATAAGAGACCATCAACTCAAGGGTGATATCAAAATCACAAGTGTTGGCGCCGATGATCAACTTGCCGACATATTCACCAAGCCACTTGATGAGAAGAGGTTTTGCAAGCTAAGAAATGAGTTGAACATTCTTGACTTCTCAAATATGTGTTGATGCACCCCCATATATATGACATGCCTCTCCTTCGAGCTATACAAGGTACAAGTTGATTGATATGTCATTCATCCTTATTAGGACCTGTTAGTGCATCTAGACATCAATTCATTAGTATCATTCATGAAAATCAAAATGTTTTGATGCTTATATGGTACCACTATTGCTTCTATGCTTAACTTGATCTAGTGGTAGAATATGACATATTTGTGGGCTTGCAATCCTAGTGTTTGATCTAGATCATGAACTTCAAATGTTTAGCTCAACATGGGCATGATAACCATTCTAGGATGTGTGAACAAGCTTATCCATGGTTTAAACCGAGTTAAATAGCTTGGGGCAAGTAATCTATATTGAACCACAACTAATACTTCTCTCCAATAATCAAACCTTTGAGCACATCTTTTATGATAATAGATGACAAAGGGGGAGAAGTAAGTAGTAAGAAAAATATGAAAAATATTTGAAAATTTTGAAAATGAAAGCACACAAGTAGGGAGAGCAAGCCTATGAATAAAGTTGTTGCATATCTTTGTGCATTCATAAGTGCTTGCTTGCATATGTACTTATATTCATGATATGCTTGTGTGGTGAATGCTAGAACCTAATTTGATATGGTGATTGAAGAACTAGTATGCTTAGGTTGTTACATCTTTAAATGGTATCTAGTTCTCTCAAAGTGTTTTCAAGTTGCTTTTCAAGTGGTTTCTAGGCATTCATGGTGCTAAGGATGGTTTATATTACACTCTGATTGGTATCACGCTTCAAAGGTCCATCCTACACACCTTAGCATCATTTGGTAGCATTTACTCTCCAACAATTCCTTTTCATGCATATGTGATCAAAATGAACCAAACTCATATATCACATATGTAGGGGGAGCTAATACTACCAAAGTGAAAATTTTCATCATATATATTCATTTGTGAAAGGTTGTCATCAATTACCAAAAAGGGGGAGATTGAAAGACCTTGTTTGGTTTTGAGTAATTGATGAAACCTATGGACTAACCCTTGAACTAAGTGTATGATCAAGATAGGGTGGTTCACCTTGAGACATGAAGCTAGATGAAAGATCATGATGGATCAAGTGCTTCATGACTAAGGAAAAGAAGAAAGAGAAAAACAAAAATGGGCTCAAGGCAAAGGTATATCCATAGGGTCATTTTTGGTTTAGTGATCAAGACACTATAGAGAGTGTGATCACCTTTAGGATAGATAGCCGTACTATCAAGAAGGGAAAACTCATGTCGATTAAGGTTATCATGTGCCACTAGGTCATTTGCATTGCATATCTAAAATGAACCTAAGTGACACAAACAAAACTAAATCCAAGAAGATATGTTGTAAAAGGCTAACACAGGGCAACAATGTTTGGAAGACATGGTGTTAGCACATGAAAACTTGGAGAAGAAGAAGCAATTCATTTGGACAAGGCAAAGGGATCCGGACGCAGGGCAAAGGCTGATCGGACAAATGGACATGCGGCCGGTGGCATACCCTAGCTCTCAACGCTTCTGGACAAGAGGTCCGGACGCAGATCAGCATCCGGACGCTGACTCCGGTCGTGAGTCCGGAGTCCTACGCTCACTAGACTTCTCTGAGCAGAGGGTCCGGACGCAAAGCATGGTCTGACCGAGGACACCGGACGCGTGTCCGGGCAGTTGCGCTCTCTGGACTCTCTCTGGGTGAGGATCCGGACACAAAAAAAGTGGGTCCGGACGCCACTGTTGCACGCGTTCGGATGCCACACGTCAGCAACACGAAGGGCGCCAACGGCCGAATTCAAATGGAGGAGGGTCCGGATGCAAACGCGATGGTCCGGACCCCCCTATGAAACAATGTCCGGAGCTATGTAGGAAAGCAAGGATGAAGGGGAAAACGGCTAGTCTTTTGTGGAAGGCTATAAATATGTTTTGGCCGGCTCAAGGAGCACACTCTTGCACCTCCCATTCATTTGACATACTTGTGCTTGCTTGAGATAGCCCCCAACTCACTCTCTTCACTCTTGTTGCATATTTGTGAGAGTTTGAGTGATCCAAGTGCATTGATCATTGCATTGCATCTTAGTGGCACTTGGTCATCGTCATCGCCGCGTGGTTTCTTGTTATTCTTGGTGTTTGCCAACACCTAGACGGCTTGGCGATTGTGGATAAGCTTCGGCGCAATTGGTGATTGTTTGCGGCCGACTTTGGTGATTGTGAGAGGGCTTGTACCCACCTCGGCGGAGCGCCAAAGGGTAACTCTAGTGGTGCTCGTGTCATTGAGTTACTCTCATTTGGGTGGATTCTTGTGGCGCCCGAGTTAGTGGGCTAGGTTTGTGAAACACCTATTAGTCATCGAATCACCATTTGAGTAGTCGACACAACGGGGACTAGCTTGGTGGCAACCAAGTGAACCTCGGGAGAAAAATGGATTGTCATCTTGTCTCCTGGCTATTATTTGGTGTCCTTTGTGATTGGCTCTCTACATTGACATCCTCCTATCACAAGGCATTGGTATATCAATCACCTCCTCTCTTGCATTTATATTCCTTCTTATCTTGTCTAGTTAGCTTGCCAGTTAGCTTTTCTAGTAGTTGTTCTTACTAGCTTGTGCTAAGTGCTTTAGGTTCTTGCTATTGATTGTAAGCACATAGCTAACTAGAATTGCATTGGATAGGTGGCTTTGCACCCCAAGTAGAGCTAGAGCAAAAAGCTTCGCTTAAGTGTTATCTAATCTTTTGCTCTAGTGATTTGTAGAATTTTATTAGGCTATTCACCCCCCCTCTAGCCATCTAGGACCTTTCACCTATCACTGCCGGTTCTAGCCACCAACCGGCAGTGATGCCCTCAAATCACTGTCAGTTCATAACAACCGGCACTGATGGCTCCTCATCACTGCCGGTTGGTAACAAGAACCGACAGTGACGATGTGGCCGAGTATATAACCGCTGGCGCGCGTCTGAAATTTTCAAACATGCGCCAGTTCTCGACACTTAGCCGCTCGACATCGCCCGAGCTCTGGCTAATGCACGCTTCCGCCGCTCTAGCCCGACGCCGCCGCTCGACGTCGCAGCGGGACCTTCCCGGCGTAGTAGGACCTTCCCGCCGACGCTCGAGCTCGCCGCCGCTCTAGCCTAACACCGCCGCAACAGCCCGACGCCGCTTCCTGACGTCGTCATGCCTTACCACTTCCTCGATGTCGCCAGCACACAGGAGCGCACAGGAGCACACAGGAGCGCCTCACGTCACCGATGTCGCCACACCCCTGTTTCGGTGAGTTGCCCACCACCTGTTTGACAGAATGCCCATAAGGAGCTCTGCTTGGAAGAGGAGAGGAAGGAGGGAGAGGAGAGGAGAGAAATGTTTACTCGTAGGTTTTCTTTTTAATTTTTTTCAAAGCATTTTCAAAACATGCATATCTATATATAGGAATATATATAGAGAGAGGTAGATAAATAGAGATAGAGAGAGATAGGGATAGATAGATAGAGATAGAGAGAGGTAGATAGATAGATTGGTAGATAGATGGTTCATCCTTGTATATATGCATGATGCGCAATATACTTTGAGCAAAATAGATAGGGATTATATATGCATGATGTGCCTTCATCCTTATAGAGATAGAGAGATAGATAGAGATAGATAGAGAGAGATATGTTATATCATGAAGCATGACTTATAGATTGAGAGATGTGTCTTTCATCCTTATATGTCATCCTTGTATCCTTGTATATATATTTCATGATTCAAGTTTTGTATATATATATATATATCATGATTCAATTTTTTATTGTACCATAGCATGATAGAGAGAGATAGACAGAGAGAGAGATATTGTTCTATCTATCTACCTATGAGCTAATACCAATAATCAAAATTCATGTCCAGAAACATGACAATTAAGCGCCAATTCACCACCCGTCGCCCTGCGACCGAAGCCCCACAGGATCCAACTAGTGGTGGCGGTGCTAAACGTGACCAAGGAGACGATGACAACCAGCAAGGGGATCAACGACCATGGAGCCCTAGCCATATGCTGAACGTAGAACAAGGAGACGAGGTAATAACTTAGGTCATACCTAAAAACACGGTAGAGCTAGCCAGAAAAGTTTGATGGGGACTTATTTATAAATTTTGAAGTAGGTTCCGCCGGAAGGTCCAAGTACTGGTGAGGGTACCAGCAGTACTAAGCGTGGGGCAACAAAGCTCCCTCAGACAAGTAGACGCTGGCACATCTCTCAGTTCGACCAAGTAGGGGAGCCGGTGGAGCCTATCAAAGCATTGGGCCCATACAAGAGTACCATCGGGGCACTTGTAAGGGACTTCATCCCGATCAAATACAGGAAGTGGAATAGCAGTGAGCAAGACTCGTGGAGGATTCCAGAAAGTGAGAAGGAACTAGTTTGGAACAAGCTCAGAGGGTATTTCACTTTCCCTAATGATTGTGATGAAGCGACAGTCAAGAAGAAGGCCAAGGAAATCATGGGTCACTCCTTCAAAAATTTCAAGGGAAAGTTGCACAAGCTAATAAAGGAAGAAAAAAACTGGATTTTGCAGGAGGTCAACTCAGCAATCAGAGGGACTTATGGGAGGAGTTCAAGGCTTACAAGCTATCCGAAGAGGCCAAGGCATCAAGCGAAAGAAATAAAGCAAACTCGCTTAGGGAAAATAATCCTCACCGCCTAGGATCACGTGGGTATGTAAGGAAGATTCCAGAATGGGAAGCCCGAGTCGATGAACTAGAGCGGAGCGGCATTACACCTCAGACAAGCGACTAGCAGCCCAGATCAGTGAACTACTTACTCGCAAGGGGGGCACAATACAATCTTGATGGGAGCCTTTTCGCCAGCGCTGAACCCGTCACCGATCTCCTCCAGAAGATTTCCACGCTCACTGATGAAGTGCATAGAGGGGCCCGCAAGTCTGATAGAGAAAATGATGTGCTCATGCAAGCACTTGGAAACAAGGAGCACCCTGGTCGCACTAGAGGAGTCGGGGTAATTCCTTGGGAGAAAGCATTTGAAGGTGAATCCGCTTCCTATAGGAGTCGGGCGAGGGCTAGAACACAAAGACAAGAGGAGTTCCAAAGGATGCGACAGGAGCTAGAACAGAGCATGGAAGCATGGATAACTGCTCAAGTGTCGAGCACTATGCAAACCATGTGTTCGAGTCAAGGGCCGCAGGCAATCCCGACTTTGAATAGCCCAGTGCCTGGCAAGGGCCGCAATAGCTGTGGCTCAACCCCTATGCCTGATGACGAAGAGGTCAATGCTCCTTATCCGGTGGACGACATCAAAGAACCTGTGAATGTCAGGTTGTACATCCATCAGCAGTGGACCAAAGACAAGGTGGCGGTTGGACAAGCATTTCCTAGAGGAGAGGACATCATTCATGGCAAGCCAGTGCCACTCAGGTGTGCCAGGGTCAGCATTGATAAGATCTTGGACAAGAAGTACAATAAGATACATATTGATTTCCCAGTGGTGGAAGATAGGCCGCGTCTAGTTCACAACTTGGGCACTCATGTCGCCTGGCGCAAACGCTTCATCAAGCTATCTTCGGATGATGAGGATGATAGTGAATCATCTCGGTCGCCTCCGCGAAGAGGTTTCTCTCCTCGTCAAGATCCACCGACACCTCCTCCACTGTCAAAGGAGAAGACTCTTTCTCCACCGCCAAAGGAGAAGACTCCTCCTCCTCCTCCACCATCTTCAAAGTCCTCAGGATCTCGATGGCCTAGCGCTAGATCAGGTTCGACTTCGCAATAGAAGAGGTCATCAGCTTCAGTTGATAAAGATCCGAAGACGACTAGTAAAAGGCGGAAGCCAGCGCTGTCTAAGGACGATATTCTACGAGCTCAGATTGCAGAAAAGGCTGCCCAACTTGTCTTGTTTGAACGATTGACTTATATACCTGAGCACTTATCACAGAGCCAATTTGAAAGGCAAAGCAAAATTCCGGGTAATCAAGAAAGAGCTAGAGAAATACACACATTAGATTTGCTACAGATACAGAAGTTGTCCATGGAAATGAACATAAGTATGGAGGAGGCCGAAAATCTCTATTACGCAAAAACCTAATTTCAAAACGCCACAATTGTATACAAGTTTCAACTAGGCAAGCCTATGGTCGCCAGCCAAGAAGAGTATAGAAATTTGCCAACAAACATGCAACAATTGCATGATTATTATATCATAGATAGTAACAGCAGCAAAGACAAGAATGCAACCTTTGAAGTATGCATCCCTTCCTGTCTGATTTTTAATCATCCTGAAGAAGTTGTGCATACTATTTATTATGCAAACCTCTTTCAACTCTTTCAGCGACGCTCGCTGGATGCGCAGATTATGATGTTATGGACTCTATAAGTACCATACCCTAACAACGTTATAATAAACTACGTGATCTGCATTTGAATATATCCATGTTTATTTTGCAGGTGTATGGAAAAATTATGCCTTAAACAGCGAAAGAGCAATTTTGACTTCTTGGACCCCATCTTTGTAAATGAGACAATATGCAAAGCGGTCTCACAGATCCCTATGTATCAAAAAGTTTGAAGATTAAGATTGAAAGAATGTTCTCAGTCCAGAAATCAAACACACTTCTAACCTACAACTGCGAGTATGTGTTCTCGACCCTTACTTAAGTGTTTTTTCTTGATATGTCATTCAATAACATGGACTTTGTGATTGCAGCAACCATTACGTCTTCGTAGATATAAGTCTTAAAGATTCAACTATCGAGGTGTGGGACTCAAGGAAGAAGCCACTTAAGCTTATCGACCCCCTTGTCACAGTGCTAAATAAGTAAGTGACCCCAATATCACAACACTTTTCAATCACATATGATATTGTAATTAATGTCCTCAACCTTCACACTTCATTTACATTGTCACATAGAATGAAAGCGTTACCTGATTGGAAAAATGTGGAGCCTAAGATACAAAAGAAATGGAGAGCTTCATTCAAAGTGCAGTATACGAAGGGGGTCAGGACCCTAGATGAACCAATAGGGAACAACGAATGTGGGTTCTATGTGATGTGGGGAATGCTTGCCTACTTTGGTGCGAAACTAGGAATAGGAGATGACATGGTACGTAGGCATCTTATTTTAATTCTATTATTTTGTCTTATGTATGTGCATCTCAATATCATCTTGTATCAATTTACAGCGCAAACAACAGAACCACAAAAGGTTGCTAGATTTTGAGATAAAAGGATTTCAAGAGGAGATAGCGGCTCTTATTCTGAACGAGATAATGTACACGGAAGGATCTCTAGCCATTGTGAAGAGTGAGAACTTCAAAAAGAACTACGGAAAAGACCGCCTCGAAAGGCTATTGTAATGCGACATTTAATTCGATATTTTAAGTTTTGTTTGGTGTTTTGTGATAATTATTATAAATGTGTGATGAGTTTGTATTGTCGCGCTGGTCCACAACCACCTTCAATTCACATCGATAGCAAACACCTCCACGACCTCCCACCCCACCACCTCTACCATAAACCCGAAATCCTAAACCCCAAATGAAAATAAAATAATTAATAAAATGAAAATTTAAAAAATAATATCACTATCGGTTCAATTAAAACCGGGATGCAAATTTAAAAAATAATATCACTATCGGTTCAATTAAAACCTGCAGTGATATAACCACCTTCACTGTCGGTTGGTGTCACAAACCGGTAGTGATGGCTCAAGCATCACTGTCGGTTTGGCATAACCGATGGTGGTGCCGGTTCAAAAACCGTCACTGAAGGGGAGCAATAAACAAAAGAAAAGAAGTAAACTTTTGGTCTATATTTGGTCCGGGGAGCAATAAACAAAAGAAAAGAAGTAAGCTTTTGGGCCTCAATGATCGCAAGTGTCACCTAAAACGCTCACAAGTGTGCTCCAATGCATCGATTAAGTAGGTAGGGCCCATTGGATATATATTCTAACGGGTTCGGCTTCGACTAATGGAAACAAACATTGAGTACTATTCACGTGATCCTTTTTCTTTCTCCTCTTCTATTTTGTCACAGAGCAGATGAAGTCAGTTTTTTTATATAAGCTTTAGCGGCTCTGCGGGGGAAAATAGTAAAGGAGGGATTATATATGTAAGTAAGCAATGTTCAATAGTGTTTGTGTAAGTAGAAGCTAGAGCTGCTATAATTCGTATGTACCAAATGTGGCCGTAGTAGTGGCAAGCTGCAAGAGCACAGGCTGTAGCAGTACGTCGTCTACTCTCATATTATTATAGCAGTAGTACATTACAGCCTTTCTTCAGGTTAAACTAATGTGTGAGGAGTGAGGACAAACGAGCACCCTCCATTTGGACGAACCGCGCATGCCTCATGACATGAGGTTGATGCCTTGATGGGAATAGAAGGAAGGCGGGCGGCGGACGCGCAGGTAATCATTCGGCGGCCAGGGCCGACACGACGCTCATCATTGGGTTGGGTCACAGTCTCACCAGTGTGCCGCCTCCCTGCTGAAGGCGCAAAGGAAAGGAAACGCCTTGATGAATGCGGGCCGGCATGCCGTCGGTTCGTCGTCAGGGGCAGAGGGCACGCTTTTCCCGGCCGCACCCCCGCGCGTTGTGTTGTTGGTGACCGCTGAGCTGTTTCTCTCTCTGGCGCACTGCACCCTTTTCCGGCCTTGGCTGGCGTGCGTGCATCGTCAAATGCAAAGGTCTCGAGGCCTTTTTGCTTCGGTTTCTGGTTGTGCAGCAAGCGCCGAGGAAAAATGATAGGTTTCCAGTTCTCCGCGCACTTCCTCGAGCGCAGTGGCAAGTCGTACTCATGCCGGTGCCGGCTGTGCTCTGTTCTGGCCTTCTGGAGGATATCACTCCACCGGCGTTCGGTTCGGTGGTTGCACGAGTGGAACGAAAGCTCTTTTTTTTTTTTAGCAAGCAAAAAACACTTGACTACCTTCCACTGTACTACTACTCTTGCAATCGAGAGACGGAGAGAGGTCTATAAAGAAGCCCAGAAAAATGGCGTGCAGTGTAGACTCGAAGGCCCAATACGATCTCTGATCAGCCCAGTCCTCTTAAACTACTACTCGTACTTACTAGTTTATTGGGCCATCGTCATCATTTTCATATGTTCGATCGACAACGTCGACCAGGGTATACGTAGGCCGACCTGCCTTCTTCATTTTATTCCTTGTATTTACAAAAAATACTCTGAAACCCTGTACTCAAGCTCTACCATTATGAAAACGAACGTACGTAATTCAAAGCATTTCATTTTTAAAAAGGTTGAAACTGAGAGATCTCGAGAGCATGTCGAGGTTAATTTATATTGTAAGTTTTCGTTGCCTGACACGGATATGTATCCTACAGAGCTGTTCGCAAAAATGAGAGTTCTCAAATGAGACATGGATGATAAAGACGGGCAATAATATGCTTTCGGTCACTTTATTTTCAAGTGTGTCAAACTAAATTACTTTTTTATTGGTAAATAATGGACTCGATCAGCAGGTTCATTTTTCTTGAAGGTTCTAGTACGTACATGTAAAACGCCATTTTCACCTTTTCTCCCCCTTTATTTGAAATGACAGTATTCACTTTGCTCCTAACACTACTCACGATGTCACGTCCGCATCTGCGCCGAGTCACTGGGGCTACTTCTTCTGGTCCTCCGGTGCTGGTGATCGACGCACCTCGATCTTTCATCACTTTCACGCGTTTATCGTTAACATCTTGGAGTAGCTAGCACTCCTTCATGGAGCGCATGATGAGAAAGATAGCTTTGGACCTTTGGTAGTCCTTAGGTAAGCGTAGGCTTACCATGCTGTACTCTTGTTTGTTTCTAGTGTCTCTTAATGAAATAGCTCACTAGCTAAAAGAGATATAGGACCCTAACATAAGACTTTTATATTAGACCTATAATAAGCTATCAGATAATTAATCAATATCCAATCTCATGTACTTACTTTGTTATAAATTATAAGCCGCTTTAATTTTTTAGGACATATGTTTTATGTACTATTGTCGACGAAATATCGCCGACAATCCATAGAGGGGCATGCCCATGGTGGTAGATGAATCAGTGAAGGTGAGCTAGAAAGCGAACCCGATGGTTTGACGAGATAAACACGAGATTTTATCCAAATTCGACCGTCAAGATTGGCGTAATACCTACATGTTGCTTTGTTGTGGATTGTATTGACATGAGATCGTATTTTTGAGGGGGGTCCCTGTCATACGTCTACTGTATGAGTCGGTTGAGGTCCAGAGAACAGCAGGAACCGGCCCAGGTCGAGTAGGAACGACCCAGGCCAGCAGCACCGCGCCGAGTCGCGCGCACAACAGGGGGGCGGCGCCCCTAGCGCACAGGAGGCCGCGCCCGCACAGGAGGGGGCCCAAGCGGCCTAGCAGGACCTAGCTCAGGCCGGGCAGGCAGCACCCCATAGGGGGAGCCACGCGCGCGCAGCGCAGCGCGCTCGCGTGAGGGGAAGGGCCGCGCCGGCAGGAGGCCGTGCCCCTTTTCCCTTCCTTATGCAGTCCCTCTCTCTCACGATGGATTTCCATATTAGAGTAGAGGAGTTATTATTAGAATAAGAATAGATTGAGTTTGTTAGGGAAAGGATAAAGATTAGGAAAGAGGGATCCAATCTATAAGGAAACCTCTCGTAAGTTGCTTGGGAGTCAAGTCCATTAGGGACTATAAATATAGGGGAGATGTATCCTATTGAGATTAAGAAATAACGGAGCTTTGCTCTTATTCCTCTCTCTCTCTCTTTCTCTGCCTGCCGCCTCCCTGCCTGCACCATCCCCTACGCCAGCCCCTGCTACAGCAGCAGCCCCCCCAACACCCCCGCCCTAGGGTGTATTACAGTCCTTGTCCTTCTTATATAGGCTGGAAGCCAGGGGTATATATATGAATCTAATATCTAGCCGATTACAATTGCAATAATCGTATATGATACGATTACACTAGTACAGATATGGTCTTTAGTCCCGGTTGGGAAGGGCCTTTAGTCCCGGTTTCCCAACCGGGACTAAGATTCCGGAACTAAAGGTCCTTCCCTTTAGTCCTGGTTTGCTCCACCCGGGACTGTCCCTGTCCTTCTTATATAGGCTGGAAGCCAGGGTTATATATATGAATATAATATCTAGCCGATTACAATTGCAATAACCGTATATGATACGATTACACTAGTACATATATGGCCTTTAGTCCCGGTTGGGAAGGGCCTTTAGTCCTGGTTTCCCAAACGGGACTAAAGGTCCTTTCCTTTAGTCCCAGTTTGCTCCACTCGGGACTAAAGGTCCTCCCAGGATTAAAAAACCGGTTTGCTCCACCCGGAACCTGGACTAAAGGTTCTTCCCTTTAGTTCCGATTTGCTCCACCCGAGACTAAAGGTCCCCCCAGGATTAAAAAACCGGTTTGCTCCACCCGGGACTAAAGGTCCTCCTAGGATTAAAAAAATAATGTTTCCCATCTGCGCCCCTTGAGATTCAAACCCAGGACCTCATGCATGCCTCGCGCGTAGCTAACCATCCCACCTACACAACACATTTGTCAATAAATTGGACACTCCACTTTTGAACCACACGACGAGGGACGTTTAGTCCCAGTTGGGAACCCTTTAGTCTCGGTTGAGAACACCAACCGGGACTAAAGGGTCTATCTTTAGTTTCGGTTGGTATTTTCAACCGGGAGGACATTTAGTCTCGGTTGGTAACACCAACTCAGACTTTTTAGCCCCGGTTAGTGTTACCAACTGGGACTAAAGATCTATTAGTCCTGGACGTAAAAAAATTGAGACTAAAGCTCATTTTGGACATCGACTAAAGGTATTTTTTCTACTAGTGTTACTTTCCCTAACAGACTAGATCTTCATACTTGTAAAGCTTGAGTTTGCTTCTACTGCAAGGCATGCCTGTTAGCGGATCCAGACATGCACATGGAAAAAACACGTTCTATAGAAGTAGGTTTCGGCCCCCACACATTAGAAAATACAAGATCCATTGGACTCGATGAAACACTATGAGATTGAGCATAAGGCAATTGATGAATTTTGCGTTATTGACATGCATTGCATACAAGATTATTGGACTCTCTCAGAAAAGGAAGCTTGTGGCAGCTAATGACTTGCTGGACTACTAGAGTGGAACCATAATCTAGCCTAGAGTGTCATAAGGATGTAGACGGCTTGACGGCACTGAGCACTTGTTTATTTGAAGACTCCAAGGGATAGAGCCCCTTCACATCTACTACAGAGGAGGGTTTTCTTCGTTTGCTATTTCTTGATGAAAAAGTGATTTGGATGAAATTCAAGAAAAACATTGTTGTCATGAGCTAGTCGATTAATAGAGACAAGACTTTTGCGAGTTTTAGGTATATCAAGAATGTTTTGTAGATGAATTTTACCAGTAGGGGAGTGCAATATACTGTGACCAATGTGATCTATCTCCATACCTGATCCATTGTTGCATGCACTTGATCGCCACCGTAGTACTTGTCACAAACGGTCAATTTTTCCAGTTCCCTGGTGATGTGATAGTCACAATGGAGTCCATGTACCAGTTCGTATCCACGCCATATGAATTGGTAGTTGTAGCAACACTCTTCTGTGGAGGTCATGTGAAAGAAGCATCAAAATGTTTGAAGCAATGTATGAGGACGCCCCTCTTTGCCACAAAGCTGGCAGAAGATGCCCTGTTGGAACAACGACCCCTGGCCACGGCCGCCGCCATTTTGGCCTTCACTACCACGACTGCACAACCAGTTGTTGTTGCCACCACGACCTCCCTTGGTCGCCATGTTTGTAGAGGATTGATGTCCTCCATTGTTGCCTGCTCATGGCTGATGAGTTGTGTGTACAATTCGCTGACGGTGATGGGTTTGACTCGTGCCGCCACCGCTGACACAACCAGATTGTAGTCAAGATCCAATCCAGTCAGGATATAGGAGACTAACTCCCCATGTTCGATCTTCTTGTCTGTCGATGCCATGTCATCGGCGAATCCCTTCATCTTGGCAAAATACTCGCTGATAGAGAGAACCTTTAGATGCGGTGGCCAACACCATCCACGTGATGACGACCAACGCCCTCGACTGAGACACAAACATGCCTTCTATGGCGTCCCATGCCGCTGCCACTGTCACCTCGGTAGATATCTATCCGGGGATCTCCTTGGAGAGCGAGTTTGAAAGTGCAATCAAGCCCTAAGTGGGTTTTGGTGTTGATGACCGCTTAATTCAAGAACTAATGAGATCTATTAAGATGACAAGCAGGTAATGACAAAAAAAGGAAGACATAGAGAAGGTGGAGGTGCCCCAATTCTTGTGGTGGATTCTCTACTCATCAAAGGTTTAAATTCATTTATGATTTGAATTTGAGTATAGGAATGTCGTACTATTAAGGGGGATTCTAGTACTGTTATGGTCATATGTGAATCACATGCTCAATCTTTATCCATAACATACACTCAGCTAGCTTAGAGTCATGTCCAAATCTTAGCACCAGCAAACACTCTAAGCTAGGGCAGCAGTGCCGCCCTCTCTTTCCAGCAGATTCTCTCGACTATAAATAACCGTTGGAAAGCTTTCCACCTTACCAGTTCAGTACCCCTTCGTCCTCCGAATTAGACCGTTGCAAACAGAGCTCTCTCTCCCTCTCTCTCACTCCATTGTTGACCTTCACTCTCCAAGCAATCCCACACTTCCAACCATAAATTCTTGAGGGAAAAGACAGCAAAACACTCCTAGAGAGCGAATCTAGTACTTCCCAAAGTCTAAGAGCTTGTGGTTCTTGTTTGGCCGGCGGTGCTAGGGTTTGTAACCCTTGGAGCTTGCTCCTAGCCGGCTAGGTGTCGCCCTAGAGCTTGCCTCTCTCTTGTGGTAGCCTAGGGAGGTTTGTAATCGTTGTGTGAAGCTAAGAGATTACCCCTCATCTCAAGGATTCACTTCCTTGACTTGAGATTGAGTAGGAGTTGCAAAGCTCCTAGCCTTTGTGGCACCTCAACAACGTGGACTTAGGCAAGCCTTGGTGGCGAGCTGAACCACGGGATAATTCCTTGTGTCACGTGTGCTGGTCCCCTAAGCTTTACTTCTTGCAATATATCTTGTGGTAGGGTTTGTGTTGTTGATTTGAGGAAAAGGGTATTCTCTATGGTAACCAGTCTTCGAACTAGTTCTAGTGTTGAAATTGCAGGGAAGGACTCATCTCGACATCTAGTATCTCCCTGCCAAACCTCATATGGATCTGTTCATTTTTCAGAGGCCGGCAGTGCCGCCCTGAGTTTTAACATCTGCTCGAGTTGAATTTTTACAGGCCTATTCACCCCTTCTATGCTATTTACCCTTCCAGAGATCCTACAGAGTTCAGCAGGTAGCTCAGAACCTGCTGATTTTTGGCCACCCAGTTCTCATACTTAGAATTGAGTATTGGTGGCTCCTTGTCATCGTCGGTTTTGGAGGCCAGAAACTCTGAAGAAGGTTGTTGCAGCTTGTGCTCCCTTGATTGACAAGACAACCTAAGACTTCCATGATTGGAAGTTGTTGCGAGTCAGTTTCTCGGTCACAGGGATGAACATGACACCGAGAAAAGCAGTAGCAAACTGCACGGAGGATGAAGGGAGCGTCATTGATGAGTTCCATAATAAAGCTGGCTCTAGATACCATGCAAATAAACTAAGGTTAACCAGATTGTCTCCCAGTCCTCTCGGCTGCATGTTAAGTAGTCAGGAAAAGCCCCTGACGTGGCACATCAAGAGATTGAGTTACAACACAATTATCTACTTGACCTGCAAGCTAGCTAACAACCTGGCACATCAAGAGATTGAGTTACAACACAATTATCTACTTGACATGCAAGCTAGATAACAACCTGCCATAGCTATCAATGCCTTGTAACAAACCATATCGTTTAACAGTATGAACCAAAAAAGTCAACAACTTATAATTTAGATCAGAGAATACAAATTTATTTGTAAGCATGTTTCAAAAAATATTGAGGGTGTCATCAGACTTTATTGGGGTCACATTTCTTTTGCTATAAGATGATCAGCAACCACCAGATATCAAAGCGAGATCTTTGTGATAAGAGCTCCTACGCTCCTTCTAACATACTATAGTACATAAGAGTCATACCAGATGACTATACTACTAGGGGTAATGGGGCATGTTTGATCGATTCCCTAAAAATAGCACTATGTTTGAATCCCAATTAAAAGAATTAAACACAAACTAATTTTGAAACTAATTGCATAAGTGATGACTAATTAGCAAGACAAATTTAATATAACCTAATCATGACCTGATTAGAATAATAGATTCATCTTGCTACTTATTTTTAGTATATATCGGGTTGATTTAAACCCACTCGATTCTACGAGCGCGCATCAGTGGCTCATCACTGCGTCGATACCTGTGTTTGTACATTTTGTGAAAAAGTCCTCTATATTTCTAGGAACTAACCCGCAGTCCAGGGTTGGGATAGCAGTCTTGCCCTTGCTCTCGCACGCACACAGGCAATTTGGGCAGCGCCCAAAACCCTAGCCGCCACCGTTTCTCCCCTCCGTCTCGCTGACGCCATGGCTTCCCTCCTCTCCTCTCCGTCTCGCTGATGGCATGGCTTCCCTCCTCTCCCCTCTACCTCGCCGTTTCGGAGGAGCACACTCGGATCTTTGGGGAGGCAATTTCATCCATGGCGACGCCACGGAGGATCGCGGAGCCCAGAGATTGGACGGAGCGAGGCGCGACAGTTCAACCGGTAGGAGACAATGATGCGAGCACGAGGGTACAAATTAGTAATTTCTCCATCCTTTTCTCAATCTCTACATCCTCTCTACGATCTATTCATCGAAGTTGAGCTTTCTCTTTGAAATCTGTCCACGAACTATCGACGGCATGAACTTGCGTTCACTCCTACGTGGCCTCGTGGGGGCTCGACGGCAGCGTCGGTGGTGGAATGCTATCTCCTGCTTTCTTGCTCCATGAGTCCAATCTCATAGTTTCCTACAAATGTTCTCTCCTCTACTGCGCGCTTCTTGCAAAGCACCGAGATTAATTTTAAACATGGACAGGGTGCTCTACATATATTCTTAATAAGTGGGATTGGTAATTTTCAGGTTCCTCCTTGTTGCAGAAGAAAGGAACTGTGTCTAAAGTATGCTGCTGGCCAAAGCCTGATGCTAGTCTCATTGCTTCATACAACTGTTGTGTGCATGATGAGAAGCAGTCAGCAGTCCATCAATTTATTGGTATTATTTAGATTCTGAAATTTAACAATGCAGATGAAACTAACAGACAATACGTCATGATTATGCAACTGAATTTGATTCTGAAATCTTAATTCATACAAATGTTTAGGAGTGCATCTGGTTCTGTATTGTGTGCTTCCCTACAGGATTTTGGTTCTAGCCTTGATGCAAGTGTTCTAGATGATTCTCCATCGATAACCAAGACACATAAAGTGTAACAAAAAAGGCTGATGTGTTGCTGAAATAAATTTTTGTGATAATTTTGTGTGTTTTATGCGCATGTAATATGATAGATTAATTTTAGGACTCATGCATTACCTGTCAAAGGAACACCAATTAAGATTTTTGTTGATAAAGAGCAATTGGTTTCAAATACTAACCACCTTATGCTCAAGTTTCAGATATCAACCACTTTATGCTCAAGTTGGTCGCCTGTTTTTTAATTGATGTGTGACATCTTGTGTTTAGAAGGAGATTTCTAAAGTGATTGGAAATTGATTTTAGTCAGCACTTTTAATCTATGGTGCATTTATGGAGAAATATGCTGCAACGATGCTTAAGGAACTATCAAAATCCTGTGTGTGTTTCGATTTCAGGAAAGAAGGCTTATCACTAGCAGGTAATGAAGATGGACGGCTAACAACTTCTCATCCAGGAGCTAGATAAGTGGGGAAAATCACGATTTCTATCTTGTGTCTAGCTTCATAGGGTTATATACAGAGAAGAGGTAGCTTTACATCTAGAACTTGTAGTGCATGTGCCTATTGGGGATGTCATAAATAGTAAGGGACTCTTTTTATTTCTCTGTAATTTTGCTTATTTGTACCCACTATTTAACTATAAGTTGCTAATTTTGTATCTCATCACAACAGGAAGATGGACTGCTGATTGCTTCTCATCTAGGAGCTTGGTAAGTGGGGAAAAATTGTGATTTCTATCTTGTGTCTGGCTTCATAGGGTTATATGCAGACTACAGAGAAGAGGTAGTTTTACATCTAGAATTTGTAGTTCATGTGTCTGTTGGGGCTGTCATAAATAGTAAGAGTACAAATTGATGTTAGTTGGACTGTCAATCGGAGATTCTACGTATTTCTGTTTTGGACCAAGTTTAGGACAAACTCTTTTGAAGTTTTTTATGGTTGTTTGTATATTTCCTACTTAAATGTATTTTTTATTTTTTCAAATCTCATCCTTTAAAATATTCTCTGAGATTGTACAATGACCTTTATAGTGATGTCTAATGTAAGAGAGTTTTCAAAGATGTCCGATGACACCAATGGTTTATTTATTTTATTGTGTAAGAAACGAAAAAAATTATTGTTATAAATTCCGCTAAATAATTTAGTATCTACAAATTTGACCATATAATCTGATAGGGCACCCGAAGAGTGTCTAATATTCTAGTATTATATAAAGATGCAAACAATCTCTTGGCAGAGAGTTATATAGATCAGAAGAGGAGAGAAGTACATAAAGAAGTCTATATATATATATTTGGTTTATCATTTGTGTGGGTAGGGTAGGGCCACATGTCACACTATGACACTGGATAGTAGTACCCAACTCACTCAGACGACCTTTGAGAGGGTATTATACCTTTTATAAACAGTGATACCTCTTTTACTGAAAGCACCTTGCAACGTTTTTATTTTGGGACAAGGAACGACATTTCATATTCAAAGGCAAACGAGGAGCATACATGTTGTGTGACTGGGAAACCAGTGACGTCGAAGCACAGATTAGTTCATTTCCGGCGTTGCCAATTTGCACCTGTAAGCTGTAACGGAACACCTTTCTTTCACCCCTGCTAAAAGTGTGAAGGCACATGCAGAGCCAGAAATGGGGTTTGTGATTTCCATCATTTGGAGTTGAATTGCAAGCAGATTATTTATGTATAACACCTGAAACCGGAGAACTAAGTCCCTGTCCCGTTTTGCAGGATGGTGCGGCCGGAGCATATTTCCCAAAGGGATCAAGGCTGGGAAGAAAAAAAGAGAGAGATGGCGACGTGAAAGTTAGAGATACAGTGTCCTCCATTCTGGTCTGAATCCTACTTATAAAATGCTAACCTACACTAGCTAAATATGTAGCGCAGGATCGGATAAACACAAAAACCTCGGGACAACTCTAGAATCTAGAAAGGTGAAAGGTGGCCAAAATTGTCGCGGCATGCAAACATCATTTTCTCCCAAATTTAGTCTAGTGCCACACAGCATGTATCTGATTCCACTCTAATGTCAGTAGTATAACTGCAGTGAAGCTTAACGCTAACCAAGCTTAAGTTGGACATGTGGTCAGAAATCAGATGTAATAATTTTTATAATAGTATAAGTAGAAGAAGGTTCTAGTTTCAATTGAGTCAATGCGTTGGTGCCGTTGGCGAAATCTGATCGGAAACTGAAGACGACGGTTCACACAGGTTTTCTACGTCTACGACATCTGACCTGACTGAACGTGCACGTACAAGACAGGGTAGAGGACAAGTGAATTGGTTGGCTGGCACACACGCACCAGCAAAAGCCGAACAAAAACCGAGACCGAATCCAGCAGCCCAACAAGTAACGGCTGCGTGGCTGGCTGGTGTCCAGCAGGGGCCGAATCGGCGCGGCGCGCGGTGCACCACGCATTGGCCATTGGCCAGGTTGACATGCATATGCATATGCATGGGACCGCAGAGACAAAACGCGACGAATCGACGATGACGGGCTCGATCGTGAGGACGGAGAGGACGCACGAGCTCGGTGGCCGGCCGGCCGGCTGCCGATTGGCTTGGCCGGCCGCCGGCCCACGTACTCATCGTCGTGTTCCAGAGCTTTCTAAACGTGTCGTCGACACGCCATGTCTACTGCTCTCTTGTTCGGATCGGAGCTCACAAATTTAAATCTCCTCGGGATTTTTGTCTGCAAATTCGTAGGGACATAGTAGTGCTAGCGTGCACGGTTGCTCTCTTTCATCGGCCTCTTCTGTGAGCAAAAGCTGAAGATGTTCCTGTCGTCCCTGCTTGCTTTCCGAACTCAATTATTATTACGATACCATCATCAAAGGCGACCGAACCTCCTGTTCGAAGAAGCGACAGGGGAACTAAACCTGAAGCAGGACAAACGTACACCTATCAACAATGACGAAGTTTGAGCAAATTTAAGGATGGTGCCCTCGTCTTGTGAATACATAGATATATGTTTCTAAGAAGTTATATATATATATATATATATATATATATATGGTAAAGTTTTAACTGGATTCACTGTTTTTACTTTTTTTAGTGATGCATTTGCACCCAGTCTTCACAACTTAGCTTCGCCTCTGCCTAGCAGCAGGCACATACTGTACAATACAAGGTACTACCTCTATTCTAAATTATATTTCATTTGACTTTTTTATCTTAAATTTAATCACTCGTCTTATTCAAAATTTTAACCCAAACAACTTCTGTCAAAAAATCCAAGATGGTTGTATCAACTCAATGCAGTTGTCTTCAAATTTTAATAAATCTTTTCCTTATAAAAATGTGAAAACTCATTAGTGAAAGCATGGACCAATTGAAATTGTTTGGGTTAGTATATCAAGCGAAGCTTCTATTCATGGGGCTAAGAAGACAATATTTCACGAATCTAGAAGAATGAGCTTCTTCGTCAAATGAAATGGAGGGAGTACTAAATGCAATATGTTATTGCAATAGTACCACTCCATCTCCTTATTGCAACATGAAATTTTTCCGGTTTGGTTTTGGCAATTGGCTAAAAACATCAGGTGGACTAATGTTTTTATGTGAGGTAATTAGGTGCTTGGTTCACAAGATGGTGTGGAGCAAGGTGATGGCCATGGAGAAGAGGTGGCATGGACATGCGGTGAGAAGCTCAACAATTAGTGACATTGAAGATGATGGAGATGGATCGGAGAAGTATGGAAGCAAGAGCTAGAAGGAAAACATATAACCTATATAGGGCTTTACTTTTATCAGCTAAGGTGTCTAGAGAAGTGAATGGTCGGATTTAGGATACATAGAATTACTATAAAGAGAAATTCTTTGGCTAATACGGTAGTTTAGTGCTCCTAGGCGAGGACTAACAATGCATATGTGTTAGATCGAGTGGCGGGATCAGGAAGTAAGTGCAAACCTTAGAAAAATGTTTTGAAAATCCTAACTCGATTCTAAAGGTATTCGTATTCATCGGGAATCCATTTGAAGTTAGCGCATTTGCAAAAAGTTTAGGATTGGCTCTTTTTTTTTCTTTTTCTTTTTTTTGCAGCCGTTTAGGATTGGCTCTCGGTGGAGTGCTTTTGCACTCACTAGATAGGTCGGATGATCAACCGAGTCGTACGGTGGCTGGAGGTTAGGAGCCCCCATTTGTCTTGGTCAGAAAAAAATTATATGCTACGGTGTTGCAAGCTCATGCAACACGGCTGTCTCATGCGACACGACTGTCGGTTAAATCTGCATGCAAGCATGCAACCTGGTGGTTTTTCCCAATCATGACCTTAGCTATATAAAATGGATGGAAATCAGGCGGTGTCACAAATCTATGCTCCCGTGCAGCACTGTCACATAGAATTTTTTTTCATCTTGGTCTGTATGACGTGTTTTTCACTGTCTAAGGCCATTGAAAAAGTCTAGTGCTCCCAGTGTGAGGGATACCAGAGCTTAGGGTTCATAGGCCAAAAAATACTAAAGTTTGGGGCTTTCCTCTTTCCCTCTTTCTTTCTTTCCTTTTTTCTTATTGCAATGGGCCGGTGTGTATACTGCATTATTACAAACTTTATTTGTATTATCTAGTTTGCAAAGTTGATATAGTTATTGCTATGTTATGTGTATCTACCATCAAAGTTTTTTTTTTTGAATAGAAACAGTTTTATATATAACGAAGTGGCAATTTTCCTGGCACCATGAGTTCTCACATTTCAAATTGTAGAACAACTCCAGAAACACACAAGCTAGCTAATGGACACAATGCCACAAACATCATCTATACAGGTTTGGTCGGTCCATGTGTTCGTGTCATGCATGATACGTCGACTTTGGCAGTGACTCAGGAATGACAAGAATCTGAAACTCCCGCTACACTACAAGTCCATGCACAACTTATAAATGGCAGCACAGTATGTTTTTTTTGAAGGAAATGGCAGCACAGTATTGCTGACGGTGAAACAAATCCACACGAACACGGGTATGTTTCATATCGCAGGGTCAGTTGATGGAACTCCGTCCGCCTTCTGGGCCCGGGCAGGCCGGCCGGATCCAAACAGAAACAGCACAGAAGGATGCAAAAGGCAAACCAATCTCTCCACCTCAGCGTCATCATGCCATGTCAGAAAAGGTAGGGACTATATTAGTCTACTAGAGAGAGAGAGAGAGAGAGCGAAAAGGTTCAGAAAAACAGTGTGCAAATAGGGTGGCATCATGCTTATCAAGAAGTCCTGATGCCTAGGTTTAGCTCTCTTGTTGAGGCCCACCGAGCTCATTGAAAAATAATTCAAGTAATCAATGTGCGGTATATTCCCGTGTTCGAATCAGTCTTCAGAATAAACCGAAATAGCATGATAAACCTAATTTAATAGACCTCAAATGTTTTCGCTAGAATGATTGATTAAGATCGAAACGAAGTGCGCAAGGACAGCTTGTTGAAAACTATATATTTGTTGGGTTCTCTATGCACTAACAACAGTTCACTGAAACTTTACACGGCCAGGCAAATATGATATATAATTTATAATATTTTGTTGTTGCCCGAATTCAATTCTAAATGACCAACATTTTCATATTATATGAAAGAAATAAATAACTATTAATTATGACTATATATATGTTTCTAATTTACCACTATAAATATAGAAAAGATAGCTCAAAGTAAAGTTGCATGATGCATGCTACCATGCGTCTGTTCGCTTATTTTATAAACCAACATTTCAGCCTTATTTCAGCTTATTCTTACGCATAGAACACTAATCAACCGTTTTTTCCACCGACCGAACAGGACGATACACACACACACACACATGAGTGATTGATAAGGCTTTGTTCGGTTAATCCTCAATCTGAGAAGATTGAAAGGATATGATTAAGGGTATGTATTTTGACTTGTAGGGGTTTGAGGAGTATTTTGACTTCTTGTAGGGCATAGATTCCTCTCAATTCCTTTCAATCCCCTCAAATAGGAGAATAACCGAACAATTCCTAAGTATATTTTTATAGAAAAATTTCAACATGTAGAATGTTGAAACAACTATAGATGGTATCATAGCAATTAAGAGTGTGGTTTAAGACTTAGAATCCATTTTAATAAAATGTAACAAGGATTGCTGTATATGATGAACGACTACTATTAGATTTTAACTTAAAATATATATAAAAAAAATACAAGAATAAGCCTCTTTTTTGGCACCGAGCTATTGTTTGAGCTTGATTTTGCCATTAAATTCTAAAATCAGATCTATTCTCCATCGAACTTATTAGCTTCAAAGGTGGGTTTTCCTATATTATTTTTAAGAAAAAATGATTACATCTCTAAACTTCATTGTAACTAATTCATTTTCAATAAAATACCAAACCAATGCAAGATTTTGTCTAAAAGCATAATCTATATATCAATGTTCTATTTAGAGTTATTTGGATCTTATTTGTTCGTACTGTGTTTTATTGCTTTGTTGGCTGTTGCGACCATTAGTCATTTAAATTTATTTTTGCTATATTAGACAAGGGGATCAACCAAAAGGATCAAATGGATTTTGATTACATGGAAGAACCCAAAGGTGACACCAACCTCATAGATGCTATGCTCTGCCAATCCCGTTTAGTCATTGCATGGCTAGTACTTTACTTTATTTTGATTGCCTTATTAGGTATAGGTTTCAAATAAGGCATGTGATCAAACATCATGCAATCAACTAATCATGAAAACACTAGTAATAGGAACATATATCCAAACAATTTTAAATAGGTCCCCAATAAACACAATATGGTTTTAGTTTTTTTATGCCAATTTTGTATTTTTTTCAATTAAAATGAATCATCTTTAAACAGAGATATAAACTTGGCGAAACCATTTTTGAAACCGGTCAAGGGCCCAAATTGTCTTGTTTTGATAGTCCAATGGCCAAGGATATTGAGGTTTAGAATTTTTGGCTAAAATTGAAATCAGATGATAGTCCCTTGTCAAAATAGACTTCTTCCATATATGATAAAAAAAATGGAAGCTAAAAATCCTGATTCACAATGTCACGATATATTTGCTGCAATAAGAGCTCATATAACTTAGGCTAGGATTTCGCCTAACCACATACTCCCTTCATCCCAAATTATAAGACATCCCAGAATCTTGAAGAGTCAAACTATTTCAAGTTTGACCAAACTTATATGATAATATAATAACATTTATAATAACATTTTCATAGCATGCATATTTGATATCATAAATTTTTATAATTTTTACATAATTATTGGTTAAACTTGAGATGTTTTGACTCTCCAAGATTCTTGGAAAGTCTTATCATTTGGGATGGACGGAATATTGAAGACACGTTGATGTGTGATGCAAAAGGGGAAAAAAAACTATAGTGTCTAATAAATGTACACTTTTCCTATAGTTCAGGTGTCTGAAATTTAAGATGATTTCAGGCAACACTAATATACCAGAACTAGTATAAGTTAGTTGTTAATTTTGTTATTTGTCTTAACATATTAAATTTTTGTCCTTGTCCTCCTATAGAAATAATTGTAATGTTTAAATTGTCTTTGTGCCAACATATATAAGATTTTGTTAGGTTTGTAGTTTTGTCTAACAAGTTTTTTATTTTTGAAATCAAAAGTCTACATAAATTGCAACTAACTACAACTGCAATTATAGTATAAAATATATGCAATAACCGTCGTCTGAAAGAAAACTAAATTTTAGGCACCTAAAATTTAGCAAATCCCGTTAGAAATTTAAAAGAGAGCACACAAAGATAAATAATTAAGTTGACTAGTTATATGTACTAAATATTGAATCAATAACCTATAACCCTTATGTAGTTATAGTATATTTTTGCATGAAAAGAAGCACAGTTTGATGAACTATGGATCTAATAATAAAAGTAAAGAGAGCCAACGGGGTGGGAGTGGGAGAGAACCAAGATTTGCTCCTCACCAACTTTCCCTATTTTCCTTTCTGTTTTTGAAACGTGACAGCCAGCAGCCACAGCTGATGCTCGCTTTATATACAGCTTCTCCTCCGTAGCGTTGCCTCCACCCTCTCCTCCATTTCTTTTTATGTCGGTCTGACCCCCCTACTCTCGGCGCCATCATTCCTCCTCTCCTGCTCTCTCCACCCCCATTCCCCGTCGTCCTCCTTGCCGCCTGCAGCCGGCCTCCTCTGCCACTGGTGCGCCGCCGGCCGGCCAGTGCTCGCACCACACTCACCCCGGCGAGATGTCGAAGGTAAGGCGCGCTCGCATTGATCGTGATCTGGTTTCTTCTTCTTCTTTCTGCCGTACGTACGTGTGCACAAAGCTGGTCGCCTTTCCAGAGGCACAGGCACGGCCGGGGAGGATCTTGCTTTGGAATCCAAGAAATGATTCGTGTTTGCGGCTTTTCTCTTATGGGCTCTGCTTTTGCTCTCTGCCGATCATCTCTCTCGACTTTGGATGCAGAAAATCGTGGTGAAGCTGCACCTGCACGACAACAAGGACAAGCAGAAGGCCATGAAGGCCGTCTCGGTGCTCACAGGTACCATGGCAGCTCCTTCTTCTTCTTTGCTGTTTCTGATCGTACATGTCCTGCTGAATGCTGATTGTGCGTGTCTGCAGGTATCGACGAGATATCCGTGGACATGGCGTCGCACAAGATGACGGTGATCGGCATGGTGGACCCTGTGAACGTGGTGAGCAAGCTGCGCAAGGCCTCGTGGTCAGCGACCATCGACTCCGTTGGCCCGGCCAAGGAGCCCGAGAAGAAAGAAGGGGAGAAGAAGGACGGGGAGGGCAAGAAAGACGGCGAGGACAAGAAGGACGGCGGCGAGGACAAGAAGGAAGGCGAGGGGGAGAAGAAGGAAGGCGAGGGAGAGAAGAAGGACGGCGGCGACAAGGACAAGGACGGCGACGGTAAGAAGGCGGCGCCGCCGACGGAGCAGGAGGTCCTCGCCGAGCTGATGATGAACCAGTACCGGGCGTACTACCACCCGTACCCGCCTATGACCACCCACTACTACATGCAGAGCATGAGCATGGAGGAGAACCCCAACTCCTGCACCATCTGCTAGTAAACCATTATTCTGGCTGTGGCTGCTGCACGAGGTAATTCAAGTTAAACCCGATTATTAATTAGTTACTAGATGTGTGCATATTATATTATGTATATAATATGCGTACACCTTATGGTATATGCACGGACGATCTAAGAAGGTTCGTCAAGGTAGTGTTGGACCATGCATTTTGTCACTTGTACATCGAGTGCTTGGCAGCAGCATAGCGTCTACTCATGCATGGTGCCATGGACATGGAGGATGTGCAGTGTGTGTCTGTATTACTGTGTGTGTAGTGCATATATAGAGAGAGAATAATAACACGTATATGGCGCGGTATGTGTAAGTGGAACTTTGCTTTCTGGTATAACCAGAGCTGTAATGGTGTTTTGTAGGTTCAATTTTGGATTTAATAGTATTAATTATCGATGCATGCTTGTGTGAATATACTATGTTAACTCACTTAATGTGCTATAATAACTCACTTTAATATGCTATTTCCGGTGCTCAATCGCAGCATCTGAATGGCATGGGGAAACAATATCTATATGCCATGCCATGCTCATGCTCTTCGTCTTAGTCCTGTCAGGTCATGATATTCACAGCCAGCCCATCAAAATTGGATTATCGGAGAAACAGAATCTTGATACGCCACATAATGCCAACCAAGAAATGTTTTTCACTGGCTCATCTTGAGGTCTACGACAAGTTGAACACAAGAATTACGAGGTTCAAATCAGGACAGAGAAACAAACACACAGATATGCTAAAAGATAGCAACTGGGAACAGAGTGCCAAGCCGACAACTCACACATCTCACTCTCAATCTCTCAGTCATAGTCTCGTAGATAAGCAAACCTACCCACTGTACCACACCTCTACTATCTTTCACTTGGAAATTGAAATTACATCACATAATGGCCAAACATATTGGATGTCATGGCACCAGTATAATACGTATCATCAATCAGATCAGCGAACTGTATACTTTTGACGTCATTTAACACACCCATCTGGAGCCTGATTCACATTCCAGTATTCCATAGGATGGTTCGCCCGAAGTTTTCATGAAGACCGCTCACTCAAAGTCTCAAGCAGCTGAACACTCTGCCTTAGATTTCTCATATTTTACGTTAGAGTATCATTAGTCCAAAGCCGTAGTTTAATCGCCAAAATCAGGGGCGCCGCAACAAGGTTTAGTATAAGTTAGCACAACTGGCATGCCTGTTGCTATAGTCTTCACAGAGGAAACAACAAAGATGCATGAGCTCACCAATTCTTCTGACATCATCAGGTCCAGCACATCTGAAGAACGGAATGGAATTTTTTTGGTAATACTCAACATGGAAACACCAAGGAGACGAAAGGGATAGGGGAGTTTGCGCACACGGCCGTGCCTACTTGTATCCACGAAATGGAGTGCAGGAGTGGCAACTGCCAAGTGACGAAGGAAAATTTGGATGGGTTCAACCAAAACCACTCGTTCTCTTGTCTGAAACATTTGGGTGCTGGTGAGCCCGATGATCAGGACGTTCGGGCTTATCTGGCCAAATGTCAACTTTCATTTGTTGGGGGTGCATCAAAATCTAAACCTGAACATGCTGCGAAATTCACTTTGCCTTCTTTCCTTATGCTGTAGCAGCTGAGCACTGAAATTATCTGAAAAAGAATGGAAGGACACTTACAGATTCACAACGCGAACTGTTCCGGTTGTTGATCCTAATAATTGGGCATGATTACTGCAATGGCTCTAGGAATTCATTATACATGCTAATGACGGATGAGCATGCTGTATTTCTCCAACAGAAAAATGATCATTGATCAGACCGTTGTCAAATGGATCTGTTGGAAGATAGAACCTGGCACCAATGAGTGGTGTAAACTGCTACGGAGTAAGAGCTAAGCACATGCAAGAGTGTAGCTTCTTTAGCTCCATTATTAGAAAATGAACTCACGATTTGACAGAGCATTTGATTGGTTGCCTGTATAATCGTTTCCTTTGTATGTGTATGATCTTGTGTTTCTATAGAATAGGAAGGGTATATATCATAGATTGATGTTTCTGGCTATAATAGCACCGAACTGTGAACCCTGTGGGGGTATTAGGTCATCCTCAATGGGAGTTTCATGATATAACTATATTTTAAAAACAGTGCAGCTCATGAAACTCTTATTATATCTCTTTTTCATTAATATAGTGTCACATCAGTATATTTAATGTTTATAAAACTTTGATGAAATTCATTGAGATTAGCCTTACGCTCCGGATCACATGGCACAACATCTTTTTCCGTTAGTTACTTTTAAAAAAATCAGTGCAGACATAAACACTAATACATCTGCATACTCACTTCTAGAACACACGTGCACAATCTATAAGCACTTCTAAAAGATTAAAGACTATGAAAAGTGTGAAGGCACAAGTTGAATCGCAAACACTTTTCTTGTGGTGGACCATTACAAACACTACTTCTGAAAGATTAAGTCAGGCATAATTTTTATACGATCTTGGATGAGATCTACAACTTTCAGTTTTGAGTTTTTTTTAATTTGAGATCATTAAGTTGCTCAAAAAAATTAAACAATATTTGAACAAGACATCAATTACGTACATGCACTTGCCGCATTGAAAAAATAATATATTTTTATATGGTGACAAATAGAGATACTTTATATAATACCTCTCGATGGGATCTACAAATTTATAGTTGCATGTTTTTTCATTTGAGATCATGCTAAAAAAATAATATGAAGTTTCAAACTTTGTTAATACTTTTTGAGAAACTTATGATCCCAAATTATTAGAAAACTAAAAACTAGAAAATTGTAGATTTTATCAAGAGCTAATATTTTCATATAAAAATCATACTCATCCAAGATCGTATCAAATAGATACAATTTTTATATTGAAACCTTGTTTTTACGCTGAGCGGCCTGAATCGGGCGAGAGGCCAGAAGAAAATTTCGTTTTAAAAGCCATAGAGGTAAGTTAAAAAAATTGAGCCATATAAGGAATATATGTATTTTTTAGACCATAGATAAATATCTCTGTTATTATTGCTCTTTGGGCTTTCTCTTTTTATTGGGCTGCTCGTATTGATTGCTTAATGGGCCAGTTGGCCAGCGTTGGCAGCGCCTCCCAGTCCGTCTGATAGGTCGCCTGGAACCGGCTCCTCTGACATTGCATGTCACGATGCGTTCATTCAACAACTTGCTGCAATAATTTAGCTAAAAAAAAAGGAAACCAACGTGTTGTAACATCTTTTGTTTCCATGTTTATTTTTGTCGATATAAATATCATCTGTTCCCTAAACTAAATTTTAGTAGGAAAGGTGCATCAAGAGTTCTGGAACAGACCAAATCAATAACAGGAGTCAAGCTCCCATACCTCCATCCGGCTACTTAGGCGCACGACCTGTCCAGTGGAAGAGTTGCTGCTACACGAAACCAAGCAATGATCATCATTGGTATGTATTCACTATGGATGCAACGAAATAGGAGAAGACACGGTGAAGGGTCAGGGCCGATCAGACTAGCAGTCCAGTGGGCGGCAGATTTGGCTTTTGACCTTTGGCAAATTTCTCAGCCGCAGACGGTACCCACACAAGCTAAAGTGGTTTATCGATGGGTACGACCGATGGCAGGATGGCTGAAATGCAATGTTGATGGAGCCTTTTATGTAGAGCGATGGCAAGGAGCAACCGGTTCAGTACTTCGGGAAGAAACCGGCTATTTCGTCAGCCACTGTCTCGATGCCTTAACAATGGAGGTCTTAGCTTGCAGGGATGGTCTCCTGTTGGCACAACAGTCTAATGCACGACGTGTATGGGTGGAATCAGACTCTCAGGAGCTGGTGAAGCTGTGGCTTGCAGGGGAGTCCCAACGGTCAAGCATCGTATCTATCTTGAGGGAGATTAGAGAATTGTCTAGCCAGTTCCAGAATTTTAGTCTTACTTTCATTAGTAGAAATTGTAATCAGATTGCACATATGCTTGCAAAACAGGTGACAAGCGATACGCAGACCGGGTGGTGGCTCGAGGCCCCGGCATGTGTTTCACCTCTTGTGCACCGTGATTGTAACCCTAAAACTTCTGAATGAATGAATCCTCATTAGGCACAAAAAAAAAGATATGTCACACGATTACTGTTGCTTATATATCCTCAACTAAAAAAATACGTATGAAGAACATAAATGTTATTTAAGAAGATTGCAAAAGCACACAAAAAGAGACACACACACACACCTATAAATTTGAGTATGTACCCTTTCTATCCGACAATTGGATGTTGGTGTGATGTTGCAAATGGACTTGGGCCGGACTGCTTCTGTGAACCCAAACATAAAGGCTTTTTCTAGCTGCTCATCAAAGACATGGATGATTCTCAAAAAAAAAAAAAAAAAAAAGAGAAGGATGAGTACAAAGAATATAAGGCGAAGAAACATGCAATTGACTTCCTACAATTGTGTACTCTGTGATCTTGATACTGAAGAAACACTACAGATCCTTTTTGCTTCACTGTCCGTTTGCAAAAAGGTGCTGGGAAATATCATCAACTTGCACTTGCCTCTAAATGCTGAGTTAGTGAGTTTCCTGACATTATTGTTATTGAAATGAGAGACAATCTCCAATCCAAGTTCTTCATGCTGGCTATCATTCTTCTTTGCTGAGCCATCTAGACTTCAAGGAATGACCTCATTTTTCGAAGCAATTCAGGCGACCCCTCAAGTCTGCAAAGGGATTTTTCTCGAGGAGATTAAGCTTCTCTCCAACAGAGTTCATAGTAGAAAAGCACAAGCCTTTGATCAATGGAGTTCCTCTCTAGCTTAAGTGTCAGGATTAGCCTCATCTTTTTTTTATCTCTTTTTTTGTTTCTTGAACTGCAGCTGGTTCCCCGTCTTTGTACTGCATTCTGTTTTACCCTTTTTATTAAATATATAAATTTGCACTGCAAGGGCGCAAACCCTTCCACTTTCCTAAAAATAACTATTACAATATGCATGAAAGTGATAATAATTTTTTTGAATTACTATACCAAGAAAATATTTTTGACAACAAATCAAGTAAGACATGAAACCATTATGCCATGTGTTGCCGGTGACATTACTCTGTCTTCGCCATACCTTAACTTTATTTCGTTTTCCACCACTGGTTGACTCGATGCATGCTGCTGCTCATTCATAGACAGCAATTCGTCAATTGCCAAATTGAAAATGACGAGAAAGCTCTGCTTCCTTGCACGCAACGCACACACACGAATTGAATCACGCGCATTTTTCCATCTCACTCTCACTAGATTTTTTCCAACTCCCACAGCTCTCAGCAATCACTCTACCGCCTATCTACAAAGGGAATCCCCGGGCATACAGTATAGCTAGTGCACACGGACAGTAGTCAGCTCACCAATGCCATCCATCTCTTTCAGCCGGTGACTCGTGCGCCAACTTTGTTTCGCCGCTTGGCAAAAGGGAGGCAACCCCTACCTAAATCTAGAACCAACAATTTGATCTGAACTCGAGGTTAGAGTCGCCGAAGTCATCAATAAACAATGTTCCAGGGCCTCTGGATTCCTGCTCTTGCTCACCTACACGGGCCGCTCGTCTCAGCTTTCCTCCCGCCTTCGCTCACCTACTAACGAGTGTAAAATCACGTAAGATCACCACGGCCGTACCGGTTGGTGCTCGCCACATGCACGGCACCCGTCATCAGCGGAGACGCTGGTGATCTCTGCTCGTTGCGTCCGGTCAATATGGTTGTTTCAAGTTCCGGCTTCTTTTAACTCGCTCCTGGATGTTTTTATAAAAAGAAAACTCCTCGAAGAGCCAATAGCTCATGTACTCCCTTCATCTCTAATTATAAGTTATTTTATATCATTAGATTATTTATCAATTATATTTTCATAATATATCCATTCAATATCATATATCTTTATTTTTATTTTTTTATAATCTTAGTCAAATTTGATGTTCAGATTGTGGATCGAGACTCAAATGTTTCGTTCAGTTACTGAAACGCAAAAGTCGTTACTCTACGGTAAGTTAAACCTGTATATAATGACTCTACACGTACACGTGTCTACACGAAATTAGGAAGGTTTTGTTTTTCCTGCACTTGGAGCACACACTGCGGCACGATTTTTTCGAATATGAACGAATCGGATATTATTGATTGATTGACTAGGGCATGCAAGCAGGAACGTGCTGGACACACTGCTGCTGCTCTCACATAGTTTCTGTTGCCGAGAGGCCTATAGCCGCGCGCGCGCGGTGGTGCACTCCGCCGCATCACGGGCTTGTCTGCGATGAAAGGATCCTGCCTGCATGCAGCTGGGGCCTTGGGGACACCGACGCACCGAGCAGCAATAGATTGATGAGCGGCTGGATCGGAGCGTAGTAGCTAGCTAGTACGTGTGAATACTGGTACTTCTTCTTGTAACCCAGTTGAAAGAGTCTTGTCCGATCGATGCTGTTGTTGCTGCGCCTTGTGACTGCCGATCAGGGCGCACAAGCGTCAACGGCGACGCCAACAACAATGTTGCGCTTGTGCTTTCGCTGTCTTCGTTGTTTCTCCTTGGACTCAGTTGGCCTCCAATTCCAAGGAGGGAAAAAGAGTACTGTAGTGTATAAAGAATGTAGCAATGGCAAGTTACTACTACCTCCGACTTTGGATGGGTGAAAGTGAAACACGATGGTAGTACAGTACTATCTGATTTCACCATTAATTTTCTTTTATTTTACTACTACAAAGGCACCAACAGATATATACAATAATACTGCATGTCCTATGGGCTCTCCCAAGGACGAGATGGAGTGGACCGTCTGGCTACCTATGAATGAGTGAATGGCCTTGGCCTCCGACAGGTGCAGGTGCTGAGTTGAGCTCGGTGGCGCTCCCCCACAACACAAGCCGCCTCGCGCGCACCTGTTGGCCGTGTCAGTTCAACTACCACCAAACCAAACCCTGCGCTTTAATGCCACAGCACCACCATCAATTCACCGCTCTTCCCTCGGCTCGGCTCTTCTTTACCACCAGTCCACTCCACCACCACCACCTTCCCCAATCCTGCCTCTCCCTGCTGCGGGGTGGTGCTCGTTCGTGGACATGGGCGCCGCGGCGCGGTCGGCATTGGCGTCCGCCGGCCGTGCGGCCAACGAGGCCGTGAGCTTCGTGGTGTTCCTGCTGCTGGACGCGCTGGAGGTGGTGCTGTGCGTGGTGTACAAGGTGGCGGACTACGTGGTGGAGGGCGCGTGGCGGCCCTGCTACTGCTCGCGCTCCTCGTCCCCGGCGTCGGCGGCC
Organism: Microstegium vimineum; assembly: GCA_022036555.1. NCBI lineage: Eukaryota > Viridiplantae > Streptophyta > Magnoliopsida > Poales > Poaceae > Microstegium > Microstegium vimineum. The sequence goes on along the minus strand of CM039124.1, from coordinate 6,779,729 downwards.
ACGGGCAAGATCGTCGTGTCGGAGCGGGGAGGCTCCAAGGTGGTCCGCATGCTGTCCGCCACCAGGCTGCACCTCGAGGACATCTCCGACACGCTCTACACGCGGCCCTCCGTGCTCGCGCTGGCGGCGGCGGCGTCCAAATCCTCGTCCTCCCTGCGGCGGCGCGCGCCCGGCGGCCCGGGGGTCACCGTGCACTCGGCCATCGTGCAGATGCTGCGGGGCAAGGACGGCAAGCACAGGCCGTACCCGTCGCCGCGCTGGTCCGACTGCCACTGCGCCAACTGCAACCCGGCGGACACGGACCGCCTCTTCGTCCACGTGGAGGCGCCGCCGCCGCCGCAAGGTAGCACAACTTCGGAGGAGGACGTGCTGTTCATCCACGGCTTCATCTCGTCGTCGGGGTTCTGGACCGAGACGGTGCTCCCACACGTGAGCCCCGAGGCGCGTTCCCGGCGGCGGCTGTTCGCCGTGGACCTGCTGGGGTTCGGGCGCAGCCCCAAGCCGGCGGACTCGCTGTACACGCTGCGGGAGCACGTGGAGATGATCGAGCGGTCGGTGATCGAGCGCCACGGGGTCAAGTCGTTCCACATCGTGGCGCACTCGCTCGGCTCCATCCTCGCGCTCGCGCTCGCCGTCAGGTACCCCGACGCCGTCAAGTCCCTCACGCTCGTCGCGCCGGTACGTGTGCTCGAACTATGTATAGTGTATCTATATCTCGTCCGTCCGCGTGCTCGCTCTGACGGCTGACGTTCATTTCGGGCATGCATGCATGCAGCCCTACTTCCCGGTGCCGCGCGGGGAGGTGGGCACGCAGTACGTGCTGCGGACGGTGGCGCCGCGCCGGGTGTGGCCGCCCATCGCGTTCGGCGCCTCCGTCGCCTGCTGGTACGAGCACCTCAGCCGCACCGTCAGCATCGTGCTCTGCAAGCACCACCGACTCTGGGAGCTCGCCTTCCGCGTCTTCACACTCTACAGGTGGGTACCCTCTGCAAGCACCATCACCATCACATCACGTAGTACGTGAATGAAATGAAATTAGACTCGTAAATCCCGCATCTGCAAGGTGAAATTAGGTCAGCGACCGACAGGCTCAATCAACGGCATTTTCTTTCTTTGCATCCGATCCTCCAAGAGGAGAGGTTTTGGGTACGGGTTCACGTGGCCGTCTTCCATTGGCCTTGTTTGATTTGCACAAACCCAACGGAATTTATTACGACTAATCAGACTCGTACGTAAACGAGGAGATCATCACATCAATAGGATCTCAGGGGGGGCACTCCACTCTCTTCGAGTCTTCGTACTGCAGCATGCATTTAGGAGCTTGGCAGGGCCCGGCCAGCAGCCTGCACCGTTGCGTCGATGTGATGAATGGCAGTTAATAGGGGGTGCATAGGAGCCAGTTGACCGCGGTCAGCCGTTGGGGGTGCTGCTGTGCTTTGGTGGAGTGGAGAGCCAGCGGGTCATCTGCCGGTCCACTGCACTGCTTGTGGCATGGCCAGGCCAGCCGCTGGCCAACCAGTAGCTCCAGCTACTCGGTTGATTTCGCTCTAGTGATCTCTACTCTTGGACCGTTCCAGATTGCAACTCGTTTTTATTTTATCATAAGAATAAGAAGGGAAAAAATCTAGATTTGATCATTTTTTTTTTTGTCTAAAAAGGTATACAAACATGTATTACACCAAAGAAGACTCATTGCAGGCATCATCATGCAATATATTTTGACAGTGCATTTGTTTGATGTTGTGGTGTTAATATATAAGTTTGACTTAGAACACAACTTATATAAAATTTAAAATAGAGGCACTGTAATAGCAGTGAAGACTCAGGCCAGGCAAGACAGCATGACCTTTGCACAAACATTTTGGGGTGGAATTTTTCACGTTTCTTGCAGCCCTCAACTTTTTTTTTCTACGAAGTTTCTGTTAGATTGGCACGAATATGGTTTACTTACTTTCTTTGGGGAAAAAACAGAATTATCTTCATTTTTAGTGCCAACGAACAATAGGTGTTTTTCACGAAAAAGGCACGGCATCGTATTAATGCCTTACGCCTTCTTCACTTTTTGTGGAATGGGTTCGTTATACAAATTACACATGCATTTCTAATCAGATTGTTTCGGGTCTTCGTTCATTACACATGGCCTAAAGGTAACGAGTGTAGTCATCGCTCTTTATTTGGTTGTACATAATATAAAAGGAAATGGCCATTAATTGTCCAATACCCTCTCGCTTCCAGCAAGATTTGGTTAAGCAAGCGTGCCATACTGCCATAAAAGGAGTGGATACACTTCATCTCTCTTGTGTATATATTGAGATGTAGGCAGCGGGGTACATGTGCATGAACAATGAACAAGAATTTGATGTACTACTCCAACTTGCAACTAATAAATAGATCAAGCACAACAGGGTTTGGTTTGACTGTTAGAGAGCGAGGGGTTATTTTTGGCTAACCAACCATTCGTCGTGGTATCCTACGGGCAGGGTACGGACCTACCTCATGGACGGCTTCTTCTGCCACAACCCACATCGCGTCGTGGCACACCCTCCACAACATCATCTGCGGCAGCGCCGGCAAGATCGACAGGTGCCTCGAGGTGGTCAGGGACCAGCTCACCTGCGATGTCACCGTCTACCACGGCAGCGACGACGAGCTCCTCCCCGTGCAGTGCAGCTACGCGGTCAAGTCCAAGATCCCCCGCGCCCAGGTCAAGGTCATCGACGGCAAGGACCATGTCACCATTGTCGTCGGTCGCCAGAAGGACCTGGCCAGGGAGCTGGAGGAGATATGGGACAGGAAACGGTGAGATTGCTTGGGCCCCGTAATTTATAGGATGGTGAACAGGCCACAAGGAATGCCACCATATAATCAGGTTAACAAAAGGATTGGTCTTCGTACAACAAGAAGACGAAGATGGCTTCCAACAAGCAACAACGAGAGTTAACTAATGGAGGCTACAGGAAGGAAGTATAAGGGCAGACGGGCTCGAGAGAAATGTGAAGAGTACTTAATTACATTTACCTTTTTTTTTTGTTCACTGCTTTTTCGACTCGTTCTCAGGTTTTCATATTGAAGGCCGAGAAAAAATTCTTGCGCGGCCTGTGTGTAATTATGATATAAATGGTTAGTTGTTTCAGTTGTAATCTCTGAACAGAAAGTGACATGATCCGATTTGTGGAGCTTGTACCTTTTCTTCTCCGCTTCTTTTTTGTTTACTCTTGTTACCCGTGCACTTCTGCAAGATATAAAACTGTATGATAATAATATACAATGAAAAATTAATCATATATGAAAACGCAGGATTACGAATCAGTCAAATAGTACCAGAACTGAAGAGGAGTTTTCGACGTCTTGCATGCTCGATGCTTCCATCTCAGTACTACCCCACGAAAGAACCCAGCCACAATATTAGAGATCTCATCAATCAATGTATGAAGACGATCCAAGGAACCATCGTGAGATTGAACATCCACTTTATTCCCATCATCCCATGCCGTGGGTACGACTACGAGTGGTTGGTCCACCTCAGATCTGGCCTCTGAGTCTCCGCGTCAACCTGCAGAGATCCAGAGCAAGTTTCCGAGTCTCCGCGCCACACCATACCTTGCTGTACCCTGTGTCTAATAAGAAATTCATCGTCGCTTCGATGGTTTCCATAAATGATGCAACGAAATTGTGAATGGCCCCCAACATGCTCCAAAAATAAATAGACATGCCTTCTCACAGAGTAGCAAATCAATATACCTGCGCACTGTCCAACTCCTTCCCATCAACTGTTCACTCAGCTTTCCTCATCTTTACCTGATATATTGAGATCATAAGAGCCTAGTACCACAGATGGATGATAAATAAAGATAAAAGACACAAACCTAACAACTCGCCACCTCGGGCCACAGCTTGCTGTACTTGTGCAGATTTATTACAGCTGTCCATGCCTGCCTGCACAACAGAACAACGCAAACCTAACAACTCGCCACACTGTAATCAGTGTAGCAAGAGTTGACTGAACTGCATGGCTCATGCAGGGCAGACATGTAAGATTTCATAATGTGCTACAGTGAGCTTGAGCCTGCTCATTCAATACAAGTGCTCTCCATTTTAGGTGTTCCATCAATCTTCCCGTGCCCACCCCATCACCCAGGCAAGTGCCGGACCACAAGCCCTGGACAGTGGAACAGTGGCCTTAGGCACCATTCTAAGGGTTCCTGCCGTTCAAGAACTGTGCAAAGCACGCCTGCATAAGAACAAGAATAAGCAAGCAACACTGTAACCACGTCCCAACCAAGCTAGGATCGTTGGGAGTGATTTAGACCCCCTACAGCAGCGACCTCAGTACACACGTCTGTCCTGCACAAGAAGTAGATAGCAATGATGAGTAAATGATATCAGTTACAGAAGCTATTTAATAAAATAAAATGGCTGAGATTAGATCTGGAGATCGAAACACATACCTGTAGTCCTGACTCGGATTTCCTATGGAACATATTGAAATCAAGCCCTTAAGGCGTTTCCTAGTGGATAACCCTTTTCCGGCAGGGAGAGCATAGGAAACTGCTGGCACACAAGATAAACGTGAGAAGGCACAGTAACAAAAATAATACATCAAGAGAAAGCTGTGCAGAGTAATTAACTAAGGCAAAAGAAATCACTGGGCAAAAAAACAAGATTATGCTACCGAATCTTGTGGGAGCAAAAATTGTAGACGAGAACTCCAATATACTGGCAACAAAGAGCTTTAAGTCTCAATAAAAAAAAACAAAGAGCTATACAGGGTCTCAAGAAAAAACAAAGAGCTTTACAAGGTCTCAAGAAAAAACAAAGAGCATTACAGAATGCCATGGGAAAACATCCCAAACATATTTGAGAAACAAACATGTCATGCAGTTACTGAAACCTGATGCATAGTACTGCTCCCTATATTCCAAATTATAAAACGTTTTGGCTTTTCTAGATTCATAGCTTTTGCTATGCACCTAGATATACACTATGTCTAGATACATAGTAAAAGCAATGTATCTAGAAAGACCAAAACATCTTATAATTTGGAGCAAAGGGAGTAGTAAACATCCTGAACATGCAGATCTGAAGCACTTCCAAGAGGAGACAGTAAAGTTCTACCATGAGAGCTCCAGATACATGATACAAAACGAATAGAAACATGATGCCTTAGTATATAAAAGAAAACATGAAATATACTGGAAGGTCAAAACTAATACAACATGGTAGTGTGTACTGAATAGACTTCTGTATCCCTTGACTCCATGCAAAGAGTCTGGCGAAACTTCAATTAGCTGGGAGAGTCGAATGAAAATCAATCATACCATACAATTATAACATATGGAGACATACTAAAAAAACATATGGAGAGAGACAAATCAACTGGGCAACTTCAGGAAAAACATCATATTCGGGGGCAATCATTTAGCATTCAAGAATCATGAAGGGGGGTCATTATAAGCAGCCAAGGATGTACAAAAGGCTGCAAATCTCTGCCAAACTGCAGCCTTTCTATAAGTTAAACGCTTGTTAAAAACTGCAAAACTGTACAACAAAGAGAGGAGGATCTACTTTGGTGAAGTTAACTCTGAACAACGAACAGGATTAATCTGCTAGGCTAGACTGAACTACCGCCATGAAAGGCGCAAATGCCCTCATTGCATATGAGACCACGCTGAATCCCGGATCTTCATATGCCACTTCATCAAGCCACAGAAACTTAACTTGGCATCCAAGCTTACTGCATGCACACCATGCTTGTCGAGTGCACAGAGGTCTAAACCTTTAACTGACCTATAGCTATGATGATGGAAATGATGACTATCTAAGTACAGAATTACATGGTGTTGATATGGTCAATGCTCTTCTGGACCACGCTTATAGTCTGGCTAATATGTGCCCTTGCTGATCTTGCGGCGACACTGATGAGCCGTGCTGGCTTCTGAAGTGAGGTTTTAGTTGACTTGGATCAGCAATCACTGATTGATAGCTTGATGTTTTAAAAGAGAGTAGATTCCTTTGCACTAAACACCTCACTACACATGTGAACCGTAAGGTTTGGCAGACTTGCTAACAACATGCAAATGTTTGTCAACCATTTTGCTCACAAAGGATTCAATCTGCATGGATGGTAAACACCATGAGTTAAAACACATAACATTATTCCAATTAATGTAAAAAAATTATCAGAAGACATTATCATGGTGCAGAATGGCACCTCCTGTGGCCAGAAGCCCAGGCCATAAGGCAGAAGTCAACAAAATAATGCTCATCATTGATAGAGAGCTACACAGTATTAGCAAGAAGGGTCTGGATAAAACTATAAAACTTTGGTAAGTGAACATTGCTGTACCTTAATTTTCCTTTTAGCATCAAGAAACTCAAGAGTAGTCATCGATTTCTCTCCTTCTGAGCATGTATCAATGATCTGTTGAGGCCAGAGAAAAACAGAGACTACTGTTAGTATTATTACTATCATCACCTAAATAGATCGCAAAAGGATGATGGAAATAACATTAAAAGGAGAATAGAGTGACACAGCATTATGTGGAAAATGAACATTTTTAAAGTATAAACCAACTAACACTACCAAACTAAGTTGCCAACCCAAAAATCACAAGACATTTTAAAAAAATATTATCTATATCTATATATATATATATATGATATAATACCTTGTTAACAGATTTGCGCATGATTGATTTGTACCCCTCTCGGTCGATCTTTTTTCCCCTATATAATGGCATCAGCAGCGAGGCTATAAAATTCACAAGACCCTGTTTTATATGCTCCACACCTCTTGATTGCTGCTCAGATGCAGGTTTGCTATCGGCACCCTGTGAGGCACAACTACGGCATGTCTGCTTCTGACTACTTGAATCATCTTCATCAGGTATGCGTATCCGACTGTAGAATTCTTTATCAACTTCCATTGCCTGTTCCTGCCACCTCTCAATGGCTAGAGGATCCTTGACACCATCAATGCAGACTGTATCAGTATCCACCCATGCTCTCATAAACCGACCGTTTAGAATACCCGTATCTGTAGAATGATCCTGAGTGTTTGCTAGGCAATCTGTCTCATTTAAGTGGCTCTGCTGAGTACAATTATCACGAGACATTTTCAAGCTGTCAGCATCAGCGCAGTTGTTGTCAGGCAAATCCTTAGCTTTGCCATTCTTGGAATCATTTTCTGATATGCACACAAGTCTCCCAAAATTATCCTTCAATACTCTTTTTCTTGTATCGGAATCATCCAAATGGTGATCACGAATCACAAAATCATCAAACGATGGTATCTTTGGAAGCTCACGAGGCACACTTATCTCTGCCTCTACAGATGCATACGCCTAAAAACAGACAGGAATCATGAGTTCGATGGCTTTCCTTTTCTTTTGTAGAACATGTTCATTATTCTGGACCAACATCACCAACTAGAATATTTGTATATGCAACTCTAATTCTAATTCAAGCACTGTGTACCATAACTGGCCATTGGCCACCTCAAAGTTTGTCAAATTTCTATTGATTAGCTCAGTTACTGAATCTAAATGATATACTAGTCAGATCAAACTGCTTACAAGTTTGAAATTTCTAAACCTCCTATTTCCATGTTTAATTTTTAAATTTCCATTTTTAGTGATATATTCAATCAACAGTGGTAAATATACTTGCTCTAACAGTTGCATGCAAGGTATGTCCCAAAAACATGCACAAAATAAGGAGATTATAAATTCAAGAAAATTACATGGAAATGACCAAACTAGTTCCTTTCAAAAATACTGGAGAGAAGTGCTTCACTTGGTGATAAATGAACAGAAAGAAAGGAAACAGATTATTATAAATAAGGAAAAAATGAAAAATGTCTCTGTAGTTTTGCATTCAGAGCTACACCGTACAGAATAACACACCATGTATTATGCAACAAGACTAGCAAAAAATACACGCCCTGAATTTTGAAATAGATAAAATAACGCTTAAAAAAACTAAAGCAACCTATGAGGAACAAGGTTAGCTTCGTATATTAAGAAGAAAATAGGCACACAAATTCACCTCAATGAGGAATTGAAAATGGGCAGACCCTCAACCAACTAAGCTAGGACCACCTTCTTAATACGACTAAACTAGCATAAAATTTACATGTCTGCAGTGGCAGGTAATGAAATTGTTATAATATAAAGAGCCAACCTGTGGTGTCCAGGTAATGAAACTGCTCTAATAGAGAGGCAGATAACAATCTCTCAGCTTTTTATGGATAATGTTCTTATTAGAGACGATAAGGATGGTCAATGGTAAATATTAAAACCTGATTGGTTGGACAAATCTTAATCAAAAGAAAATTTTAGTCACAGACCTGCGCAGCTGCTATGGCAGCAGCTCGAGCAGCCTCGGCAGCAGCGAATGCAGCAGCTTCTTCCTCGGACATAGGAATGCCACACTCCACCTTAGATTCAATACCATCTTGTTGCTTTTGGGAAAGCAACTTGCCATCGGACATAGCAGCTGTCACAGTTTCCAATTTCATTTCCTTGTTCTCATACTTCTTGTTTGTCTTTGGTGGTGACTGACTACTTGCAAATCTTGTACGCTGGCGCTGGGAAACTACTACTTTATTATTGTCCAAAGATTCATTTGGCACACGTAAGGTAGGCTTTCCTGATTGCAGATCCTTACTCTTGGTCTTACTCAATTCAATTGATGGTATTCGACGCAGCAATTTGAGTCCACCATTGCTATCCTTTTCTCTACGAAAAACTTCAATCCACACACTGACCAACTGCCGAGCTATAGCACGAATATCTCGGCTTGTGTGCACACAAACCTTTTCCTTTACAGTCTTCCCAATTCCTGCATGAAGTTGAAAAGGAAGAATCAGGTTCGTCGCTAGGCTACAATGGCAAATAATTTATACAAACATCCATGGGACACACTAGTTATAACAAACATAGATCAATATAGTAGTGCACTTAGATACTACTCTTCTCTCAGTAATGTCAGATATTTGTTTATTTGTTCTCCTTTGATCAACCTAGTGAATAAACAAATACATAAAAGGTACAATGGGAAGGGGTTTGCTAAATTGGATAAGGCTGGAAGGGAGGAACATGAAAATCTGTTCTCGAGAGACATTCCCTAAAGCCATTTAAAGGGACATGGAGGCAAGGCAATGAGCTTTGCACAAACCTGATAAACGTACAGCTACCAGATCAGTGGAAACAAGCACAAGCAAACGCACACAGTGTCGCAGTAGTTGAGTAGCATTTTTCCCAAGTGAATCCTGCCAAAATCAAAATGCAAACATGAAGAAATTCAATATAGGAAAAGTAACAGTGTCATGTAATGCTTAAAGAAACAAGTCATTAATCAACTTACAAGTATCCAAGAGTTTAGCGTACTTAGTCCTTCTTTAGACCCAGCAAATGATTTAAGAACATCTGTAGGAAGCTTCAATAACTCCTTAGCCAAATGTAGGCGCCCTGATGTTGTCTTTGCACTGAAGAACATTTCTTGCAGCAAAGATTCCTTGCTAACAATTGGATACATTGCATCAGATGAGTTTTTAATTAGAGCAGTAGAAAGTTCACATGCTTCAAGTCTATTTGACATGTCCCTGACTTCATTTCGTTCACTGTCTGACTGCATTTGGTAAGTCTGTAGCGCTTCTACCTCAGCAATATAGTCATTGCCAGTGTTCAGTAAGTCAATGATGCGAACAGCTTCTCGCAAACCACTCAAAATTGCACCACCAACAGTATCTGGATGCTCTTTGCATGTTGCTTCACCCGCAAAGAATAAGCAATTTTCAACTGGCCTTCCAAGAATATCATAATCTCGCCCTGATGCTCCAATTGCAACATAAGTGTAAGCACCTCTACTAAAGGGATCAAGTCCCCAATTTGTCACAACAGATGCAACTGGATCTGGTACAGAAGCATTCCTAAAAAGCTTTCGGAGAACCGCCATAGCATTGTTAACATGATCGCCAGAACTGATGCTTTGTCCATCTATAGCAGCCTTCCCAACAAGTAGAGCTATCAGAACTGGAGCCCCAGCTGTCTTTCTGAGATTCCAAAACATGAAGCACTGTCCTCTTAAATCTGTTTCTTCTGCAGTCGCACCAAAGTAATCCACATTGTCATCCCAAAATACCTCAGGGAACTCCAATACTATCTTGTTTAGAAGACCAAACCCAAGCCGGTTTATAGAAGATACTTTCCAGTCTGGCAAGGAAGGTGAAAATTTAATTGTCTCTGCTTTCAAGCAACCAAGAGGAACAGTTATTAACACAGCATCTCCAGTAAATTCACTTCCAGTTGAAGTGGAAACCTTGACATATTTCCCATCCTTACAGCTAGCACCTAACTCCTCAGGTCCATACAGTACTTCAGTTACAACATGGTTTAACCTAATATCAAGTCCTTTAGCAAGGCTACCTAGAACAGTGTCATAGCCACCTTTGATCATGCAATGAGCACCTCCGAATCCTCCATATACATCATCCTGGTTCCAGTATGGAAGGGATACAGATTTCAGAGTTGCAGCACAACCATACTCTAAATGTGCAAAGTGCCAGTTCATAACCCTTCTCTCAAGAGGGCTGAGGACATCTACCTTATCATTCTTTCCACAATGATCTATCTCCTTATCTGTTGAAGCACTTACGGAAATGTCTACAGCTCCAGAATTTGTCATAAATCTCAAGTGACCATCCTGCTCCACAGAATCCATAGGCTGAGTTGCACGATGCTTCCTAAGGGCATACTCCAGTCCATCCTCCAGGGATAAACCGATTGCACTGTCACCATTTTGCTCAAAAAGCAGCGCCATCTCATCAAGAAGGCCATTGAATTCGGCTTCTAAATCTTTATCCAAAGAATCAGGAACCTTGTCACCAGTTACTACATCATAGAGAGGGCAAGCACTATTCAACGTAGTAAGTTCAAGACCAAGTTGAGAACAAATCAAAGAGGATGGATCAGCCCGTCTTTCAGTAGCTATATCAGCCTCCACCCCTGTAATAATGCTAGCACCCAAATCTACAGGAACAGAAAGTGATGTGCGATCTGTATAAACACGGCCACCAATCCTTTCTCGTGCCTCAAGAACAGTGACCGAAAAACCTTGACGTTCCAAATGGCGAGCAGCAGTTAAACCAGCAGGGCCCGCTCCCACAATGATTATTCTTTTGCCATGCACAGCAAACTCAACCCGGTCATTTTGACAGTTTGCTTCTTGTTGATGAGGGACTTCAACTTTTCCAACAGAACTATCCAAATATGACGTATATTGGATATCCAAATTGCTGGATGGCAGTGATGCATTTCTAACTTCAGTTGACATGCCTAGATTATTTTTGTCCATCAGATGTTCTTCAGACTTCAAGTGAGGTAGCAACTCCAGGGCACCACAGTGAACAGTAGGACAATTCTTTTCATTTGATGCTTCTACCAAAGCACATTCAGTAATCTTAACACTTACAGTTCTGCAGCATTCAATGCTTGTTCCATACTCAAAATCCTCATTCTTGTGTGATACAGAGACAATGCTATTTTGAATGCTGACTGATTCCATTTGATGCAATTCATTTAGCTTGGGTACTTCAACAACCTCATACGGAGTGTCATCGTGCCCCTTCGCCACCTTATCTGATGCAACTCCAGCATTTATGTAGCCCTGAAAATTGATGACATATTGGGTTCAATCATTCAGGCACTTTTCTAATTCAGCGAAACATATAGTAAATATAAAAAAAAATCTTTAACAAGGTAATAAGATTAGTAGTAAATTGGAGATCTATAAGCTGGTTGCATGTGAAAGGGAAACATATGCTCAATGATTTTCAGAAAGTCATCAAAGAGGTGCAATAGCTGCAGCTAATGGTAGGTGGAAGTTGATGGCTTAATTTGGTAACGCAATTTTGGAAACCAATGAAGACTAAGGGCAACTCAACTTACATATTGGTCTAAGAATAAAAACACATCACGAGTAAGTGCTTGATGTGGCAACTCATCTTTCAAAGGAACATCTGAAACACCACAATCTGCAAGATTTAATAAATGTTTAACGTCCTTGCTCCAGCGACTTAGTATCATGTTCCTGGAATACAAAAAGAAACAGACATAGGAAAATCATGATGCAGGGTTAATGCCACCAAGCACAGAAATTTGATATGAATATGGTAAGGAGGCATTAACCTACCTGCACTCTAGGTAATCCTGAAGGCCACCCTTGCGCTTCAAAACTTCCTTGAACTTTATCTTCTCAATCGATGTAATAGTCTTTGCCTTTAGGCCAGCACGTACTGCAGCAACACCAGTATCACCTCCACCCTCATAAACTTCTGAAATTTTAATTTTATCTTTTGTTTTTATTGACTGATCTGGAAAACCTGCTGAGGGATTTGAGAACAGCCCCTGCTCTTGCATTAGAGTTTCCCAGTCAACATCACCCTCATAGGCCATGTCACCATGTTTGCGTTTTTTGGAACGCGTAACACGTTTCACCTTTGGTGTGTTTTCCTTGTCTTCATTATCTTGTGTTGCCACATCAAGTATATCCAAATCTTTCACAGGCGCTGTCATGTCTGCACCTAGACACATAGGATTATTTCCAAAAATGTCATGCGAAGAACAAGAATCCTTGGGCCCCATAACAGGCAGCTGATCCAAATTAGTTTTTGCTTCAATAGTTTCTGTTGTTGGTTTATTATCAGTGTCAGATAGCACTGCCTCTTTTCGTTGAACAGATTTCCCAGGCACCAGTTTTTGTTTTAGTCCAGTTTTCCTTTTTATAATTGATTTCGGTGACTTTCCTTGAGAACAGTCAACATCATCGCTGCTTTCCTTCTGTGCAAGAACATTGGTTCTATTTGCTTCTGTGCAAGATGGTTTATCGTCAAGATTTCCTGAACAAGATTCCAGCCCAGGTTGATTGCTTGCCCAAGCTGAGATTTCAGTGTGATCAATGACCCCATCGAAAGAGTTTATTAATCCATCCTTTAGTACTTTGCTGGCTTCCACATCTTGTACACGTGCTTCACCTAATGATCGGTGAATTGATCCATCATCTGCAGCATTCTCTTTCCCAACAGACTTTTCCAGTTCAGGAGAAACAGAAGACAATCCTCCCAAAGCTTGCCCAGGAACAGCACCAACCTTATAATGTCTAGTGAACTTGCAACCATTTGCCTTTGCCTTTGCCTTTGCCTTCCGAGGCAATGAGGCTTTCCGATCCTGTACACAAGCATTTTTCATCTCTTCCTTTGTGCGCCGCCTTCTCCTTTTAGTGCCCTTGGAAGCTGTGTCTGGGGCTAAACCAGATCCCTTGTTAAGGCCATCCTCGTCATGCGAGCAAGAAACTTCCAAGCCCTCTGCCTCATCTGAGACCTGCCGTGACTTCCGACCAGATCTCGTAAACAGCACTGACAAGGAGTCTTTCAACCCCAAATCATCCAAACCCTGAGCACAATTCCCAGAAACATCACTCCCCTCCAGTTTCATGAAATCTAAATTGCTCTTCTCATCAACAACACCATCACCTATATCAACAACACCCTGTACATCTTCCTGTTGAACCAATATCGGATCCTCGGGTCCACATTGAGCCACTGCACCAAAGGCATTACTATCATTGCCTTTCTTCCGCTTCTTCAACTTCTTCCTTATACTAGCCAAGGTATCCTCCATCTCCCCTGGCACTGTGGAGCTTGTATAGGACATGGGTGTGTACACCCGATAATTTTAGCAAAAAAAAAATGTTAGTAGGTACAATATACATGTATAAACTTGCAACGCAACTGGGTCAGATCCGATTACAAAATGCTTATATTAGGGTTTGGGGTGGTCGGTTTCGTGCGGCAGGAAGGGGAGGGAGGGGCGGGCATACCTGACAGATGCTCGTCGCAGGCAAAGGCTGGGGTTTCCGGGGAGCCGTGGCCGTGACGCGGCGGTGAACCGAGGCGCCGCGGGGCGACGAGGCGGCGAGGTCGCCGCCGGAGCTGCGGGCGGGAGGAGGGCGGTGAGCGGAGTTGGCGGCGGGGTCGTCGTGGCGCGAGTGGCGGGTGCGTCCCTGCGATTAGGGGAGGACGGCCTCGAGGCGGCGGCGGCGGCCGCCGGTGGTGAAAGAGGGGCGGGGGCGGCGTAGGAGGGGCGCGCGAGGGCGGCGGCGACGACGATGGGGAGAGGAGTCGCGCGTTACCCGAAGTCGCGACGTTAACCTCCCCTTTATTTATCGGTCCCAACTCGTCGGCGGCGCGGGCGAAGTCGGCAGCGACGAGGAGGCCGGATGTTTGCTCGGCGGGGGAGGGAAGGAAGCGTAGCGTAGGACTGGAAAAAGGAGGGGGGTTAATACGGTTTATGCTTTGCCTTTGTGTTTCGTCGGGTTTTCGTGCAATTCTGTGTGCGAAGACTGCGAACACAACTGTTTTCCACAATTCTGCCAGCATTTTTTTCGAATCAAACATATACAGTGTTGTATAATGTATATATATGTTAGCGCTTTATGAAAATATAGATTTGGAGATGGCTTTAAAAAGCTTCACTTTGTGTCTATTCATGCTAGAAAAAATAATAAGTTTAAGTTGTTGCTATATATTACTATGATGAAGTGTTTAGGTTAGATGTTTATATATTATGATAGAAATATTATGTTTGAAGATAGTGACAATATTGATATTGTTTTCTAGATGTAATGTTTTTTTACTCATGATACATACAATGTGCGTAGAAGATGGTAAAAGATTTTTTTTACTATATTTGCATGGGTATATATAGTAAAGCGCGGGAAGGGAAGACAAAGGTGACAAGTGTAATCGCTACGGTTCAGTATTATTGTATACAAATATATCAATTAAGATGTATAGTAACGTAACATAATTAATACTCAAAGAAGCGCATAAAACGACAAAAATTTTATAAGTGTTCAAATCTCGTAGAATAGAGCATGAGGACAAGAAAGTGATGTAGGTCCAAAAGTAGAGGCGAAGCACAATAAGTTAGCAACTAAAGTTCATTTTATTCCATCACCCCATCATGCATTTTAAACAATGGTTATGTTCGGAGAATTTATATATGTGTGTGCGCGTGCGTGTGCGTGCGTGTGTGTCTCGCTTACTAAGCACAAAGCACTAGAAGGAGTGGTAGACAAATTAAACAGATCTTGTTGGAGCATCAAGGTAAAACTAAGGAACTAACCAGGTAACTATGAAGCTATATATTGTTGCAAATATTAAATGTATGTCTTGTTTTTAGGAGTTTAAGAGGATGTTTTTCATAACATTGAGAAAAAAAGAAAACATAGGATGAAAGGAGATAAGGCTACAACTTACACTTTCTCATAACATAAGATGAGAGGGGACAAGGCTACAACTTACATCTTGTATGTAATATTTATTTGTTAGAGCTAAGAAAAAAGCAAACCCTCTACGCAATAAACCATCATACAAACAGTAGCGAAGGCAGCAATCTGACAAGGCTTGGCCATTGCCATACCTAATTTTTTATAAAATACTTAATATATGTATTATATACTACTCCCTCCATCCCAAGTTGTAAGTCATTCCAAGAATCTTGGAGAGTCAAAGTTTTTCAAGTTTGACCAAACTTATATAACAATATAATAATATTTATGATGTCAAACAAGTATCATTAGATTCGTTATCAATTATATTTTCATAGTATATCTATTTTATGTTATAAATCTTTATAGTTTTGTCTATAATTCTTGGTCAAACTTGAGATGCTTTGACTCTCCAAGATTTTTGGAATGACTTACAATTTAGGATGGAGGGAATAGTAAATAAACATGAAAAACATATAATAATGCATTATACAAGTCAGTATGTTAGTTCTTATAAATACACTGTCACACCTAAATTTTTTCTGCCTCCGCTACTACATACAAAATCATTACTACTGAAACTAGGTGATGGAATAATAAAGAAGTAGACGTTCATCAGTACATATGCACACTTATACCTATATAAATAGGTGCACATAAGCATAGTCTACCCATACAAATACTTTTGGAAGACTGAATCGATATGTCTTGAGATTGATAAAGTCACTATAAAAATGTGGCTATCGAAGAGTACGTCTCTTACTACTAAAAGAATAGTTTCAGTAGATCATCATAAATTAAGTATAGGAACACTCATACCAGGTCAAAGATTTATAGACGTGGATGTTTCATGTGACCTCACCAAAAGTTCACGAAACGATGCTTAATCTAGCTAATAATAATTACTTTTGTGAATGCAACCTTTTCTATTCGAAGAATATGTTTATCAATTATGTGCAAAAGGTATTTACTAAACCAAATGAACTCTAACAACAGTTATGTTTAAGATGATATCTAGCAGTGAAGATTTGAAATAGTGGAGCATATATGGAAACATATATAGATGTTTTGTCTGGGTATTCCAATTTATGCATAGTTTATATGAAAAATAAATCATACACATATAGCATATATGGAAACATAAACCATACATATGGTTTGTGGTGACTAGTGGAGCAAGGATACGATGCTTATGGTTTGGTTGTAGATATATAGTGCTCTCGTTGTTGTGCTCGAGTGGAGCAATGTTGTTAGAATTGTTGTGCAGTGCATGTTAAGGTCTTAGTCTAACAAGTTATTGTCGTTAGTTTAAGTTAGTTACTAGCATGTGTTAGTTTATCTTTGTCTGTTGTCATTGTTTTTTCTTGTATTGCCACATTTAATTTTTTTTCTAATATAATCAATCATTAGCATCTGGTGCCATAGTAATAGTTTCTTGTTTGCACAACAATAGTTATTTTCATTCGGAACCTATCACTACGAGTGTATAATTAGGGTAGGGTGTGATTAGGACGTAAAATAACATATTTTATACTGAATTAGGGCATTTATATACCATCGATCTTCATGTAACTCGTTCACTATATGAGACTAAGTTCACGCTCCCTAGTAGAAATTGATTACAAAATTGTTGCATGCAAGATAAACATAAGTATAGGAGAGGAAATAGGAATATATTAAAGAAAGTAGTACTATATCTAGATAAAGTTGTTAGAGCGAGGTATTGCAAGGATGGATTCGAGAATGGTGTTTAGAACGACGCTTGTCCTAGCGAGACTCCCACCATAAGCGAAATAAGATAGTGGAATTCAGTCTATGAACGCAAGCCTAAAAGTAAATTTGTTGCTAATGAGCCTAGCAATAGCTTAGTTCTTTTGTAGGTAATCAATCAAATCCACCTGAACTGGGGAAGATTTCTAAGAACGCATGTCTAGCATTTTAAACAACATTTGCCAATGCACAAAGTATGGTAAGTAAGGTAGGTGTTAACAGTAGATAACTACCACTTTAAACCATCAACCAATTAAGAGAAAGGGTATAAAATCAATTATCAACATAGGTTTAGGGGGTTAAACTGACATAATTTCATGAGTTTTGGTGAATTTGTGTTTTTGCAAGGATTTATCTGAAGAGATGCAAAGGAGCACAAGAAGAAAAATAGGAATTCCATCGCTAGAAGGATCTAGAAGGAACCAGAAGCCACAACGGTGAACTTGTTGGCCGGTCGGCTTGCCCCGGAGTTGCCACATGTTTGGTCTTCTCTAGAAGCGTTCCACTAACCTAGAGGCTTCATCTCCAATGTTGCTTAAGTTGGTTTGATCTGAGGTATCATGTTGATCCCCTTAGGCTATAAAAGAAGCCCTAGACCCTGCTCCATGAGAGATCCTAGAAGCCCTAGAGCCCTAGAGCCCTAAGCATTATCTCCTCGCTCCTAGAGCTAGGGTTTTCCATCAGATATTAGATTAGAACTCCAATACCTCAAAGTTCAAGTATAGGCTAGCTAGGTTCAAGTAGAGTTGAGCTACTACTCATGATTTTGGATCCATCATCTGGAGATTGGTATAGCTCTTGTATCTCTTCATTTACGACTTTGTTATTATTCAATACTATGTTTCTATTTATTATGTTCCTAGTTTGCTCTAGTGGATTTATTGATGTGGTCTTAATTGATAATGAGTTTATGCATATGATCGCAAAGCGCTTAGCTCAGTACTCGAGTAAGTTAAGTGGTCAACATTATGTAAGTGTGGTGCTTATATGTTGTTTACCTATGGATGCACCTTATAGGCTAGGCCATGTGATAGATCATAGGTGTGACAATCTTGTTGAGTCCTATGTAGTTTACTCCTTGTTTATAGGACAAGTAGAACCCGTTGTGATGGAAGACAAGCTTTGTACTTAATCTTCCTTACTAATGTTCCTTATTCATATATCCAGTGTCTTTAATTCTATAGATGAGAGTATATATGCTAAAGTAGATATAAAGAAGTAGTAAATATGAAATGACTTAGGAATTGCATCTCTTAAGGCTAATCTCAATGGGGAGTTTCATGGTGTTGTTTTCAAGACTAGCATGTCATATGAAATGCAATGAAATTTAGATGAAACATCCACTCTCAATGGAGAGTTTTATTCTATAGTTTCATAGCTTTTACATCATTTGAGAGTTTCTATTTTTATCTCTGTGAAACATTTATCATTTATGCCTTATATATATAATGGATTACCCCTGATATAAAGTATATACTATGTTATGGTTTTTATCATAAGTATACATATTTGTCAATTATCTCAGCCATACTCCTCCCTATAAAAATATAAATACGAAAACCTAGTTTACTCTTGGTAAAATGTTGCAATGGCATTTTTATCTATGCACTTGCACATACTTTCATTCTTATTCCAAACCTAAGTAGCATGTTTAAAAAATAACAAACCAAAGCACTCCTAGCGTCATTGCTAGGGATGACAACCTAGTGTTTAAGGCGATGCTAAGAAATGTTAACTAGAATTTTTATGCCATTGCCGGGGATGGATTTAGAACTCCATTCCTAGTGTTGTAATTAGGAGTGTCAATAGTAGGCTTAGAAGAATGATGATCACTAAATCAAAACTTTGACTTCTATCAATGTTCATGACAGTTGGTCAAAGAACCAAAGATAACCCGATGTGAACAACGGGAATACTAGCTTTATACATGTGTAAGGTTGGATGTCACCAAGTGGTAAGGGATGGTTGATGCTATCTCATAGTCAGGGTAGTATTGGTGGGGAGATGATGATGAGAAGAAAATGATCTATTGGCATGCTTGGCGAAAGCTATGCATACCGAAGAAAAAGGGAGGAATATGATTAGATACTTTCACAACTTCAATTTATCAAAACTAGTGAAACAGGCCTAGAGGTTGCTTAGTGATATATATACTCACTGTGTGCAAGGGTATTAAGAGAGAAACATTATCCTGATAGGAAATTACTTTAGGAGAAACTGAAGAGTGGAAGTTCCTTTACATGACAAAGTGTGCTAGTAGGTTTGGAATGTTTCAAACGTGGCTATATATGGAGAGTTGGGAATGGCACGCATGTTAATATCTAGAACGATAACTAGATTCCCAGTAGTCATAATTTGAAGGTTTTAATGTCACATGGGAATGTCTTAATTTCCATTATAGATGAGTTGATTAACCCTATTGCTGGAAGATGTGACATGGAATCGATCAGATCCATTTTTTGTCTGTTGATTCTCAAAGAATTCTCCAAATTCCAATTCTCAATGGACGTAAGCATGTGGTGTCAACGGAATTACAAGTTCCTAAATCAAAATTACAATGCAATATTAGGTAGTACTGTGCTTATGCTCAGTATGGCAACAATTGTGGAAGCTCTCAACTCCATGTAAGATATTTTTTATGGCGAGCTCTTTATGGATGTATACCATGCCATGCAATCCTAACAAATAAACATATCTCCAACCAAGGCAATTGTCCTAGGTGTTCAACAGATGTAGAAGACAAGTGATTGTTTGATTTTGTTACTTTTGAAGCTTAAATTATCTTTAGCGTATTGGAAGAGACAAAATAAGCAAATGCGCAAGTTTTTTTAAAAAACTTATCAACCTTAAAAAATCTTATATTAAGGTATGCATGCTTTCCTTATCTATTAAGTGAGTCGATATGCTACTATACATACCAGCACCATTATTTTATTTAACTATATCAATATGTTATGGACTATTCTTATTATGATGAGAACATACAAGTACAAAAACTTTTTGAGGACAATTCTGATGAGTGGTTTAAGCTTGCTAGTTATAAAAGGACCTTTGTACTCAAGGTGACCATTTTATCATAAGTCAACACTCATGCAGGCTATTTCATGATTAGTCTAATTGATAATATTTTCAGTTATTTTGGAGTATATTAGAATTATGGGAGCCTCAGTTCCATCCTTTGATACGTGAGGTAACTTACAGAAAGTTTAGCATGGTTTCAAAGATGACTAGGTATCCAGACGAGAGTATCATGGTTTTAAAGGTGAATAGGCGTCCATATGAGAGTTGGGTGTGTCTGGATGCCTATGGGACAATGTGCACTATTTTCTAAGGCGAGTTGGGAATGCCTAGACGCCTGACACCTTTGAAACAGCGGTTTCGGTGTTTGAGTTATTATCCTTTTTTCCTAATAAGTTCCTCAAATTAACTATGATTTCATCAATACTAGGATCATAAGGTTGTGCTTACCAAAATAGCTCATCAATTAACTTTTGTAGAACATATGGATTCCGTTGAGGTATGTGTTACTTTTTTGTGCGCATGTTTTTAAAAAGTTTATCTAAGAACTGATTATTTCTTTTTGTAGCCGTTCCAAGCTGATTTAGTGGTTTTTTATAACATTTTCAACCTTATGCATAGAATTACATCAATGAAATGAACAAATAATTTGAGGTATGTTATGTAGTAACATTAATACCACGTATCTTGCCCAATAAAAGTTGTTTTTTATGTCAAGCATATTTTTTCTACTTATGTTTATTATGTTTTATATATCTGCTTTAATGTTTGTGGTGTTTGTGAGAGTAGATTCATGCCCTATGGTTTTTTCTCCTCTTAGTGAGACACACAACTGTCATGCGTTTATTCTGCTTCCATTACAAATGTTTATTCTGCTTCCATTACAAACCAACATTTTTTTGCTTTATTCTTACATGGTACGATATGATGTATACTTCATGTGATTGATATGTGCTAATAATGTTTCTACAAGTTCGGTAGTTTACATGAGACGTAACCTTTGAACTCCCTAAAACAATAACATTATTATCAATATTTCATGATAGATATATGATGATAGAGGACATTTATAAATAACACAGGATCTAGAGGACATAATACTAAGTAAACAATCTAGGTTTCTGGCCACATAGTGTAATAGTAACACAAAAATTCAAGATTCTAAGTTTTGGGCTTCATTTTCAGTGTTTGAGAAATCTCCTTATTTGATACTCAATTGTCCTATGTCCATGACTTGCCACTGCAAAACTTGTGTTCCCTCATATGTCATTTACTTTCTTCATGACATTGATATTATTAGCTATGTTAAGTTAGTTTTGTAGCGAAATATTTTAAGTTAGTCCACCCCTAAACCTCAATAATTTTGTCACATTTCAATTAATGAAGCACACATTTACCGTGTTAAAAACTCTTCTTCAAGTTTTTAGGACGTGTTTAGATTCTGTGGTGTAAAGTTTTTGGATGTCACATCGGATGTTACATGGGGTGTCGCATGAGGTATTTAGATACTAATAAAAACAAATTATAGAATCTGTCTATAAACCACGAGATTAATTTATTAAGTCTAATTAATCCTTCATTGATACATGTGTTAATGTAGCAATTAGTGTCTAACCATGGACTAATTAGGCTTAAAAGATTCATCTCGTATAATGCATGTAAATTGTGCAATTAGTATTTTTAACTACATTTAATGCTCTATGCATGTGTCCAAACATTCGATGTGATAGGGCGTAAAGTTTTTGGGCGGGATCTAGCCCTATCTACTACTATTATGCAATTGAGCTTGCAATCAAACTACTTATCTGTCTAAAATAGGACCCAAATCAAAATCAAAATCAAACGAATTACTTGTGAAAGAATGATGCATAAGAGATCGAATAAGATAAGCTTTCTCACAACACTCACACAAACGACCTCGCTCCCATAACAACTCCAAGGACATCAAACTATGCCAATGGTCAACATTAAACACAAGCTCCAAGCTTCACCTGACATGTGCATGGCTCGTGTCTCCAACATGATGGTGCCATTGTTTTTTGCATCGCTAATTCACCACAGACGCATTCCTAGTCGTATATGTCCATAGATTCATGATGTGTCAGCTTGGCGGTGATACTCTGCCATGTCACAAGCTTCAGCTTGATGGCTTGGTTTCTGCTACTCGCCTACTGTTGACACCAAAGGTGGCAAACGAAAAAAAGACCACAAGCGTACGGTTGTCAAGTATAGCTTTCACCGGGAGTATTCCAGGTATTATATTTTCCTCAGGGAACGAGAAGTGAGTTAACTAGGAATATGGTTATGTCCTATGATGGATCAAGGGAGATTATGATAACTGGGTTGAGAGGTTCGATATAGCAAAGATATCTAACAAGGTATAGCTAGTTATACTGGCTTTATCAGCCCTTCTC